>OX439132.1:32170550-32665550 GCA_949318235.1 Ecdyonurus torrentis | reverse complement strand
AAGATAATTTTGGTTTGGACTAGTAAAATATGATTTAAAATATATAAAATTTAATTTTAGATCATCAGTTTATGAAATTCAATGCTTCGAGGAATTTTACTCCAGTTGATGTGGTTTATTCTTTTAAACAATACCACTATCATATTGATTTATCATAATACCAAAAGAAAGCAGATAATTCTCAGTGACAAATATATACTACAGTTTACCCTCTATATCGCTTTAACTCAATATTATCTGCTATTGTTTTTTTTTTACATAATCAGGGCAGAGGGTATATAAAATAATAATGAAATATGGTTACTATAAGAAATATTTTATATACAATATACTAAAATTAACATCTTTTAATATGTATTCGTACTTTGTTTTACATTTTTTTTTCCTCGTATATAAGAAAATATTAATGAACTCCAACTATTTTATTCAAACTGCTGATTGATTATGCCATATTGATTTTGTGTTTTGTATTAAAATCAAAAAAACGTCAGCAATAAAAGCTAAGATACGAACAAAGAGAAAGAAACGTATATTACATTTTACCATACAGCTTTGAAGTAACAAAATTTGCATATTAATTATATGAGTGCTTTGTTTTACTTTATACTTATTATAAAGCTATTTTTATAATATTAACTACATATATATATATTATTTTTATTTTTATTATCTTTTGAAAACATTATAAACTTAAGCTTTTAATAAAGAATTTAAAGCCATAGACCACATAAAACAACATGTGCTTTTTAATGAATAAAATAAAAATCGGATCTTCAAAAATGAGGACAATTTTTACCAGAATGTTAATGTAGCCCAACAAGAGAGCGTGAAAAAGCTGTAAAGTATGCAATTTGCGTGACTATTCATGTTTATGACGTCAGAAACATGCAAAAATTAGCATGAAAATGTTGTGCCGGTTGCATAAATCGAAATTTCTGATCACTGCTACGAAGCTACAGTTATGTTTTGAGTCAAATTAAAGCTATTTATGTAAGTTCCATCAAGCATTTTGTAATATAAATGCTTATGTTTTCTTTTGGTCTATTCCTTTAAGTATTAGGGGAAAAATCAATAGTACTTTCAATAATTGTATTGATTTATGCATAGGTGTCAATTAAGAGTTTTTATCATATTTTATACAATTAAGCTTAAACTTGAAGATTTTGTTTTGAAACGTGCGCAATCTTAGCACGAAGGGATGATATTACTGAAGATGATTTTGTTTCCAATTTATAAAAATTAATCCAATCATTTTATATAATATATATTATATATATATAATATATATATATATATATATATATATATATATATATATATATATATATATATATATATATATATATATATATATATATATATATATATATATATATATATCCACATCATTCAGAAAATTAATTTGGTCTTGGAATTTTCATTATAAAAAAATCCAATATATCGTCTTATTTCTAGAAATTGAAAAATTTCTAGACAGAAAGAAAGAAAGAAAGGAAGTTTATATTATTTTATATACAAGAGATACTTGAAATATTATGTTTCCTCGACGTGATTTTTTTTTCTATTAGCACGATGATTTATTGATTTATTCAGTAATTTTTATAGTAACCTAAGTAGGCTGCAAAAATGAAGACCAGAATTTTTTTAAAGGTTGATTTCATTGTATATTCTGAATCGAGTGACTTGCAATTTTTTTAATTTTTGTAGTTGAATAAGTATTTTCAGAAATTCATTTAAAATAATTTATGAACTCAAAAAGTATACAATCTTACATTAATCAATTTAGAATAGTTTCCTCTTTCTGTATGCAATCCAAAAAATCCTGATTTTCTTCATTGTAGAAATAATCTACAATAAAATGTAAAAATAAAATGCAATCAGATGTAATAAAAATTTGTATATGTTAATTGAAACCTAATGTATTATAAAATAAATGTATAATTGTAGTTTATAATTATAAATTTTAAACGATGAAAAAGTGGATGCGAAAAAATTCTAAATGTCTAAAAAATGCGTATATTTTGACATCAACTTTTTTTTTTTTTTTTTTTTTTTCATAAATTTGACATTCAATACAACATTTCCTACCGAGATCCACTTTCTCGTAAAAATTTTATGTCTAAAAAAAAAAACTGAAATTCTAAAAATAGTTTTATATCTCCAGGCAAGTAATTCCAAGCAAATTAAATAAACTCAACAAGAAACCTTTTGTTCAACGCAATATTATATTTAACCTTAACGTATAAGATACAAAGAAAGGAGATATGATATAATTTGGGTTGGTATTTTGTACGACTTCTTCCTCAGATTTTTGCAGAATCAACTTTGTCAGCAGCATAACTTTTTTACTTTATTTTTTGATAAAGTTTTATCTTTTGGGATATATTTTACCAAAGTTGAATGTAATATCTTGATTCTAATTTCAAAAGTTTCGTATTCAAACTTTGAAAATATAATATAATAATAACAAAATGTCGTAAAAGATTCTGTTGAAATTCTCTAACAATAACTTCTAGTCATGTATCTGATCTGTTAGTTAGCCTAAAAGTAATATCATACATGATATTTTGGAACTTTATTTTTACCATTTTTTTTTTTTTTTTTTTTTTTAAATTCTTTTTATATTACAAGACCAAGGTAAGGAAATTTTTAGGTTGCATGGATTCATTGTTTTTCTCAAGCTTGAAAAACTTTTTTTTTTCTTTCAAATTGTTTTTGTATTAATAAAAAGATATGCACTATAATTTTAAGAAAACTTTCTATAAGTATAGTCTTTATTTATTCATCTTCTTCTTCTTCTTATTTTTTTTTAATCATTGCTATAACCATTTTACCATATAATAAAGAATGATATTACTTTGAAATCCAATAATATTAAAGCGACCGTTCAGACCAGACCAGACAACATACCCTTTTTATTTAATAAACACAAAATGGGATTTTCAAAGCTACAATTATTTGTGTCCAATAACCCAATTGTGACGCCACGTATAAAGAACTTTTCAACTTATACAACTCGCACAACTTTTTATATTGAATGATGCTGACAATCCTATCGTCAGAATTGTTCAAAATTTGTGAGTTTTGCCTACTTTAAGTTTTTCCCGTTCTTTCTTGCGTGGTACAAGTAAAATTTGATCATGCTTTTAGGTGCCCCATTTTGTGTTAAATGAATTAAAGGGGCATGTTGAATGGTCTGTATTCTGGAATCTGAACCTTTAATATACAATAATATTCCATTAATAAAATTACATTTCGTTTATTCCAATGTATAGTATTTTCTTTTGTTATTATCCATGATTAAAAAGAAGCAGTAGAGTTTCAGCAGCTTAAATCCTCAGTCCAATGGTGTTCCAGTATCGACCCACTATATACTTTTCAGACACCTGCAGCCTCTGTGTATCCCAGTCTGCTAATTTACTGACTTCCTAGGCTGCAAGTTATCGTGTAAATAATATTACGAAATACAAACAATATTGATATTCTTCTCTTAAGTCAACGTATAGTTCAGTGTCACGAAAAAGGAGTAAATCAACTGCACAAATATTAACTTACTAATTACAAACGAAAACAGCAAATATTATCAGAATTCGGTACGTGAATTTCTCTTTGTTTTTTTTTAAAATATATATTTTGATCCATAGAGAAAATTAATTAAAGTAATAGACCAGAAGAAAACATAAGCATTTATATCACAAAACACTAGATGGGATGATGGGATTTACAGAAATAACTTTAGTTTGTCTCAAAACCCAACTGTAGCTCCATAGCAATGCTCAGGAAATTTCAATTAATGCAGCCCGCACGTGCTTTTTTTACTAATTTTTGCATGTTTCTAACGTCAGAAACGTGAATAGTCACGCAAATTGCATACTTTACAGTATTTTCACGCTCTCTCGTGGGGCTACATTACAGTCTGATAAAAATTGTCTTCAGTTTTGAAGATTCCATTTCGTGTTTATTAAAAAGCACAATGTTGTTTTATGTGGTCTATGGCTTTAAGAATGACAAAGATGAGACAAAAAAAAATCATTTTGAATTACATTGATATTTAGTTTGGGTTCAGCTATACTATTATATAACATAATTTTTTATTATTTGCCGCTTTTTGTTTTTGTGTAGTGATACATTTATAGAAACACAATTTTAAACTATTGTTTCTATATTATTTAAACAATGGAAAAAGTAAAAGAATATAATCCTAATAATAATAATAAGGGTTGTAAATGATTTCAGAACAAAAAAGTTTTAACAATAGCGTTATTCTATCTCGTATTGCGTTTGTATCTTTTTAATCTAACTTTTTCTGCTTTGTTTATATATACTATACTTTTAATTAAAAAGCAACCTTACTCTTTTTCCAACGTTATTTTTTTCTTCCAATATAATGTGTGACAGCGCCACTTAGATATTTTTTATATTTATAAAATATGGCTTTAGTAATTATTATTGAGGCATAATTTCTTAAATGTAATTATTTTTAATGAGTTCTCTCTCTCTCTCTCTCTCTCTCTCTCTCTCTCTGTCCCTCTCTCCATTAAAAGTTTGTTACATCAATAAGTTTGACCAAAATCTGAATGTTTAAAAAAACAGCAACAAAAACAAGAATCATATGCCTTCCTAATAGAAATGTTTTCAAAATTAAGCGTGAACTCATTGAATTGTATTCTACAATCAATACGCAAGTAAATATTATATTTAAGTTATATATTATTAAAAAGTATATTTATTAATATTGATTTTTCAATCAAATCGCTATATTGTTATATCTGGACAAAGAACCATTTTTTCTTCTTGCTCTCTTATACAAATTCATTATATAGCTATATGTATATACCTAATTAAATATAAATTTTAAACATACAATTTAAGATTAGATATTTGCTCTTGTATTTACTATTATCCAAAATTTAATTTATCTCTTTTCAGCTCACAGTCAGTTGCTCATTAAGATCCCAGTAGATGTCACATTTGTCTCTGCAATCAACCACCCTCGAGCACCATGTGAGCACCAGAGCACGTGCTGGCACCAGTGGATATCTGTAAAACTAACACCAGAGTTTTGGTGCTCAGCGGGAAATTGTTTGATAGTTTTCTAAACTTCTCGTTGCGAACGATAAACGGCGCAAAATTCTGAATTTGAGACCTGGTTGAAACATTTGCAAGCAATGACGTTGGAAAACGTGGTGTCATGTCAAAACTACCCTATTAGTGCGTGAACAATCCGATGTTTGGAGAATTCTGCTTTGCATTGATAGGAAAAGTCGACATCAAGCCTATTTCATGCATTACCATACAAAAAATTAAAAAATTCCGAGTATTTTCTGAAAAATGCCATTGTCTGCCAACATCAGAACAAAAATACCGTTGCCACAAATGCCCGAAAACAAATACACAAATACAAATGCCCGGTGTTGTTTCTGTGACATGACGTTGTGGTAAGGATCACATACTGGACATAATTTTATGATCCCCCATTGATTAATCATAAAATTAATTATTCTAAATGCTTGTTTATTTGAACGTATTACTGAATTATTTACAATCAAAAGATAATTTTCGTAATAAAAGTTTTTAATTTTTCACTGCTGCAAATTACAAATAAAACAATTAATTAATTGTTGTTGTAAACATAAATTATTCACGTTTTATTCGTTGTTTTAAATAATTAATTTTTCAATAATATAAATAAGCATTGAAAATTGCCTTAAAACTACAGAAAATATTATTTTGACAGGTGTCCATCACACCCATTATACAGTACAATTCCTTTTTGTGTTTTTGTTTAATATTTTTATATAATATTACGTTTCTTTCTTTTCTAATTTTTCTATGTAAATACTCCTCTCAAAATAATATTCAAAGGTTATTACATGACTAAGAATTAAAAATTGTCATTATGTTAAATATTCATTAAAAAATGATAATTTTGAGTAAATTAAACAGACGAGAACAAAGTTGCTATAGAAATCAGGATTTAGGCAGCTTGTATTCCCCTCCTCGTGACGTAATATTATCATAATAGTGAGCGTTCTATAGATCAGAATAACTGCATTTTTTTTTATCTATGTTGCACACCAGTTCAAACTAGAGGTGAGAGAGATTTAAGAAGGATGCATTTTTGGAATGCAGTTGTGACGTCATAAAAAACAGCTGATAATTTAAAAGAAAAATTGGGGAGTAAATTTAATGTTAACTTCATTAAGCTACAGGGTGTATCCGCATGATGTCATATTTAATGCGCTTGTAGGCCATACTGGAGTAGTGAATAACATTGCTGAGCATAGGACAAACTTCGTTTAAGGCAATTTTCTTTAGAAAATCAGTTAATTCTTTGTTATTGCTATTTTTCTCACACTTGAGATACTAATTCAACGTATTTACAGCATCACTGCTCTCAAAAATATTGCATAGTGTTTTTAAACTGGCAAAATGAGTTATTTTCTTATGCCACCCATATTATTGAGTGATCCAACATGGCGTTGACTTTAACATGAATGCATAGACCCTATACGCTATACAAGTTTTGAATGTTTTCTTTGGATATTTTTAAGATCAATAACAAATCTTTTAGCTTCTAAATTTATTTACATATATATTACAGTATATTGGAAATTATATTTATATAATCATGAAAAGAACCCTGTTATTTTTAATTGCAATTTGCCATTAATTTAATTGCAATTTATTCCTCTCATTAAAGCGTAATGTTTACATTTGTTTAAAGTGTGACTGTACAAAGCATGAAACTGTTATTATCATTAAACATACATCGTGTAAAATAAAAAAATAAAAAAAAATGCGGATTAAAGTTCAAAATACAATAAAGTTGATTTTTATAATTGTCTTAATCAGTCTATATTATAGATACATAAATTTATTTATAGATATTAAAATTACTTTTTGATAACAACATGATATAAACATACTATGAAAATAATATCACGTGATGGAAAAGTTATTTGTATTTCTGCAGTTTGTAATATGAAAACAATGAATAAAACGCAATAATTAATATTGAAATAAAATTTACATTTGCAGCAATTTTTATATATATCAATCAATCCTGTGAAATAATAATAATGATATACTTTTCATGTATACATCATGTCTTAAACCAATATAATTAATGGTTAAATCATTTTTAATTTACGTGATATTTATTATATTTTATTAATGTTTCTTTAGCCACAAACATTAGAGTAGCAAAATATCAACGACGTATAAAAATAATTTTAGTAAATTATAATACTTTGTTATTACTGCTTTATGAAGTTTGAATATAAAATAATTATAATTAGAAGGTAGTAAATATAGAAGAAAAAAACTCTTCATCTTGTTTCATGCACAGTAAAATATTAATCTCTCTATTTTCTATGTATGTATAGACCGTATAGTACGTTTGCTCATCCCTGCGTGTCCAACTTGTTTCCTCTGGTTTCTGTGGCAAGTTGACCTCCAGTATAGATGCTTTCTTTACATCGGTTGTCAGTCGCTCTGTCTATGCATCGTTCACCACTTGCACTCGCTCTCTAAGCTGCATCTATCTCTTCACCATTTTTTACTCTCTGACTCTGACTTTCAGTTAATTTTATTCCTTGACTATAATATTAAAATGGTGAAGAGTTACCTGTTAGTGATTTATATTTTCATCGTCCTCTTTCATTGTGGTAAGTTTTTTTTTAACTTTGGTACTTGAAATAAATACTGTCTAAATGAGTATTTTTGAATTACAGTGAGTTTTGTTTAGATAAATAAATTATTTTTTTTTCGCCTCAGAGGACCATTACACACAAGCTGGTGTATCTTTTGTAGCCTCTAATAAAATCCATTTATTTTTAATATTATTAAAATGTATTCTGTTAATACCCCTAGACATAGCAAGATAAGATGAAAACGACCCTTGATCAATGTTTTGAATCATCAATTTACACGCATAAAGCAGTCACTTTGTTATTTCTATTATTTACTATTGTCACTATTTTATTGCATGATTCAGCAATAGTTTAAAGGGGTGAAAAAAGTGTTATGCCATATACGATGCTTATTTTAAGGAGCTAAGATTTTGTTTCTTGTTATTTCTATTGTGTTTTTCGGTTAATTTATTATTATTATTTTGATAAAATATAGAAATATTAAGATTATTGGCTTTATAGACACAAATTGTTGTTTCGTCTAACTTCTTGCACCGTCACATTCTCACGTTTTATTGTTGCCAGGTATATTTGTAAATAGTTTGACTTTATGAGATTCTATCTTCATCTAACATGTCTTTATAGGTGAGACGATTAAGTGTTTCCAATGTAGCTCACTGCGTGACCCTGGATGCGCGGAACTCGGTGTTATGTACGGCGCCACCCCAGGTACCACAGCAGTTCTGACAATGAATGCCACCGCGGATGCACTCAGGTACTACCGCGAGTGTGAACCTACCTACGAGGACCGAGAGCCCTTCTGTCGCAAGATGTCACAAATCAGTGAGTTAATTTATTATCTGTATAATATAATGTAGCTTTGGTCAGATTTTAAAGTCAAAAATAATAATGCCAAAGCAAATTCGTAATTTGGTATTAATTATTTAAATCTTGGATAAAGAGCTGGAAATTGGTGTTATAATATGGTTGGGTATAGGTTGACCCACGCTGGATAATGGTTATCGGGCGGGCATCAATTAAAAAATTTATAATGCTACCCCCTGATATTACAAACTAGAAATCATTCAACTAAAAATTAAAGTTACTAAAATCATTATTCTGTAGTTGTAAAAAAAAAATAATAATAATAATAATATATATATTTTTTAATCCGCACGTAAGTGTAACAGTTATCAATCATCTTATATTTAAATAAAATTATTCACTTATGACGCTTCAGGTTATTATAAGATCGTAAGAAACTATATAGTACATCAGCTCGAATGACCATCAGTCCATCACCCAACGTGAGTCAACCTATATACATCATCAATTTCCGGACGTTTGACTGGGCTTCGAATTATTTATCCATCAGAATTGTTATTTAAGGTTAAATAATGATTATGCTATGATATATAATAAAATTAGAAAATCTAATTGGCAAGACCAATGCTTGTTGTAATTTAAACTATTGTTTATAGACTGCCTGGGTCTATAAAAGTTCTTTTTACTTAAATTCACACATTTGAATTTATCAGCTATGAAGCATTAACTTCGTACTTTCAATAATTTTATGACACACGGACACAAACAAATACGTAATAATTATGCTAGCTTATTTTCAGCACAATTTATATGCTATATACTTCATACTAAATGTGCTACAAAGCATCTTGAATAGCATAACTATTTATATTGTTCTAATCTACCATCATTTATGCTAATGACATAACTGCACCATGCACCATAACTTACGTAATTTATACTTTCCGTGCATGATTTAATCGATCGATCAATTGAATTTAAAAGTAAAATAATCATAATGAATAAAATCAACAGAAAGAAAAAGAAATTAAAAGAATAACAATTTTTAAAGTTATTGATGTGCATTTGAATAAAGAAAGCAGGTAATTTAGAATAAAATTTTCTTCTTCTTTATTTTTCCAGCTCTATATAATATTATATATATTTTTTTTATATAAAATATTTTAAAGCGAGGTGAGTTAATTGTTCCGGTAACTGACTTTGAAGTATTATGTTACAATAAAGTGTTTAATTTCTTGTTTCAGTTTACGTAAGAGACAAACTAGAGGTGGTGACTCGCTCGTGCGGCTGGCTCGCGCATCCACGATTAGAGTGTTATGATTTTGAGAACAAAGGTCACGCAGAGACCGTGTGTCAGTGCTTCGAGGATGGCTGTAACGTCGCCTCAACTCTGCAAGTCTCTGTACTCATCATCGTCGCACTCACCTTTATGCTCTCCTAAACGTCACATTTATACATAATATGACAAAACCTTTCCATGACGTATTTTAAACTTTTAACAATCGTGTTATAATTTTTGTGTTTAAGAAAACTATGAAAAAAAGTGCATGAATTCTTGTGCATTCGCTTCGTTATCCTCTTTGCTTTATTTTTAAGTATTTTTAAACGTACTGATTAGAAGCTTCTCATTACTGTAATCTCATTTACGGCTACTTTTCTTTTGTTCTCAACTGATAATACAATTTATATAACATTTTAATGATATTTTAGAGTAATTTTCAGTCCTGCATAACATTGAAATGTCTCTTTAAAGAGTCAATCTTAAAGTTAATGTTATTATTTTTTATTAACTTTAATTTAATTAACTGATTAATGAGACTAATATCCCGCAATAACTTTCCGGAAACAATTATAAAGTAGTTATATTAAGTTATTAATAAGTAAAAGCTTTTTTTTTCTGATATATGTTATCTAATTTAGGATAAACGTTTTATTATTAATTATTTTACTATTTTTTAATTGACTGACAAATTAAGCTTACTCAAGCTCAAGACACTTCTATAAACATTTTAATTTTAAATTTTTATGAACATTAAAATAATTGTTTTATTTTAACATTCTTATATTTTTATAATTGACTGCATACTATACAAATGAAATTAAAAATCATAGAAGTAAAGTTCAATTAAAGTTAATTGAGATAAATGAGCCTTGATATTGTTCTTTATTAAAATCAGACACTTTAATTACTTGTTATAGCTTTATATAATTTAATTTTAATTCATTGAAGTATAGTGCATGTATAAGACTATTTCTTATGTATAGTATTGTTTTAATTTTTAACCTTTTAACAATTCATGTATACACAATTTTTTTAATTAATAATATAGAACAATCTGTAAAACGCTTGCCATTGTTAAGACTGAAGTTAAAAAAATATTTCAATAAAAATAATCGATTAAAAATAATTTGACTCTTTACTTTTTTCTATTTACCACGATATACTTTGATAAATTAAAATTGCATCTTACAAAATGTATAACAAATATAACAATATATTGATTATTGGTTCTTGGAAAAGCTTTCCCCCCCCCCCCTCTAATTTTCATCCTTCGTTTTATTTTAACACTGGCCTAAATTTATGATTAATAGTTCTTATTTTTTTGAGCATTGAATGAATTATATTGTATTTGAATATGCTAATATTACAGGTATTAAAGAAAGTCAATGCCCTAAGACCTTACCCCTCCTCTGTCTAAACAAAACACGCAAAACCTCCCCTGTCGACCTCTTTACTATATACAATCCCTTATTAAGCGAATGAGTCATACTCACCCCCTATTTTTTTTTATTTGGTCTACAAAGATAAGAGTGAATGAAATATTATTCAAGCAGTGTTCTGTGGTCACTTCGTCAGAACGGAGCAAGAGAACAGTGAGAACACGATTTATGTATATAATATATAGAATATGAAATTCAATTTATTTTTTGTTCGTATTTAATTTTTTATGTGTGAAATACTATCGTTAAAATGTGTAAGTTGATAAATATTATTTTACTCTATGGCTGCATAATAACATCAGGTAATACTTTTTTCATTTTTTGGAAATTTTTATTACATTTATTTAGTAGAATATATAGTTTATATATTTTTTTTAAAGCTCAAAAACGTAAATGACGTGAAAAACAATTATATTTATAGAGTTAATTTTTTCCTGTTTCTAATTTCTTAGACTGTTTTGCAAAATACTGGTTGGCTTAAACTTTTTGCTTAAAATTGCAAAAGTGAAAAGAAAAAAGTTAGCTTGAAATAAAGCAATAGACGTCGCATGATCCCTGAGTTACAACCTGAGACTGATAAATATATTTCTGATTCTCCAGTTGTGAGCCACAACTGCTACCAGTGCACCACAGTGAAGAGTGAAGCTTGCGAGGACCCACTCTACTCTCATGTTGACCTCAACTCTACGTACTGCATGCCTGGTAGAGAATTAGCCCCCGTCTTCGAGGTTCTGCCAGATTTCTTCTCAGCAATCATCAACGGTGTGTTCGCTATTGTCGCAACATTTACTGCACCTTCACACGTTGACATGAGCTGTGTCAAGCTTGAGATCAAGCAAGGTAAGTTGACATGTTGAGACCAGTTTCTCTACGCCAATAGTTGCTTTATTTTTGCATTTATGTTAAATTTAAAAGGAAAAATAAAGTAAGTAAAATAAAATTAAAGCTTCACGTATTAGTGATTTAAAAAAATTTGGATTGTCATCAGTTTTCAGTTTATCAATTTTTTATCATTCGTAAATCAACACATTCATCAATAGATAAGCAAATAAGCATTTACTTAAAACATTTTCTAACCTTGATCACGGCTCTATGAATTTTGCCTCGTTATCATTAGTTTATTATTATCTTAATATTTTATTTTTTTATTTTTTCATATTTTCCTCCCTTTATTAATAAAAGGTGTATGAGAAATATTCAGCGAACTGCAAACTAAATCCTCTCCATTGTGTTAAAATATACTTTAAAATTATCCTATATAGGCAGTTCTTAATAATTAAAGTTTAAGAAAATTATTACAAAAAGCTAATAACTTGATATTCTTCTAATGTAAACAATTACAATGAAATTGAAACGGGTATATTTTTTTCCAGGTGAGGAGAGAAACGCCATCCTGAGGTTTTGTGCTTCTAAGGATACTGGTACTCAACTTTGTAACAGGCTGCGCAACTCAGCAGCGAATAGTACTGCGCATTGCAGCGTGTGCTACACTGACGGTTGCAACCTTGCATCCTCAACCTTGCCCTCGAGTGTCCTTGCGGTGACCTTGACATTGACCTCGTGCGTCACGTGGTAGTGTAGCCTCTGAACTGTGACTGTGGGTGGACTATGCGTATATAGATATACTTTGCATAGTTAATAATCAAGGCACAAACTATCCAAAATTACAGATTTTTTTTTTTTTTTTTTTTTTTTTTTACGTTACATAATGTGTGACTAATAAATATTAGTGCATCTTATTTTTTTATAATAGATCTCAGACACTTCAAGATAGTTTCATAGTTTTCTCCATTGAATTCTAGTTTACTACATCTCAAATACAATCAATTGATCTGACCATAAAAAGAAAACAAAAATGATTTTTCATCATACTCATAAAATATTTTTAATATGGAGAATCATCCTTAAAATTTTTGAATCACAAAAAAAATTAATGAATCACAAAAAAAAATTAATGAACAATAAAAATAACTATAACACATGTAAAAATATTTCCTATTTTAACTGCTTTCCTTCTATTGATATAACAATTATTATTACTGTTATATTGTCGTCTTGCTTTACTTTACTGTAAATTGAAACTACAGAAGTTTTGTAAATTATATAGAATACGTTATCAAAATAATGAAACATAAACTTCTCAGGTATTATATTATATTCAAACAAATTTCATTTGATTGAGTTAGTAAACCTCACTCATCAATATATTAGTGAACCATAGACAGTCTATGTAGTGAACTACATATACCTCAGTCCTAAAATTATTGATCTTTTAGTTACTCTCTAGCAATGAGTATAGCTCAAAACTTTTTCTTTACAAATTACAAAAAAATAATAATAATAGATTAAAAAAATAATAATAATAATAAATTGTTTGCAAGAAACTTTAATATAAAAAAAAGCAAACGTGAACAACAGCCAAACCATTCATATTCAAAAAATATAGCATGCTTATTTTATTTAAAGAGAGAAATTTTAGAATGCATGGCCAAAATCCACTTATCACCCAACAAGTAGCATTAAATAAATGTTTCCAGATTGACGTAATGTCAGTGATAGCAATTAACTTCTTAATTTTTAAATCTTTCATTTTAATTATTGTAAAATATAATATTGAATAAATATTTCATCAATGACAATTTTATCATTATATGAAAGGAAGGCTGCAAATAGTATAGACAGTAAGAATGTATAACGTAAAGCGTGGAGTACAGCTAGGACATAGTTTATTTTATCATGCTATATTTATCCTTTTTATTACAATATGTAAAAACCAGGTTTGAGGAAATGTTCCATAGTTTCATACTCTGTTGTAATACGTGACACAGAATATTGCGACTGCGCCAATCATCTCTCAGCTGATCTTGTGTCACTCGCAAATCTGTGAATTTGTTTTGAAGATGCAGCAGCTAATTACTTTAATTATTGTTCTCGTACTAACGAGTGGAATACAACTTGGTGAGTTATACAGTGTAAAATTACAGCTTGCATGTGATATTTATAAATATCATACATAATATTATGCACACATATTGCAAAATAAACAATAACTAAGTGACTCAAATGCTTTATACTGGTGGTCGCATAGCACTCTAATTAGAGGCGTACTAGAAAAACGCACAGGGCCACTAATTTAATATTCCGCTTATGGTAAGCTTTTTTTTTTTTTTTTTTTTTTTTTTGCAATTTTTGAGAAAACTAATGCACCGATTCCTGAACAATTTAAATGGGGGATACGTTAACGTGTTTTAAGCCAATATATCCATGGAAAAAATAAATTACGTAATTTATGCTGCATTTATGTTATAATAATATAAATTATGCTAAATTGGAACAAAATAAATATTTATACCGCACAAAATATTTATGGTATTGGTATTATAGTCATTACGATATATAGCATAATTTTATACTGTATTGAAGAAATTGTACTGAAAAAGAGCTAGCATAATTATTATGAAGTTATTTTTGTCCGTGTACAGTATATTATATAATATAAATTTACCGCCGGTAAGAAGCATTATATTATAACACATGCAGTTTTATTATCTATTGGGTTAGATTGTATATATTTATAAAAGTTATGAATATATTTGTTAATATTGTCATCATATATGTTTTATGTATAGTATTTTGATCTCACTCAGACTGAATATACATAGATGAAAAATTATAGAAGAAAAAGTTTATAATAGGTGGCATGAAATTTTAGCGTCACTTTGTTGTTTAATAAAAAAACAAACATAACTTTTCATTAATTTATTAACAATTTGCAATACAACATAATTATATCATAATTATTTGAACTTTATTATTATTATTATTTTTAGTTTGTGGGTTAAACTGCTACCAGTGCACAACGATAAAAGATTATGCATGCAATGATGCATTAATCAGATCTTCCAACCAGATAAACTCAACATATTGTACGCCAGGGATGTTATGGTCCCCGGTAATCAATGATGTTCTACCAGGATTTATATCAGTAATCTATAACACCATTTCTACCGCACTATCATCCTTCACCACACCTAAGAGCATCACGATGCTTTGCATCAAGGTGGAAGTGTCAGGTATAAATAGCAAGAATATTATAATATCTTACTTTGCACAGGATTATGAAGATTCACTTTACTTATAATCTTGTTTTCTGATATATTCTTAATCAATAGTTAAAATAATTAAAATAGAGTCAGAATTTAAAAAATATTATTATAAAAATGCATTGCAACAGTTCTTTATTACTTTAGCATACTTTTTTAATTCAAGCTTGTAACTTTTGTGCATATTTTAATACCTTTTTTTTTTTTTTTTTTTTTTTTTAATATAGATGCTAGAAGGGGCCCAGCAATACTACGAATGTGTACTTATGTGGACAACGAAAAGATTAAGGAAAAGGACCCAGAAAAAAGACGATCTCAGATTGCATCATTTGCATGCAGTGGATTTCCATCCAAGAATGTCAGTTCATGTCATGTGTGTGATCAGGATGGATGTAACCTTGCGACACGTGTCAGTGCACGTGGTCATGAAATGTCTTTCCTTGTACTCCTAGCCTATTGGCTATTGTAATTATCTCTTCATTATAATCACATATATATATTGATATGGAATTTGATTTGTTTGGTAATAATAATAAATAAAATAATACTTAAATATGACTTATTTGACAATAATAAGACAACTTTATTGACACAGACAGTTTACATGAATAATAACTCATCTTTATGTTCATCTGGTTGACAGTATATAGTTAAAAAAATAGCTTGATTCACTTTTACACCTTTTAAAGTGTTCCCATTTTAAGATATACAACAAAACTGCCTTGTACTATACGGTGTGTAAACTAATTGCAAAATACTATTAAAGTAAAATTATTTTTATAGCTATACAAAAACGAATTGAATTTTATAATTTCGCTTTTTCGTTATTATCAATTTTTATTTTTTTTACTTACTCTTACTTAATAGCATATTGTATGTAGTATTTAGCAAATAACATAAAACTATTCATTGTAATTTGATATCTGGTGGTAAGGAATAATTTTTATTGCATTTATTAAGATTGATGATTGAGATACAATCCAAGATAATTACCTGTGAGTAAAATATAGCTCACTTGATTTATATAATATATGCAACATTTTTTGGTTTTATTCCAGAACGTATTTTGCGTAAGAATTATAAATTGTATCGAGTGATACCAAACAAATCAATTTTATATATGCTCGGATAAAAATATAATATATCCAAAAACAACATAATTTATGCAATATTTAATATTAGTTATGCTGCATAGTATATCAAATATGTTATATTGCATATTTAATTATTGATGCCATTACCAATATTTCAGCAGTTATTCCATATCACAAAAAGTCATAAATGTTTATTATTTACTTTATCCGTGTGGTATAAAATTTATATGCCTTTCTTACTCATGAAATTCTACGTGCAGTAAATTTGCAATTTGCATAATCTATATTAATTAATTTTACATTAAGTAAATTTAATAGATATACGTATTTTTATAAACATGATATGGCAGGTTTAATTGTTATGTTTAATATTATATGGAACAACATCAACTTCTTTTTCATTATTTTTAAATAATCATATGTGCTTCTGAAAATCCTATATTAAATTTAAAAAAAAGAGTAAACTAAGAGTTTTTAAGTCACAGTTACCAAAATTTTACAACTTAACAATTTTGCTCAAAAGTTTCAGAATGGAGCGTCTTTAGAAAACATTAGATTATATTTATTCTGAAACTTTTGTCCCTAGCTGTACTATAATGAGTCTTAATTTATATATAATTCAATACCTATAAATGTACTTGGAGAATCTATTGTAGAATTATAATGTTATATAAGCTCGTTCTATAAACTACACACAAATATTGAGCCAGTTTCGAAAATGTTCTTTTGTTAAAAACAGCTGTATATGACGTCGTTACCTGTTTACTACGTTTATACATATGAGCTTGCTCTGTAAAGTATAGTGAATCTCATTTACAGTGATTGGCTGACCAACAAAATAAGACACATTCATTGGTTGATCTTGTTTTTTGAGCCGATAAAAGTGAGTCGCATGAAAAGCATGGAACTTTTTTTTTTTAAGTTTCGTTCAAGTTCAAAGTTCCAAACGAAGAAATAACAATGATCTACCATACATATAAACGTAGTAAACAAGTAATGACGTCATAATCATATGGTTTAACAAAGGAACATTTTCGAAGCTGGCTCAACTTTTGTGTGTAGTTTATAGAAGGAGCTATGGTCGATCATTGTCTTTTCTTCTTTTAGAACTTTGAACTTGATAAAAATGAAAGAAACTCACAAAAAAAAGTTCCATACGAAACATGCGACTCGCTTTTATCGGCTCAAAAAAGAAGATCAACCAATGAACGTGTGTCTTATTTTGTTGGCCAGCCAATCACTGTTATTGAGATATTCACTTTACTTTACAGAACGAGCTATAAACTTTTTAAAAAGTCATTGTAAAACCATTATAATATTGCCCTGTGTAAAAAGGATATAAGATATGACATAATATATTTTTAAGTATATATACTTATAATTACAAATTGTGTAAAACAAACAAAGTGTTTTTTAGTATAGATACTGTAATTATATAATGCAATATTTAATAATAAAGTATTTTAAGTCCATGTGTATAACTGTGAGTAACATTATTGACATTTTTATGACCTTCCTCTATATATGATAATTATGAATTTAAAATTCAAGAATCAATAAAGAACTTCATAAAGATGTGTTTGCGTGTCTTTATATTAATTTATAAGCAAATTTCTGTTTTATATACATACTATAGCTCTTAAAAATGATACATAATTATATATTATTTTACGAGACCATTATACATTATATAATATCATAATCAATCGAGGTCATCGATTGATTTGATTAAATTTCAAAATATAATAGGCATTGAAATGATATAGAAAGTTATATGGAATATAAAATTTTGTCATATATAAATATATATATATATATATATATATATATATATATATATATATATATATATATATAATATATTATATAATTATTATGAAAACTATGGAGATAGTAGATGCAAATAAATTTTATTTTATTTATTTACAAATTTATTTATCAATTTGTCTTGTTGTCTTGTGAAATAAAGAAATATATTTTTAATAACAATTTTCATTCCTAAAAAGTTTTTAAGATTCAGAGCTAAGGTGACGTCAATATTCGTGCTGCTTTTGTTTCCATTTAATCAGAAGTTTACACGCATCTTACAGAGGACATGCAGATCATATTTTATTTAGAAATCGTATTACACATTACGTAATGTAGCTGACAGAAATTTAATAATTAAGAAACTATACTATGAAATACTTATTTATAGAGGAAATAATTATTTTAACCTTAACCTTTCAATTTTTTTTTAATAAAAAGTACTAAAAAGAAAACATAATACAAAGAAAATTTAATAAAATAATAATAATGAACTAATTTATCCTGTAACTAATGTTATTTCACATTTCTAAAAATATTTATTTTTTAGTCAACTTAAATTTATTGCCTTGCAATAATTCAAAGACTATCAAAAACTTGAGTTGTACAAATAAATTGAAATAGTTGTCAATAAGTTTAATAGATTATCTATAGTGTCTATGTATTCATGTTAAAATCACCGTCATGTTAGATCACTCAATAACATGGGCGACATAAGAAAATAACTCACTTTAAATGTTTAAAAACACTATGCAATATTTTTTAGAGCATTGATGCTGCAAATATATCTAATTATATCTCAAGTATGTGAGCAAAATAACAATAACAAAAAAATTAGCTAATTTTCCAAAGAAAATTACCATAAATGAAGTTTGTCCTATGCTCAGCAACGTTATTCACTACTCCAGTATGGCCTCTAAGCGCATTAAATTAGATGTCATGCGGATACACCCTATAGTAAAATAAAGAAATGTATGCCAATTTTTTTAAGTATTCCCCTCCCCCTCCCAAGGATACTTCAATTTTTTTCATACAAAGATCAATCGTTTCAAATATTGATCAACACCATCTTTGTTTTCAAAGAGCACACAAGGGCGCACAAGGGTGATTTTGATGATTTAACTAAAAATGTTATAAACCACTAAAAAATATTTGAAATGGCATTATGCCAGTTAATTCCTGGTAAATTGGTAGAGGGAAAAAATATTGTATTCCAAGAGCTTAAAACAAAATTAATGGCTTTTATAATTTCAACGTCTCTTGGCTGTAGTGGCCAAAACATTCATGGACTGGAGTAAAAACGTTTGCCAAACTATAGAAACTATCATATTATATAGTAGTGAATAATATGACATAATATAGTTGAAAAATTTATTTATTTATTCTTCTTTTTTTCCTGGAATAAGGTCAGTTCTGTGTACAAATATAAAATTTGTAAATATTTACTACCATGTCATGCCATAATAGAAATAAGATTCAAATTAGAAAGAAAAGTAAAAAAATGAATAGAAATATTTACACTTAAAACCGATTCAGTATGTCATACTTGTTGAAATTATATTACAATTTTTATATTTAATATTATATACATGAACTATACAAATATTAAATATTCAACAAAAAATAAATTGAAAAAATTTATCTCCTAAAAAATAATTATGTAGGCAATTTTCATTACTTTATTTTTTATTTATTTATTTATTTATTTATTTATTTATTTATTTATTTATTTATTTATTTATTTATTTATTTATTTATTTATTTATTTATTTATTTATTTATTTATTTATTTATTTATTTATTTATTTGTTAAATCTGTTTTATTTTATTTTTTTTCTTGTGTCATTTTGTACAATAAAGTAACCACTCTTCAAATTCAAATTCAAAATTCAATATTAAAAACTTATTTATACGCATGTAATAGTTTTTAGTTTAATTTTGTGTTCTGTTATTTTATATATTTGTTTCCTTCTGTCGCGTTCTACACATTTTATTTTAGACTTCATTTCAAAATACTCCAGTTCAGTGCAAGTTATTCTTGTGGACATTAATGTAAATCTAGGTACATGCGTATAATGTTGCATACTAACGAAAAGTTAAAACTTATTGCAAAATAAGACATTGCAAAATAAGACATTCCAAAATCATAATCTAGTACATTTGTCAGATTCTAAAGCTTATAACCTTCACTGGGGAATATATTTATTGAGTATGTAATTTTCACACGTCCTCTTTGTAATTTACTAAACTTGGCACTTGATTAGTAAGGTCTATATATGACGTCACAGGTCAAGGGGAGTTACTGGCACGCCTCATAGGGTTCGCACCCCTCACGCACCCCCTTTCTCATATACTATTGATCTAGTCTTGCAGCGACTTGTGGGCGCCACCCTTGTGGCGCCAATCTCGCCTTCTTATTCTCATTGCGATAAAACTTCTTCATTGCTACTGGTCGTCAGTTACAAATAACATTGAAATGTATAGCAATTCATATTATTCTTCTTCTATATAAAAACAAGAATTTACAAGGACTATTTTTATGATTGTCATACAAATACAAAACAATTTAGACTCAAAGATAAATGAGTTTTGTATTATATAGAAAAAAACAAAGAAAAAGGAACAAAAATAATATAATATTATATTTTTTTGCAGTGAGATTTCATTGAAACTAAATATCGTCGCAAAACCATGTTCTTCATTTGTTTGATGAGCATTATTGCTCTCGCACGAGTTTATAATCGGAAATCGCGACTTCACTTGCTACATGTTGCTATAAGCCCTTAAGGTCTAGAGCAATGCGCTGTATTTTTAATATTTATACTGAAGCAAAACATTTTAAATATGTATTGACTAGGATTTTCATTGATTGTCTTCTTTTCTTGATTTTTTTTAAATTGGATTTTTTTAATACAAATACAATATTTTTGCAATGCGCCAAAACTCTTATTATAATAGAATTAGAATTGACTGCTGGACATTATATTACAAAGTACTATGCTATACTATGGTCTTGCAAAGATCTAAATAATCAGACTGTTATTTACCATGATATAATATAACCATGATAACCGTGGAAACATCTAGACCGGCTCAGTGCTATGAAAGGTCAACGTATATGTGAATTAAAAACTGAATTTATAACATTTCAAAATGTAGCATTGCATATAGTTATAAATAAAAGCATAATTTTCAGAATTATCATTATACAGCCTATATAATCTTCATTGTACAGTATATAGCATTTATATTTGTGGTTTTGAACAGATAGATATATATAATAATTTTTATTAAGGTCACAAAAGATACAACGCCCAACTGAAGTGGTCCTCTGATGGTATAACATACTAATACAATATTGTATAAATTTGCAGTACTGTAAAAATATTAACATAGGACGCTAAAAAAAAAATCCAGCAACCTATACATATAATGTGTTTACTGGATCAAAAAATTTTATATGCAATCAATCAAAGGGAGTAGTGACAGAGAAGCAAAGTAATATGGATTCAAAAAACATTTTTTTCATAAAGGCTAGGAAAACACACACAAGGACGTGATGGTGTTCAGGGCGTAATAAAAAAAAAGTTTGAGAAATGATCTTTCTCTTGCGTGCAAAACTTCAATTAGAAAATGTCAAGTAGTTAATGACGTCACACATTTGCAAATTCTCTCTATAATGCAGGCAAAGAAACCTTGCGAATTTTGGTATCTTTTACACTTTAAAATAACAATTTTTTTACTCTACTTACATTTTCTTTGAATAAACATGTAATAAAAACACGACTGAATTTAATTATCAGGACATAAAGGCATAGCCAACATGAAAACATTAGCATTTATATCACAAAACACTTGATAGGACTTACATAAATAATATTAATTGGTCTCAAAACCCAACTGTAGCGCCGTAGCAGTGATCAGAAAGTTTCAATTTATACAACCCACACAACGTTTTCATACCAATTTTTGCCTTTTTCTGACGAAATATTCACACAAATTGCATGCTTTACAGTTTTTTCACGCTCTCTTGTGGGGCCACATTGAGATTCTGGTAAAAAATTATCATCAGTTTTATAGATCCCATTTTGTGTTTAATGATTTAAAAGAACATGTTGTTTTCTATGCCTTTAAGATACTGCTATTTTTATTTTTTTAACACATTATTGTGCACACAAATGTTAAGTTCTGATCATAAAATGGAGAAAATAGGTTGAACAAACACATGCAAAATAATTTTTTTACCATGCAGTAAAGAAAAGTAAATTACTTTAGTACACTCTAACACAGTATTTCAGAGGACCATGTAAGTGGATGTTTATACCTTTTGTGATCTCAAAATAAACATAATTTATTATTATTATTAAAATTTGGCTCACCTTCAGCAACAATGATATCAGTTAATCTAAAAAATGTTCAAAATGAAAGAAAAAGGACAAATGTTATGAGAATTGAGGTTACATTAAAGGGTCAATATAATAAATTTAAGGGGTGATAGGTGTATATTACTTTATATTATAGGTCATACAAGTACCTTATAAGAATATATTATTGTTTTCCTTATTACAGTGGCTTCCTTTTTTTTATCAACATGTTATACTATTTTTAAAATAAACACAAAAACAAAGAAATTATATAAGAAATTTCACGAGTTGCATTGTTTTCATTATTACAAACATTTTAGTGATCACTGATTAAATTGTTTGCTAATATGCTTTTCTTATGTAAGGATAGAAATAAGTACGGCTGGCTCATTTTTAGCTTGATTTTTTGAAAACAGCATAATTAATGCTACAGTACATCACAATAACAATGCATAAATATTATCTTCTACTATAGCATTCTAATTTCTAGTTCTAATTTGACATTACTTATGCTACAATGACATAAATAAATATAGCATAAATTACGTAATTTATTCTTTCCGTATGGAAAAACAAATTTGATCACTTACTGTTAGTTTGAAACAGTAAAAAAAAAAATTCTATATCAAAAATTCTAATTCATTTTTTACTCGATGCTTTTCTTATTAAGAATAAGAATAAGAATATTTATTGACCCAGGCAGTTCATAGTAACAATCAAAGTTACAACAAGCATTGGTCTTGTCAAATATAACATAATAAATTACACAAATAACAACAAGAATACAAATAATACAATAAATTACACAACTATTACTAAATTATTAATCTATAAAAAAATTATAATGAAGTTTGTGAAACTGTATCATCAGTATAATATTCCAATGTTGTATGGGTGGTGAACATTAAAACATCGATGTTATCTACTTTTGAGTTTTTATCAAAAAAGGATCCTAAAGTATAATATTCTTTATAAAGCAAAATTTTTTTAAGCAAATTTTTAAAAAAATTATCATTATTTACATTTCTTAAAATAGATGGCAAATTGTCATCTATCATTATCAGAAAAAAGAAGAAAAAAGAAAAAGAAGAAAAAAAGGGAAGTATTTTAAGATTTATTTTGCTAACATTAAAACATGAATTTGATAATTATAAGTTTGCAACAATGTAACATGCGAAATTCTGATGTAAGTTTTGAAATTATCTTCAATTTTTTACAATAGAAATAATAATAAAAACAAATAATGCGTCATAAATAGATTTAAAAAATAGTTTAATTACATGCAAAACTTAACTCGTGTTATACTGTAGTTTAATTATACAAACAAATGTAATTGTAAAATCAATTCTTCTTAAGGAATAATATCCCACAAAAGGTCACTCTTGTAATATAATCTTTATCACGATAATACACATTCAAGCTAATTGTTCAGTAAAAAAATGACGCAATAAAAAATAAAGACAAGTACAGTGCATATTGTAAATAATTGTATATATTATTAATGCAGTGATTTGTATATGTATTGCTGAATAAATATTTATTTCAGACCACCTAACTTCAGACAACAATAGAATATTAAAGCCCTTGTCAACTTAATTTTTTATCATTTAAAATACTAGATTGATAATTACCATACCTTAATATCCATGAATTAGACACCATCACGCTAATTTTGTATTTATTTTCGTTTATTTTCCTTTTTGTGGTTATATCACGTATCTGACGTCACAATGTGCCAATCACAGTCACCACTCTGGTCACGTGATAAATTTAAGCTCCTCCCTCAAGTTCTTTACCCCTATCATGGCCCCATCGGTACATTGTGACGGTGACGTCAGATACGTGATATAACCGCAAAAAGGAAAATAAACGAAATTAAATACAAAATCAACGTGTTGGTGTCTAATTCATAAATATTAAGGTATGTTAATTATCAGTCTAGTATTCTAAATGATACAAAAGCAAGTTGACACGGGCTTTAACGAAAGAATTACGCAAACCATTTTAGTACTATATAGCTTCATCATCAAAATTTGTTGAATACTTAAATCGATTCATGTTTGTTTGTAAATAATTCTTATTTTAAAATTTATTGGAAATACATTGAAATCAATTCTAAATTTAAAAATAAATATTTTATTTTAGTAAAAATGTCAAACATTTTTATATTTTATATATATAGAGAGAGGGTATTATAACAAAAATATAACAATCAATAAAATGACTAAAAGTTCTAAAATAAAGTTAATAATAGTATGATTTCCCATATATATAAATATCCGTTCAAGTTTATTTTTAAATCATCAGAAATAGAAGAAAAAAAGAAGAAAAATAAAGAAGAAAAAAGAAAAAAAAAAAGAAAAAGAAGAAAAAAAGGGAAGTATTTTAAGATTTATTTTGCTAACATTGAAAAATAGAAAATAATAGAGTACTCATGCAAACATTCGAAAATAAAGTATCTAGATGGCTATATTATATATCATTAAAGAATTATACAGAATTACTGTTGTTATAAGAATATTGTAAGTGATCGTTAAGAATAAACATAATATATTATTTTAACAGGTGAATTTTTATTTAAAATACAGATAATTTTCGTTATATATGTTATTTATTTAACGTTATCACCAGGCTTGGACTGGCCATAAGAGCAAATCCGCGAAAGCGAGTGTGCCCCCCCCCCCCTGTTTCGAGGCCCTTAAGGCCAAAAAAGGGGCGTAACCAGGGTGTTACGCCCTTTTTTGTGGCCCCTACAGAGAGTTTTACACCCCCTTTTGCAAACAAGGCCCTTTGAGTGCCATAGTCCGACCCTGAGTTATCACTTAATTTCTTCATCAAGTGACTTCATTGGTCATTATAACTCATTATTTTAGAAACGTATAAGTAAAACATAATATTCCTATCGTGAAAAAATTGGCTATATGTAACTTTAAAAACACAATATGTATGGAATAACAATTATTATTTGATTGCCAAGGGTATTATTTCATTTTCATCATGTTCAAATCAGATAAAGAATTTTAAAAATAATATCATCGACTTTTGATTTTAAATCTTTAAATTTAAATCTTAAAATTACTATTCTTTAATTGCAATTTGATTTGCAATGCTATTATACGTAATTTCTAATTTTATCACGTAAATTCTATGTGAGGTGAGATGACACACACATAGAGAGAGAGAGAGAGAGAGAGAGAGAGAGAGAGAGAGAGAGAGAGAGAGAGAGAGAGAGAGAGAGAGAGAGAGAGAGAGAGAGAGAGAAAGAGAGAAAGAGAGAGAGAGTGAGGTGTAGTCTGCGCAGAGACTGAATTGCGAGGCACCCCGGCGCCCAACACCGCGTCTCTGGCTCATTCTCTTGTACTCGCCCGCCAACCTCCACCCTTGCAAGATGCCTCATCCAGCGGTTCTCCTCGTCATCCTGGCTGCTGTAGCTCACCAAGGTAAAAATTATTATTTGAAATCATATTTTATGATATCCTCTATATAAAATATCATTTAATATTATATTTCAAGCATCATTTCATTATGATCTTATAGAGATGTTACATTATTTTCAAAATAATCAATACATATGTAACAAAAAAACAGGAGCTTGCTACTAGCTCTTTCTGGGATTACTTTGCACAGTTTACGTAATAAAATTTTATTATATTTTATGTTTAAAGAACACGCAGAATCTTTTTAGTTTCATGATGTAATATGTGAATATATTGTAAATTACAGAGATTTTTCTCTACTGTGAACTATATTTAACAAGGAGTTCACTACAAGCATTATTTCATCCATACAGTTATAATGTCGATAAAATCAGACCCAATACTAAATAATTACTCTATATATTTAACAAAAAGATTACTTAAAAATAAAGATTAAATTTTCATTTTCACATTGATCAAGTTTTTTAAAAACAGGAAAATCAAATTTAATAATAATAATAACTTTATTAAGACGTTGTGAGGGCATGACAGCCCTATTTTACAAAACCTTGACCACAATAGTAATGTACATTTTTAAACTGTCAAATTAAGTATTTGTATTAATTATATTTAATAACATTATTTAAATTTACGAGTTACTGAATAACATTTTAAAAATAATTTATTAAAAGGTTTTCAAAATATTTATTTTCAAACGAGAGTTCAATATAAAAATATATTTCCTATTGGAAACTTCTATTCATTTATTATTGATGTTGCCAAGAATAACCAAGGATATAGATTATTGTTGGAAAATCCCATAGGCATGCGGTAAAGATAAAACTAACCTTCAATGACAATTATTTATATGCTAATTATATTAACAAACAAAACTTTCTTGTTAATTTTAATAAACAAGTGATGCATAGAATAAGTGACTCTCATTTCTTATAGCTTTTTTTTTTTCCTCAATCCTTTTTGAATCATCTTTGGTTTAATTTGGAAAATTGTTCTAATTTTGAATGCATATACTTTTTTATTTACTAAGGATATAATAGTACTGTACATTTCATCAGTTCAACCGGTTCAACTCAAAGGGATATATTGTATAAAATTTCAATGTGTTTTTTTTGTCCCGTTTATTACTAATTTTTTTTCTTTTTTCTTTTTCTTTTTTTTTTAACTTTTTTTTTATGCAATAATTTATAAACCTTTTTTAAAAATATAAACCATGTTAGGTATTTTATAAACAAATTAAATTTTTAGTATATTGTCAAAATACATAAGTGTCTGGAATTCTTTACTTTAAAAATATTTGGCACCGAGCGGCGCTCCATACGACAAAACTAAAATTAGATCTGATTTAAACATTTTACAAATCTCTATTTTTATACACATAACCTTATTTTATTTTTTTGTTGTTCATTTAAAAAAAATTAATAGTAAGATAAACACATTGTTTTTTACGTATATAGTTAAGCTATCCTCTTTAAATCTAACTTTGCTTATTTAAATAAAATTGTACATTACAAACACGAACTCAAGCAGCACGAGCGAGTGAGTGAGAGAGAATTGCATGTGTGTTGTATATTCTTTAATTATTCATAATATAACTCATATACCTAATACACTTTCTGATTATTCTCGACTCTCCAGTGACATTTATACCCCGAAACATTATTTAATAATAATAATATGAGCACCGTATATACGTCACACATCGCATGTTTTTATAGGAGTTTGAAGGTTCCAGAAGATTGAAATAATTCTCTCTCTCTCTCTCTCTCTCTCTCTCTCTCTCTCTCTCTCTCTCTCGTGTATAATGTAAATTTTATAGGAATCTCAAAGAACTTAATTTATTATTTACAAATATAATTTTCTTAGCATTATCATGTTATAAAAAAGATCATGTTTATGCATTACATATTATAAAATTTTAATTATGTAAAGCTGAAAGGGTTGAAAAGTTCTAAAGAACTTCATATATTATTTTAGGTCGTAAAAAGAGCATTACAAGTTTGTGAAATTTAAAGGGAGGAAAAAAGTAATACATTGTAAGATCATATTTTAATTTCATGTTTTTATTTTAGGTGCTGCAATCAAGTGCTATCAATGCACATCGAAGACTAATGAAGCCTGCGTTGATCCTTGGCCAGGTAGTGCTGATCTTAAGGCTACTGACTGCTTGCCCAGTATGGCTTGGAGTACCAAGTCTCTGAATGAAGTTCTACCAGGATCAGTCTCTAAAATGTTGGATAGCATTGGTTCCTCATTGGGCAATATTGGTTCCTCTGTCACTCCGGAGATGATCTGTATGAAAACCAGCATTCGATGTAAGTCAAGCACAACGGAGGAGATTACAAATAGAAATGCATTTTATCTAAACTATAATATATAGTTTTCAAGCGGTTGAGGGTTGAGAGAAATGCATTTAATAAATTTAGATTTCAAGTGGGGAACTTTTAACTATATGACGGTAGAATTGATATTATAGTGCCAGTTATATCATAACTGAAACATAGAAGTGTTTCTACAGGAAATTAAATTAACTCCACGCTTTGGAGATAGTCATAAAAGCTATATAAATCCGAAGGGGGAATTTGAAAATTATTTAAAAAAATTACATATTCCACATAAATAAATTCAATATTTTAACAGTAAATAAAAATAAAACATCCACTTATCACACCCTATCCGAGTAGATACTGCTTCGTTGTTGTAACATCGTAAAATGACTCTCATCTTGCATGCATATATGATAACAATTAAAGAAAAATTAAAGAAATAATATTGTTGTTCGTAAACCCTTTTTTTCTTGCACCAAAAAAATGCGCATTCTATTTGAAAAACCAAAGTTGATCGTCATTTTAGGAGCAGAGAATAGAATTTTACGAACAGCATTACTAAAGCGTGCTATGGTGAAAATTAGAAGAGAAAAG
Source organism: Ecdyonurus torrentis (assembly GCA_949318235.1). NCBI lineage: Eukaryota > Metazoa > Arthropoda > Insecta > Ephemeroptera > Heptageniidae > Ecdyonurus > Ecdyonurus torrentis. Next base: position 32,636,648 of record OX439132.1, on the reverse strand, counting down.
AAATGAAGAAAATTTAAAAAAAAAAAAAAATCAATCTGAAAATCATCTTCAAAATCAAAACCAAATAAAGACCAACAAGTATCAAATATTTTATTAAGGTCAGATACTTAAGATATAATACACGATTTTTCTTCTCAAGTGCTTACTTATTTATAGCCTTAAAAATGCGTTTCATCTTAAAAATAAAGAGAGAAAAAAATGCGCGATACTTATGGAAAGCAAAAGAGATTGATTGCCATACGCTTTTGTGTTTAACAAAATACCCTCATAAAATAAAATTTAAAATTCCACGTTAAAAGTTTAATTTGAAATATTTATCAGAAGATATAGTTTTCCTTTTTTTGTTATCTTGAATGAGCGACGAGAGTTGAACAACAAGTAAAGCTTTCTTGTGATAGCTTATTGATTTTATATTAACAATATAGAGTAGACTGTTTACATTATTGAAAGTATAATAAGTATTGATTGATCATTCTTAAAATAAACTTTTTAAAAGCTTTTTTTTTTTGTTGTTAACATGAAGTCCAAACAATGTAAAATAATTAATTTAGAAACTTGCTTACTATTTAATTTCTTCTAGCATTTAATACGAATTCTCTCACAGAAATCCTCAAGCATTGCACTATACGTTTATAAATTCTGTCATTACTTATTTCATATTCGTAGACTTGAAAAACAACAACGATAATTTGAAGATTTTTATTGTCAATTGCTAGGTATTAATAAAATGCACTCATATCAGTAGCAAAAAATTCATGGTCGTATTTTTTATAATTTTACATTAATTAATAATTTCCTATCTATAGAGTGTGTCCGCATGACGTCATTCTGAATGCTTTTCTTGAGCAATAAATAACATGGCTCAGCATAGGACAAATGTAGTTTTTGGTTATTTTCTTTGGAAAATTAGTTGTTTTTTTTGTTATTATTATTTTTCTTTCATACTTAAACTAATTCAAACAAAACAATTCCAAAGTGTTTTTAAACTGGCAAAATGAGTCATTTTCCCATACTGGCCCATGTTATTTAGCGCTCACTTATTGCGTCGACTTAACATGAATGAAACCACCCTATAATAAAATATTATAAAACCTTCATTATTTACCAAATTTAAGTGATGATAAGTGCTCTGAAATGTAGATTATTATAAAATATATAACTTCCATTCATTTTTAGTACTGAAAAATATAAGAATCTTGAGTATATGATTATTACTCATAAAAAATTAAAAGCTCGTCTGCTTACAAGTGTGAACTAAAAATATACAGCAAGCTACGTTAATCATGGTCTAATGAATTATTTTGTTTGTACAGCCGGTGAAGACCTGGTAGTGATGCGTCACTGCGCGGTCGCCGTAGCACCTAGCGACAACCAGGCCCCCAAGGATTCAGGTGTTTGTGACCAGGTGAAGAAGGCCAGTGATGGCAAAGCAGAATACTGCGGTGTATGTGACTATGATGGATGTAATGCTGCACCACCACGTCAAGCAGCAACTCAGGCGCTTATATTCCTGGCGCCTCTTTTTGCATTCTTTCTTAAACTCGCTTAAGGCGATGCTCCTTTGTTTATATATTATGTATAATGTCGTGACGTCACAATCAGCAAAATCAACATGGAAAATGTTTCATTTTTGTTTTGTTTTTTCTTATATAACAAATCTTAATATATAAGCCATTGTGTGTTCTATTCTGTAAGCCTCGCTAAATAAAATATATATAAAAAAATATACTCTATGAAGCTACATTCAGGCGTGTTTCTTAATGGTGATTTCAATTTCACGCAAACAAGCAAAAATAATAATAATAATAATATATGAATCAAATTACTACACTCTCCGATACAAATTTTCAGAACAAAGAATCTTAAAAAATGATAAATATCTAAAATCACGAATATGTGTATAATATAAAAATCACCACTTTGAGACACAGTTATTGTCATCTGCATTTAAATAACACAAGACGTTACGACTAAATCAAAAAAATAAAAAAATAAATAAAATTAATAACAAAGCACTGTAGATGGAGCACATCTTTCAATGTATAAAATAATAACAAATAATTTTTTATATAAATATAAAAAAAAAACACAAAAAACTTTTTTTTAAACTTCTATTATTTAAAATGACTATGAAAACAGTAACAAAATACAATTATGTTGACGATATATATCATGAAATCTCATCATGGTATTGGTTAAGCACACATTTTGCCTTGATATATAAACTCAATTAATTTGGACTGCGGGTATATAATATGATTTTCCATGTGCAATATTTTTTATTATATTTTACTCACTCATAATACTTCAAAAAAAATTAGAAGACTTATAATTATTACAAAAAAATAAAATAATAATATAATATAAATGTTTATAAAATTTACTATATGAAAATATATAGTTTTCTAGTCTTTCTAGAATCTAAAATTCTTTAGAATAATTAATTATATTTAAAAATGACATTCTATATGTGTTTAAAACAAAAAAATAAAGCTTCTTTTGTATTGGTATCTAACGCTTGATTTTTATAAAAGGTGTAATATTAATTTTACTTCATATGGCATTCTTATAAAATTTACTTTGTGTTAAAAAAAAAAAAAATAATAATAATAAGAAAATGAACTCTTGAAAATGATCCATGATTTTTTTTCTTTTGCAAATCTTAGTTTGTATTGATAATAATTAACGTATTGGTTTATGACTTTATCAAACCTGTAACTCCAATATAATACTTTATATTTTTTTTAATTGCACAAAATTTAAGAGTGAAATTCAATCAATCAATTGTTAGGTATCAATAAAATGTACTTATTAGCAATGATCATATACTTAATTATATTTACAATTTAAATAAGAAGAAGAAAAAAAAAAGAGAAAATGTAAAGCTAAATAATAATAATAAAATCCTGTTATTAAGGTTGTGTACGCTTTATATAAAGAGTAAAAATAAAACTTTTACGCAATAAAAACGTAATTAATGTCTCTAATTTAATGGTCTTTTTATTATATTTTTTTACCTTATACCTTATTTAAATCAAATATCCAATTTCTAATTGTTGTTAATTATTTTAAAGATGTTACTACAAATAGTACAATTTCTAATATTATATTTAGTTAATTATAATTGTATGTAGAACTACATCCTCTTTTTAACTATCGATTTATCTGTAAAATATAAATAATAATAAAGTTTTTTTTTTTTTTTTTTTTTTTTTTTTGCAACTTATAATGTAAATTACTCAAGTACATTACAAACTGAACTCATTGTGTGTGTTCTATAAGACGATCAAGAATTAAGATTGCACGCGAGTATAAAAGTGAAGGGGAAATACTAAATTGCATTGGTCACGCACTCTGGGTCAAAGGTCATAAATGAGAGGTCACTGGTACAAAAGGGACACCCACATTATACATATATCTAGTTTCACTATGTATTAAAAGTAAAAACATAGTTTATTTAATGTAAATTTTAAATTTCCACATAATAATATAAAGTAAAATTAATAAATTACGAAGTGCGAACAATAAAAAAAAAAAAAAATGTAATGAGAAATTCCAGTACGTCTCAAAGAATTAATTTATTATTTTAATTTCCCATTTGCAGAAAAAAAAATAAAGAACTGTAATAATAGTATTTTTAAATCAAATTATTATCAATGTTATTTTGAGGATTTTTTAAGTAAATATAAAAAAAAATTGTTCTTGATAAAAACTAATTGACACATATGTCACGAAAATGAAGTAGTTTATATGTTTAAATGAAAAATGAATTAGATTGCGTGATATAATATCAAATATTTAAGTTATCATGTATCGATAAGATTTAATCTCATGCAATCATTTTCTTGCTATGTTATTTTATTATAAAAAGTAGCAGCAGGAAATTGTAAATATATTACAATTTTTAATGTTCATATTATATTGAAAATTAATACCTATGGACACAGTTGATACAATTTTTTTAAGTGTTAATAATTAGTAATGCTAATAATAAATATAACCATGGTATAATGAATGAGGGTAGTTTTAAAAGAATAATAATGTTATATCGTGTTAGTAACTGTATAAATGACACCATACGAATATGTTTTTTAATTTCTAAATAGATTTAAAGAAAAAAATACGAGCTGTTATCATGTGCGTGATTTTCATTACATCAATGCATTCATTAAAACAGCAATTCAGTAATTTTTATTTTATGAATAAATCCATACTTATAGTATAGGGATTCCCTCATCCGAAACACACAGAGCATCTCTCTCTCTCTCTCTCTCTCTCTCTCTCTCTCTCTCTCTCTCTCTCTCTCTCTCTCTCTCTCTCTCTCTCTCTCTCTCTCTCTCTCTCTCTCTCTCTCTCTCTCTCTCTCTCTCTTATTTTAGATGACTCAAAAACATCAATGACAAAGAAGTAATTTACAATTTAAATCAATTACTGTTAAGTAATTGAAGTAATTTGCCTGTAGCGGCGCCAGCAGCATTGAGGTATATACAATGTGACACAACAGGGAGCAGCTGCAAGGTCACGGGGTTAGGCATTGATGACCTCAATCAATTTAAACTAAACCCTCCTCTCCGCAAGCATGCTTAGTATAAGATGTAAGGGATTGCAGTTTATAGTCATTTGAGTGACTTTTGTGGTGTTGTACGTTGTGTTTATTGTTCTGTCGTGATGAACTCCGCTGTGGTGACTACGAGTGCAAATGTATGCAGATTTACCTGCTTCTGGCTTCTCTTTTCAACACTTGTGCACACAGGTAATACTATTGTCTTATATTTTTATACTATATTTTTTCAGTTAATGTACGTAAAAATGAAATATTACACTGTGGAGTAATATGAAATTAAGCTTTGATTATCATATTTCTAAACTAAAATTACTATAATAATAATGATATTATATTTTGTGTAATACAGCATTTTAATACAGGTGAAATATCAGTGGGAAGTAATAATCTAGCCGTTATTGGAAATGTGAAAAATATAAGAATTAAATTTAAGCTATAAAAGCAGTTTAAAATAATAATAGTGATTATAAAACTATACTATTGTTGTAATTTTCCCCAATATTTTCATAAAAGTGGAAAGAGGATTATAAAATAATATATAATGAGAAGTAATTGGATTTAGTTCCTTATATGCAAGCTTTCAAGAAGACTCACACTGTTTATAATAAATATGCGAAATAATGAGGGAAAAAACGCTTGTTTGTTTACATTGCTTTTACATGTTTTATTTGCTTACCCCTCTAGACTATAACCACCTAACAAACCACCTAACAAATAATCCATTTATCTTCTTTGTGAATTTGTACACCATCTTCCATATATATATATATATATATATATATATATATATATATATATATATATATATATATATATATATATATATATATATATATATATATATATATATATATAATCAATTTTAATGACATGAGAGGAATTACGTTTAACATTAAAATCGATCATATTGACCAATATAATATATTTGATGTCAATCAGGCAGATGTTTGCAATGCTGGGTGTGCTCAAGTCCAGTAGACGGTGGTTACTGCAGTGATCCCTTCAACACAACACACTTATGGAAAAGTCCGTGTCCCTTGGAGCGACTTCCAACACCTGACCCTTATTACGGAATCTACATTCAACGACCAGATAGACATGCTGTCTGCAAGAAAGTCATACAAAAAGGTACGAAAAGAAATATTAAATTATAAAATAAATTTTAGTCAATTTAATATAAATTTAATTAGAATAAACTCATAATATAAAATATTATATCTTTAATTACATATCAAAAGATTTGCATATTATATTAACTTAAATATAACTGGAGAACAAGGACATCCACTGTTAGTATAACAAAATATTATTCACGTATAAAGCTTTTATATAAGCTATCAATACATTTTGAAGAATTGTTTTTATTCATTTCTTTAATTTTTATGAGACAGACAAATTTTAATAATAAATAATAATAATAATAAAGTAAGAAAAGATAATGGTGAACCTATATAATGTGTAATTATTCCTATAATGCGAAGGAAATTTATTAAATTGATATAAAAAAAATATAAAAGGCACGAACAAAGTTTCATAGTAATATGTGAATGGAAATGAGTGGCGTTTTTTTGTATATTTGTAAATACGTTTTGTATTTATAGTAAATTTATGTTATTTAATGAAAATGTTGAAATTAATCTATGTTATCTTTTGATCAATTAATTTATTATTTATCTACAACGTGATTTATATGACATATATTCTGACAAATGAATTAATATAATCAATAATTTTGGTAGAGTTGTAGGTTGCATGATTGGTAATGATTGTAGGTTGCACGGACAAAGATAAATACGTAAAAATTACGCTAGCCCATTTTCAGCAACATTCGTCTATAACAATATACAATTTATGCTATACTATACTGCATAATAACAACTATGTTACATAGAATAAATATTGTATTGTACTTGTACAGTATAGCATACAATTATTTATGCTGTTCCTCCAATCATTTGCTTTGCTATACTGGCATAAATGTAGCAAAAATTACATAATTTCTTGTCTCCTTGAGTTCTCGAGCTAAGCATTACTCACGGAAAGAATAAATTACGTAATTTATGCTGTATTTATGTCATTATAGCATAAATGTTAAATTAGAACAAAATAAATAATTATGCTGTACAACATAATATTTATTCTATGTAACATAGTTATTATGCAGTATAGCATAAATTATGCTGTATTAAACAAATTGTGCTGAAAATTAGCTAACATAATTATTACGTATTTATTTTTGCCCATGCTGATTTACCGTAGTCACAATATTACAGCATAGGAAAACAACTTGATTTTCTCATTAAAATATAATATAGTGATTGATTGTATAGGGATATAAACATTAAATCATTATATAAAAGGCAATTGAAGTATGCTTTATTTTTATTTAATACAATAGTCACTTGACCCTTTTCTATATATCTGCCACGCTCTATTGCTCTCAATTTTCAATCTATACAATTTTAGTCGTTGAGATTTATTAATTTCAATCAAATTAAATAGTCTTACTTAAATAATTAAAATATAAAATTTCTTTCCCTTTAATGTATTTTTATTTCCAGAGAGAGGTCAGCTGACGGTGGTACGCTCTTGTGGTTACGAGTCTCGTAAGAACGAGGCGTGTAACCCTGATGGTGACATTACGTTCACCGATAACGTCCACTTCTGTGACACGTGTGACACTGACGGTTGTAATACTGCGTCTCTCCCTAGTCTCGCTCTGTGGCTATCAATCTCCTCCAGTCTCGTCACTGTGGTTCTTACGTACTTCTGACGCCACATCTAGTACGTTAGCATCATCTAAGTATTATCAATTCTTTTTTATTTAAATGTTTGCAGTTTTTTTTTTTTTTTTTTTTTTCATTGAGAGAATGTATATTTTTGGGTAACGACCGTATTTATATTGGGAATTGATACACTTTTACTTAAGTGACGAAAAGAGACACTAATGATGTGCATAAACTCTGTTCTCTTGCTCCAAAAAATGCGAAATTCTACTTCAAAAGCAAAAGGTAATCGTCTTTTTTTTCTTTTTTTTTTTCGTGGTTTGGAGTACAAAAAACAAGGTTTACAAACACCATGATTATTTCTTTCAATGCAGCATTTTTACTGTTAAAAATCGGTTGGTATAATATACATAATGTTGGTAAATTCAGGATCATGAAGTGTGTGTGTGTGTTTTTAATTATTATTATTATTGAAGTATTAACTAAAGTATTATTGAAATTATGCTTGTTTTTTTCGTTGTTATAAATAAACTTCAGTTTGATTTTTTTTTATTAAATCCTCCCTTAAATAATATCATGAAAATTGATTAATATTGTAAACATTTGCAAATAGTTTTAAAAAAAAGTATGAAAATTATATTTTTGCTACTTAAAGAATTTTGTGCTTAATGTTGATCATAGAAATACGAATGAAATATGTATTTATGAATAATACCCCGCAAACCTAAACCTGTATTTCCCATTATTTATAGTAATCTCTACACTGTAAATTATATTATATAAATTATATTATTACACTGTATTATTATATTATTATACTGTAGCTTAAGTATCTACACATAATAAACTTTCTTGTTTTAAATTAATTTAAATATTTTACTATGTTTTATTCCAGGACCACTTTAATTTAGAAGGTGCCTTTATTATTCAGTCATTATGTTTTTTTTTTTTTTTTTTTTTTTTTAGAAAATGTAACACAAAACGTTCTACCAATTAAATTAAAAAAAAAAATTAACTGTGACATAATTAAATTATTATTATTAAAGGCGTAGAACACCTTGAACAAAAAACATGCCTAATATCCTAACATACCAAAATATCAACGTTGATTTGATCGGAGTCATTGATTTCTCATTTATTTTCAATTCACAAAATCAATCACAGCTGCGGTTTTGTGACGTCAAACCTCGCCTGTTTCCGCGTGAGTGGACTAGTGAGCTGTGACGTCATAAACACGCAGCTGCGATTTTGTGAATGGAAAATAAATTAGAAATCAATGACTCCGGCCAAATCAACGTTGATATTTAGGTATGTTAGGATATTAGACAATACATGTTTTTTATTCAAGGTGTTCTACGCCTTTCAGTAAATACATTATATTATATTTCAGATTCAAATCTGTGGACAGAAAAAAAAAAAACTTTATTCTTTGACTTTGTTTGAAAAGAATCAACGACTTTATTATAGATGACATAATTTTTTTTTCTAAATTGTACTCTTAATTATTACTCAAGGCTACAATATACAGTTGCCACTAGCATACCGCCTGATGTTAAATTAGATTTGATATTACAGGACGTTCTTATTCTCCAGTTACATTTAATTTAATGTAAGTTAATATTATATAATATAATCTTTATATAATGTATAATGTATATGAAATGTAAGATGTAAGCCTCTTGCTTTATGTAAATTGTTTTTTCTTCTCTCTCGGAGATGTACCATGCGTCTCTCAATCTTATCAATTCTCCGTCCAACAGTTTCATTTTAATTACTTTATACCTCTGTAATATTATGCATTTGTGTAAAATAGCATTTTATTTTTTGTTTATGTATTTATGTAATAAAGGTTTTTAATAAAATAATTTTTCTCAATTGATTTCAAACAATACTGTATATTTTATAATGAATATTTTGCTAAGCAAATTTTTAAAAAAAAATATTTCTTAGAGAATGTGAAATATTTAGTAACAATACATTGATTTGCTTAACTTTTCAAACAAAGTGCTAAATAGACCACTTGCATGCAATCAACGTTCTATATAGTGTTCTATAGTGTTTATGATAATTATTTTTCTATATAACAAATGTGTTAAGAAAGATTAAAGTTATTTTAAATAGTTACAAGTGGTCCATTAGTTATTAATTAGTTAATTTATAATATAAAACGTGAAAAAAAGTGTTTTAATTATAGTGGACAAACGAGTATTTTAAAAGGTTGCTGATTGTGAGCACTATAAATAAATAAAATTATAACAATCTATAGAATAGAAATCTTTCATTGAATTGAATGCTAGAATTTGATACTATGGAATTAGAAATTAATAAAGGTTAGAAGTTCTTATAAAATTTATAGTGATTGTGTTTTTGAATTTAATTTAATCATGGATATTAAAATTATATAAGAGAAAATATTATATATTTTATAATTACATAATAAATTAAAATTACTGCATCGCAACTAATAACTTATAATGATATGTAAAAGAACACGTGCTCAAAGGTCAATTCAAACATCTAAATGTCTAGAAACATGCCATAATCACGCCACCTAAAATCAGCTGACAGACATAATAGCCAACACTCAGATTTATTATCCGGGTCAAAAAGTACAATTATTTTTGTCTCTTTTTCTGTATCAAGAAATGTTTATCAGGTGGGAAATTTTTTATAAGCATGCACAGGTGTTTTATATTCATTGGTTTGGAAGAATTTACATGATCATAATCATACGATATTTTATCAATATTGTGTAATATCATATTTCTGAATGAATGAATTTAAATATTATTTTAATAAGCAGACGATATTTATGCATAAAATACCTTATTTCTGCATTACAGGTATACTACTCAAGCTTATAGTTGAAACTTCATGTTTTGTTTTTTTATTTATTCAATTTACTAAATAAAGAAAAGAATGTACATTTTTTATTGTAGGTCAGACTTTTGGATAAATATTTATTGTAAATTTCAGAGCATATATAGATAAATTATTTTAACTTAATTAGATAGTAATGTACCTCTTCCGTATATGAACATGAAGGGAAAAAAATAAAGTAATGTTTTAATATAAATTCCAGTTAATTTTACAAGCTGATTTGATTAATTTTAAATTATCTGTAAAATTAAATTATATATAGTAATATATAAAAATAATTCAATACATTCAGTAGCGTAATCAGGATTTTGCGACGGGAGAGGTCCAGCTTATAGTGAGCATGGCTATATAATATATATTATATATATTATATATATATATATATATATATATATATATATAGTGAGTGGGGGAATATCTCCCTTTTTTCATACTTTTTCAGACCTGACGGTGGGGGGGGGGGGGTCTGGACCCCCCCCCCCCCCCTGCATACGCCCCTGTATGCATGTATGCATTACTATAACATTATCATCAATATGAAATGTTTGGAATACTCGAATTATGAGTGTGTTTAGGTCAAGATCAAGTTTATTGTGATTTCTGATAATAAATAGAGAGGGGGGTAGGGGGAGACTGAGATTTGAATGCTTGCGTGATCTTTGTTCTCAGTGTGAAGGCTGTGAGAGATTTTCCTCCCTCCCTCTCTCCTTCATATACATCTACCAGACAGTGAGGAAAGTCATTCTATTCACAGTAGATCACCGTGGAGGTCTTCAAAGTACAGGGTTTGTATAATTAATTATTTTACCTAATAACTAAATATCATTTCATTATCAAGGACAATACTGATTAAATTAATATGACATTGATTCTAAATAAGGGTGAATATTTTTAAGCCACGTACGTGCTTTACAGACAAAAATTAAAATACGTTATGGGTTTTTAATTCTGATTTAATTGAATACTATAAATGAATAAGAACATAAGAATCATCGTGATTTGATTTTGAGTTGAAAAAGAAAAAAAATCGCACAGTCAATAATAATTTGTGTTTATAGTCACTGAAACGAGATTTCAATGATAATAATTTGAAGTCTGAAGATTTTTTTATTACATTTAATGCGATAGAGATTAAATTAAGAGTTAAATATATTGTTTAATTAGTTGATTATTAAAGTAACTAATAATAGATAATGAATCTTTGAATCCTTTTATAACTAATAATAAGTTTAATTAAACAATAAAATATATGAATATAATACTGGTGTGAATATGAATATCAACTTTCATTAGAACTATCTGCTAACATTTTACAATTTATCAACGCACGTGTGTTCTTTAAGATGTATTTGGTTTTCATGATAGTCAATGTCAATAATATCTATGAGTTTTTAGATTCTATATTACAGTATTATTGTAAATAAATAGCACTCATTTTCAATATGATTTTTAAAATAAAGCAAGCAGCAAAAAAACACATTTTTTTTCAAATTTCAAAATATGTTTATGCATTTCTATCTCCTAGCTACTCCTACAATCGCATATAAAAAAATATTGTGCTAGTACATCCGCAGGTTCTTGTTTAACAAAACAATGAGAAATGCTAGTTACTTACACACTAAAAAAATGCACAATATGAGTGCTATAAGAAATATACCGTGCTTCCAATATTTTATGCAAGCGTTATTATTATTTTATTTTTTACATTGATATTTTATATGGCAAAAATTTATTTATACATGATCTTTCTAGATAGCACATTATAATTTAATTCTTGTATAAACAACAAACTGGATAAATTCTTCTTTCATATTTTCATATTTAAAATCTCCAAATAATAAATAATCTTTCATATTTTATTAGAATTTAAACTGAAATAGACAAAAAGCATGTAAAAATAAACTCATACCCTATGTTAGAATATTATACTCGCCCGCTCTACAAGTAAACCAAGCCAGTTGCATAACCAGTAAAGAAAATCAATAGTGTGATACCTTAACCACCCACAATATAATATGAATGCGCAAACTCCAAATTAACTGACGTCATCAGAGAAATTTCTAGAAATTTTTACCTTATCATCTCTTTCAACCCTCTTTTAAATTAGAGTGTATTTTTAACAGGGTTTTGAAGTAATGGCACCTCTCACACAAAGTCAAAAACAGCAGAAGAAACTCATCAAGGTTGAGAGTCCAAATGTGAGATATGACAATGATTTCATAGAAGCTGACTATGAATATCACAATACGAAGGTTCGAAAAGAGGGAGAAAGGATAGTGGTGAGTTTTATCGTGTTCTCCTTTCATTTTTTATATATCATATATATAAAAATGTAGAAATATTGGATACTAATAAGAAATATTAATTAAACTATTTTTATAGCTTTAATAATAATACTTATAATATTTTAAGAGACTTGCTTTTAAATGCTATATTTTGACAATTAATAATAATAATAATCATATTTTGACAATATCCTGATTGTTTCATACAATGAGTTATATTTTAAATATTTTTAACAGAAATAAAACGTATCAACAAAATTAATAATAATATTTAATATTGATTTTTAAAATAAAATCAAGTCATAAAATTTTTCACATAATCTCCCAAACCCGACCTTGAAAACGGTGTTTCTTGTTGCTAACGAATTTTGAAGGTCAACACACCGGTTATATTGGTACCAATCAAAAGTCTTAAAATTTTATAATTATAATAATGCAATCCGGGTGAGAAATTTGAAGCTTAAATAACTAAGGTAAAATTCTTTGTGAAGCCATATTAATTTAAAATCACCTGATATTTTACGCCATAGTCATATAATCTTATTTTACGTAATAGAAATAAAAATACTTGTTCGAATTTATGACTTCAAATTTAATCGGGGCTTTTGCCATCCTTTTTCTTTTAAAATTTTCAAATATATGAAAATAAAAATATTTTGAAATGTAGAATTTGAAAATTTATTGTAATATATTTAAAAACTTTGCATTGCAAGGTAATATTTAATTAGTTTTCATTAAACTGTAATAATATATAAATTACACCTTTGCTGTAGAAATATATAATATAGGGAGTCCAGTCTTTTATTGCATTGTACAAATATTTATATCTCCAGAGTAGTATAGACCATGCCTTGCTTATTGATTTCTAACGTGAATATCTCTTATGTATTCAGGCAACACCCACTGTGACGAAATACCAATTTCGCACACAACGTCATGTTCCACGCTTCGGTTTGATGTTGGTTGGCTGGGGTGGAAACAATGGAAGTACGTTAACCGCCGCTTTAATTGCCAACAAATTAGGCTTGATCTGGAATACCAAAGAAGGCCTTCATCATCCAGACTTCCTTGGTTCTATTACACAAGCAGGCACCATATTGCTCGGAGAGGGAGTACACGTGCCACTAAAATCTATCCTCCCCATGGTAGAACCTAATGATATTATTGTTGATGGATGGGATATATCTGCTGCTGATCTTGGAGAGTCTATGACAAGGTCTAAGGTCATTGACTGGGGACTTCAACAACAACTGATGTATCATATGAAACAGTTGAAACCACGACCTGCAGCTCATCGTCCAGGCTTCATGGCTTCTAACCAGGAACCACGTGTGGATAATGTGATGACAGGTACGAGACAACAGATGTTGGACCAGTTAAGATGGGACATCAAAGACTTCAAGGCGAAACGTCAGTTGGATTCTGTGGTTGTTGTTTGGACTGCAAATACCGAGAGATTTAGTGATATCAGAGATGGTCTTAATGATACTGCTGATAATCTTCTAGATGCAATAAAAGCTAATAACAGTGAAGTAGCACCATCTACACTCTATGCCGTGGCCAGTATTCTTGAGGGGGTGAGATATTTATTTGCCTTCTATAAAATTTGCATTCATTTTGATACTGTATTGAATTTGCTTCTTCACATCATTGCAAAATTACTTTATTAAGAGGATAAAATGTTTCAAATCAGTTTTAGATATTTCAGATCAGATGCATTTTTTTATGCATAATTAAATAAAATACAATAAAAAACTAATTTAAATCGATCAATTATACTTTAACAGTTGGTATACTAAAATTTGCCTCTCATAATTTAGTTTCATTAAATGGATATATAAAAAATATAAAAAAATAAACAAAAATACATTTTTTAATAAAAATCAATACTATTACAGTAAATTATACTCTATTGGAGTGTGTACAATCCGGTCATATTTCTTTCATTAAATATGTATTTTTAGTTTTACCGTTGCACCTGATTTCATTACGTGTTTTCTGTCTTTCTGTTGGTTGCAGTGTACCTATATCAACGGCTCACCTCAGAATACCCTGGTCCCCGGCTGTGTGGAGCTTGCAGAACGCATGGGTACATTCCTAGGTGGGGATGACTTTAAGTCAGGTCAGACCAAACTCAAGTCAGTATTGGTGGACTTCTTAGTGAGTGCAGGAATCAAACCCGTGTCCATTGTCAGTTACAATCACCTTGGAAATAACGACGGCAAGAATCTCTCAGATCCTAAACAGTTTAGATCCAAAGAGGTATAAGATAACAATTTTATTGACAAGTTATCTACTGATAAGTAAATTGATAATATTAAACATGTTAAATAATCAGTAATCACAGTTATTTATTTATTAATATTAGTTTGTTTATTTTCATGAGTCATGACGTATGGTATTATACTTTAAAACTGTAAAATACTTGAAATTTCATTGCTCTGATTGTAATGTATCAATTTACAATTTGATCAATTTGCTCCTTAAAATGTGATTCAATTCCTAAAACATTTAAATATTCTATAACTTTCCTACTTCTTAAAGAATTTATAAAAGTTGGTGCTTTACACAAATTAAAAACTGGAATTGCGCTAATTTTATGCACTCTATTTTTTTTTTTTTTTTTTTTTTTTTTTTTTCAGATCTCAAAGAGTAACGTGGTGGATGATATGGTACAATCTAACCCGCTGCTTTTCAAACCTGGGGAGAAACCTGACCATTGTGTAGTCATCAAGTACGTTCCTTATGTCGGTAAGTTTTCATTAATGCAAAACGTACAAAAAAAAAAAAAAAAAAAAAAAATGCTGTACAAAAAATAAATAAATAAATAAAAATATAATAATAAATAAATATATAACAATTTTTTTTGGAATAAACTTGATTTGCAGGTACAGTACATAAATCATGGAAATTGCAATAAGTAAAAATTACCCTATCACAAGAATACTACACAATACCTAAATTCAATACTATAATACCTGATTCAAGTAAAACATACACTTCAATAAAAGTGAGCCTCACCTAAATTTCATCTGGGTTAAGTGTTAAGTGACATATTATTATTGTAATACATCAATACCTGATTCAACTTAATATTTACCTATTACGCAATTTTTCAGAATTTATATATACCTATAATTGGTATAATAACTAAAGTATTTTTTTTCTGTGTATAAACACAAGACAATTTCCTACTTTAAACAAATTAAATTGTGAGCATAACTGTTCTTAATCTTATGTTAACTTGTTTATTTCGTTGAATTATTATTATTTAATAAAAGTATTTTACGCCAACAGTTATTGAAATATAAATTTTTTATACTTTGATAATTTTTAAATGATTGACAAATTGTGTGCCAGTGTGCAAATATATTTTACGTATACAATATCACAACACAAAACCAATAATACTAATAATTTTCAAAAATATTATAAAATAATTCATTTCACTCGTTTAAATAGGATGTATGCATTTATGTTAAAGTCAACGTCATGTTGGATCACTCAATAACATGGGTGGCATAGGAAAATAACTCATTTGACAGTTTAAAAACACTATGTGCAATATTTTTGAGAGCATTGATGCAGTAAATATGTTGAATTAGAATCACAAGTATTGTGAGAAAAATAACAATAATAAAAAATTAACCGATTTCCTATAAAGAAAATTGCCTAAAACGAAGTTTGTCCTATGCTCAGCAATGTTATACACTACTCCAGTATGGCCTTTAAGTGCATTGAATATGACGTCATGTGGATACATCCTATAAAGAAATTGTTCTAATATATTGAATTTATATATATACTTAAGTAATATAGTCAATAGTTAAAAAAAATATTAATTATTACCATTTTTTTTAAAATCTTATTTTCCCAAATAGCATAGCTCACTACTAACTGAAGCTGTAATTTGACTTCTTTTTTATTATTATTTTTTTATTAGGTGACAGTAAACGTGCGATGGACGAATACACGTCCGAGATCATGCTTGGTGGTCACAACACAATCGTAGTGCACAATACGTGTGAGGACTCTCTGCTAGCGGCACCTCTGATCCTAGACCTCGCCATCCTGGCTGAGCTGTGTGGTCGAGTGACGGTCAGCAGGATGGACGGTGAGATCAAACATGCACCTCTACGCTCCATGCTCTCATTGCTCTCGTATCTATGCAAGGCACCTCAGGTAACCACTTGTTTAAATCACACGATTATCTTATAATTTAATCAATAACAATGAGAAAGACTAAAAGTAAAATTAAGTGTTAATCTAATTTCATGTTCTAAAAGAGAACGTTGTCTTAAACCTATTAATTTGCAAATTTATAAATTTTGGGTTCATTAAGTATTTTTAATTAAGTTTTAAAAGTAAAAAATTGAAATCAGTTGACAACTTTTCCATGTAGGAATCGAAAAAAGTTACTGACCGTGACGCTATTTTGAGACGTTTAAAAATTTGATTAAAATTCATAATGAATTCAAAAATTAGACATTTGTATATAGCTATCGATTCAGGACGCTTTCATCTTTAGAATATACAATAAAATAACCCCTACATTTTTTTAGTCTTCCTCATTGTTATTCATCGATGAAAACAATTCATTTACGTGTTTATTTTAAATTGAATTGTAAAAAATATGTTAGCCATAAAATTTAGCAAAAATGGACGTTTGAAACTAATTATTATTTTCTCATATATTTATTAGGTACCAAGTGGAGCTCCAGTAGTGAACGCTCTCTTCAAACAACGTGCGTGTATTGAAAACATCCTCCGTGCTTGCGTCGGTCTTGCGCCTATCAACCACATGCAACTAGAATTCATGACACAATGTGACAACCCCTCCCAAAGTAACCAATGCAGCTTAAATAATGCAAACGTCAAGAAAGAACCAACTTACATCAAGGTAGAGCCGACTTACATCAATGGTCATTAATGTAAGGACATAATTATGTCAATCATGTATTCATTACCGCGCGTAATTGAGCAAATTTTAATTTCAATGACAAGATTAATTTGTTAATTAACTTTTTAAACATTTTCAATTTATTTTATTCTCTTCCATATTTCAATGTATTTACATATATGGTTATAAAGAGAAAAGGAAGGAAAAAAAATTATATATAAAAAAAAAAGGGAAACAAAAATGTTACTAATAAGGAAGAGCAAATTGGAAATAAATCTCGGATCCTGTCATTTTGTAATAAAAAGAAGCTGCAAACATGGAACCATACAAGTCACATAATATAGTTTAACTTTTCATTTGTGTTAAAATTTCTTTTTTACAGTTTCAAAAATCATTCTATAAATGCATTTCGAGCGACATTGTTATTTATTTATATACGTAAAATTAGTAATTACTATAATTTTAATAGTTTAATTTATTAAATTACGTGTGTAGTAAAAGAAATGAGAGTTTACGAGAAGCAATATTTAATGTTGTATTTTATGTGTATTAAAAAAAAAAAAAAAAAAACTCAAATAACATCCTCGATATCCTATTATGTGTTCCCCTCATCCCCCTGCCATATTGTACATAATAATATAATTATGGTAAGTCACCTCACGTCCTTATGGCTGTTTCAAACATATTTTAGCAAATAAAGTATATTTGTTAAAACTGTATAATAGTCTTTTATTTATAATAAAATAATCTACTTATATATAAGCATATATTTATGTTTAATTAAACATATGTTGTAACATTACAATAAAAGTCTGCATTATAATTTTATAATAATACACCCACTTGCAAAATGTATAATATACATTATACATATATGATATAGGGTGTATCCACATGACGTCATATTTAATGCACTTGGAGGCCATACTGGAGTAGTGAATAACATTGCTGAGCATTGGACAAACTTCAATTTAGGCAATTTGCTTTGGGAAATCGTTAAATTTTTTGTTATTGCTATTTTTTTTTCACATACTTGAGATACTAATTCAACATATTTACAGCATCAATGCTGTCAAAAATATTTCAAAAATAACTGGCAAAATGAGTTATTTTCCTATGTCACCCATGTTATTGAGTGATCCAATATGGCGTCGACTTTAACATGAATGCATAGGTAGAGAAACTGATTATCATACCACTGATCTATTATCATACAGACACAGAGACACTCGGTGGTATAAAATCTCATTGTATTGCCAAATGCCATTATATTATATAATATGAAAAACACCATGCATTTATAAGAAAATAATTTATTTTTTTTGACCCAGGCAGAGTAACAATAACAGTTAAAAGTGTTAAAACAATGGTGAAGACTAAAAAATATTAGGGATATAATTTTATTGCATATTCTTAAAGAGTACATCGTTCTGAATCGATAAATATGAGAATTTTTAACTTTTAAGTTCATTTAATATTTTTAAATAATTTTTGAAAAAATACAAATAACAACAAAATGGGTCGGTAATTCATGTATGTGGCATGTGGGCATAGGAAAAAGTTACCTACCGTGACGTCATTTCTCCACTTTAAAACATTTATCAGAAATAGTTATAATGAACTCCAAAATCACAAGTCAATTAATTCAGGACAAGGAATTCTTTTAGAATAAAATTACCCCAATTTTTTCCAACATTCCGTTGTTCTATTCTAGGTACTACGATACTACGATTATAGGAGCATTACGATTATTAATGTTTCCATATAAATGCATACACCATAATGCATACACCATAATGCATACACCATAATGCATACACCATAATGCATACACCATAATGCATACACCATAATGCATACACCATAATGCATACACCATAATGCATACACCATAATGCATACACCATAATGCATACACCATAATGCATACACCATAATGCATACACCATAATGCATACACCATAATGCATACACCATAATGCATACACCATAATGCATAGAATTAAATTATTATATCACAGCGTCTCTCTCTATCCATGAAGACAAAGATATAGACAGTGTGGGATGGGGGATTGCTGATTGTTGATGACACTTGACCTATGAGATCACTTAAAGTTATAAAACTTCTCAATAGACGCTAGATAAAATTAATAGAAAAAAATTAATATTTATACATGTAGTATAACGTTTACTACTTAAGTATAACAATACTTAAGTAGTTATATTAAAGTAAACGTTACTCAATGTTTTACTCCCTGATTTATTATTCAATGCATTACTCATTACTGAATATACACTTCTAAATACTGACTTAAATTTGGGAGTGGGAGTGAGAGGGGGGTAAACTAGCCCTTAAAAGTTCGTTCTATAAACTACACACAACTCTTGAGCCAGCTTCGAAAAATTTCTTTCGTTAAAAACATATGATCATGACGTCGTTACCTGTTTACTTCGTTTTTATATAATATGGTTTATCATTGTTATTTCTTCGTTTAGAACTTTGGACTTGATAAAAATGAAAGAAACTCACAAAAAAAAGTTCCATACAAAACACGCGACTCACTTTTATTGGCGCAAAAAACAAGATCAACCAATGAATGTGTCTTATTTTGTTGGTCATGGCAGCTAATCACTATAAATGAGATTCACTATACAGATTACAGAAGAAGCTATTTTTTTTTTAATGTATAATTCAGTTTCAAAATTAGTGCAGTACTTTTGTAATAGTATGCGTTTTATTGTTCATCTTGTTTTATTATATTACTTTGCTCATTTTTAAAAAATTAATACATAAAGTAATTTTTATAATTACTGCGAAAAAAATAATATTAAGGGAAATTAATCGAATTACCAATTTGTTATACCAAACTTGTATATAATCAGTTTCTAGAATTGTTATTATTGAATTTTTATTTAAAAAAATGTTATAATGCGGGACAATGATATAATTATGAACTGTACTCTATATTTTCAATATATTGTTTGAGTCAATGAAGTATAGATATGAATTTAATGTGAAATACTTACAAGACTAGCTTTTCCTCATAATATAAATTCCTCTAATTTTATATCATGTTATACTAAATTAATATTCATTATCAATGTACATGATGAAGGGAGGGCAGAATTTATGATTGTCTTGATCGTTTCTTTTTAAATATGTGATCAGTAAATATTATTATTAATTTAAGGGATAAACAAAAGAGGTAAAAAAATGTAGCTTTTTTTAATTTTTTATTATTATGAATCTATAAGATGGTTAAAAAAAATATAAGAAAGTCATTAAAGTTATTGTAAATCACAAAAAAAAATAAGATCATATTAAGATTTACATTTTACAAAGTCGCGGCTACCTGGAGCTTCTGCTTTACAAAACAGGTGTGTAAAGGTAGCCTCAAATTTGTAAAGTGTAGATAGTTCATTCTTTTGAAATTTGTATAGTGTAGTAGCTTCATCTTGACGCGAGAAGATCGAAATGTGTCAAGAGCAGATATAAAATTAATATTGTCATTTTGCATATTAAAATAAAATTGTTTTTAATATTAAATGCGTCTGTTATATAGCTTAATTTCTTAAAATAAAAACGTTGAATTTTATGTATATAATATAAGAATATTATGCTTAACATTAATTATAATAATGTAGAGCTTATCGGTTTAGCGCGCGGGGTGCTGCGGGGAAAGCTAAGGGTCCCCTAATTTAACATTACACTGATGGGGAAAATCACGTTTTTTGCGATTTTTGAGAAAACTACTCCACTGATTTCGGAGAAATTTAAATGAGAAATATACAAGACATGCTTTTACGTGTTTTAGGCCATAGAAATTTTTTAAGAATTTTTTAAACAGATAACCTCCAATATTGGGCGACATCAGGCACGACCTCTCAATTTATCCCAACTGTTTAACATTACAGTCAGTTACAATGTTTATTAGTAGCATTAACTTAAAACGTAAAAAATTGTTTTAAATAATTTTATTGATAATTTTTTATTGTGATTAGATACTTTATTTACTAGAATTTTTATTTAAATTTCTTTTCACACACGATAATGACAAGAACATTGGTGTTTTACATTTAATATATAATATTTCATAATTATGTTGTGTTGTGTTGTAACGATGTTGTATATTTTATACTTTTTCCTAAGTTTTTATATTTATTTTTTCTTCTTGTTTTATTTGGTAAAAAATTGATGCGTATGCGCAAGCTAGAGCAAGACAAGTAGTATGTATCATCAGCAAAGCAACACAGATACGAAAGCAGAGAAAGAGAGAAAGAGAGAAGGATAAAAAAAAGTGAGACAGGAAGGAATACGCAAGCAGTCGAAGAAGGAGTCATATTCAGTGTCCACCTCCACCTGAGCTCACTTGCTCGCCTGCCTCCGAACCAAAGAGTTGACCTGCTAAATTTTGGAAGCACCAAAAAAATTGTTTCCATGATGACTTCAGGCGAGCTCACAGTGTCCAGCATCGCACAGGATGCTCTCTCAGAGATATCTGAGAGTAGCCGTGATGAAATCCGCGAGATGTTTGGTCCAGATGTATATCAGCAGAGATTCCGAGTTGACAGAGCAAAACTCGAGCGAATGATTCAAGGTAAAAATAAATTCTTTTTAAAATATTTGTCTATAATGTCTATTAAAGCAAATACTGCATAACACAAATTAATAATTAAATTTTAATCTCTTTTTTTCCCCTTTCTTTTTTTTTTTTTTTTTTGGAGAACATTATATTTTTATACCAAGTAATTTGAAGCACGTGTTAACATATATTTCATTTAATTCAAGTGAATTTGGATTCCTGTTCAAATTAATTTGGTTTTGCATATTTTTATCTATAAAAATGTTATATAATTTTAATTAACGTTAAAACATTATTATATTAGCAGTTTTTAAAACTACACTTTTGTTTTTCATGTTAAACATGAGGGCTATTAATGTGACTTTAGATAGATTAAAATAAAAAGGGATATATTTGAAATTAAATAAAAAGTAATTAATAATGAATGGAGATTCCAGGAAGTCGCTATATAATAGTGCAACGAAACTGAAGGTTATTGCATGTGCCCACTTGGACCTCACTTCCTGTCGTATTGGGGTAGGGTAGTTCATATCAGTTACAACATCTATCACTTATAGATGACAAGCAGTGTGCTCATAGTTACATAATTATGGTTATTTATTACTTTGCACGACAATAACTTAATAATAATATACATCATTTTTTCATTGATATATCATTTTGTTCTATATTAAAAAAAAAAAAAAAAAAAAAGTTTAATCGAAATGTATTTTTGACAATTTGGTTAAAAATATAAATGCATTTTTATGATATTTGCCCTGTATTGATATGTAATTTTTAATATTAGTATGATAGTTTTTTGAAATAAGTATTTTGCATATTTTGTATCTAATATTATGTCTCGCTCTTTAAATATGCTAAAAACTGCATAAGTGACAAGTAGAATTCCTGTTATCTCAGTGCAGTAAAATCTGTACTTAGATTTGGCCTTGAATGGGTGGGCAAAGGAGGAAATGCACCTTGTATAGCCACGAGTGAAATTCACCCACATTTTTTGTCGAGCACATAGCAAGCGTCAAGCTGTCTGTCGAGTCTCAGGGGGACTCACTAGCATCTGTGACGTCACGAGCAATATTAAAAGTTTCAACCTAACTATTTCTAGATAACCACGTTGATTTTTTTTTTTTGTTGGTCGAGTCTGTCATGCTGCTATCGCATCGTCTACCTTTCAACTTGCGATCCGCATAATGTGGCAACCGGTAAAATTATTGACTCCTACTTTTACTCCAGCATTGCTCACTAGATGATAACATTTATATTATTTATAACCTAACAAAAAGATTATTATACCAAATTTGGTATAATAATTAAAATTGGTAGTCCATAATAGTTTGCCCTTTCTATAATATAATAAAAAAACTATTCATTTCTTTCTCCTTCAATGATATAACAGACAATGTATTCAGGGGTCTTAAGTATACATTATTATAATTATTATACGCTGTATTGAATGTCCTGTGATTTGCTTCATTTCATACACGCAAAAATAGACTATTCCACTCAGTTTGAGGTATTAATTATTTAATGATTGTATATTTGTAATAAATTTTCATTAATTTGATTTCATTTGCATTATCATTTGGTTCCTATTATCACATCAGCACCCAGCTGAATTTTTTAAAATAATTTCAGTTTCATTTTTTTCCCACTTGTTTTGCTATATAATAATATATTTTTTTTTCAAAATGAAAAAAAAAAATCGTTTTTTTTTTTCTCTCTCCTACAATCATTATACAAGTACAATGTATCTGCCAAGGTTCACATCTACAAAACATAGACATTTAGAAACAATCGTCAAACTTACATATTACATATACTAAAAAAAAAAAAAAAAACTATTTTTAAAATCGCCACTTTATAGAAACAATATAATTATTTATACATATGCAATGATAAATAAAGTATTCAAAATTTTTAATAAGATGTATGCACTTTTTTTTTGTTTACTTATGTGTAAAAAAATCATAAATTCAAAATAAAAATACATTAAAAACTGTAATGTATTTTATAATAAGATTAGCAAAGTAAAAAAAATCATAGATAATTTCTTACTACACGCTCGCAATCCTAAACATAATTATAATATGAATCTCTGGGTAACAGCATAGCTTCTTTATTGTAAATATACATTACATTCCAGATCACGTTGCAATTTCAACGAATTGTTATCACACTTTAGTTTATTTGGGATTGAGATTTCAATGTGAATGCTATCGCCTGTACTCACACGACACCGCGCGTTCATTTGCATATTTCTCATATTAACATTCATGATAAAATAGTTTATCTTTATAGTTATATGATCGTCTGCATCCTTTTATAATTTTGATACGTAGCTTATAAAATTTTATTTCATTCGTGCTTATATTATACAGACGTTTATAATATATTATACGTTTTTAAATGAAAATACAGAATGTTTTCTATATAATTTCCATTATTTGATTCTCAATCTTGTCTTATTTAAAAGAGCAATACTGTTAACGCTGCTGACAAGCAATAGGGTGTATCCACATGACGTCATATGTAATGCGCTTGGAGGTCATACTGGAGTAGTGAACAACATGGCTCAGTATAGGACAGACTTTGTTTTTGGCTATATTTTCTTGGAGAAATCGTTTTTTTTTTTTTTTTTTTTTTTATTATTATTATTTTTCTTACATGTGTTAACAACAGAAAAAAAAAAAAAATGAAACTATTTTAGGCCATATTATTATGATGCAGATATAGAAACCTCTCACGTTTGAGAAATAAATATTTGCACGCATACAATTTAATATTAATGATTTTTATTTGTAAATTATTAATGATATCGTTTTGATTCACAGATGGGGATGGCTCTGCTGAGATGTTCTTTCAAAGGGTGAGTGTTCACATTCATTTTGTATTCATTTAAATAATAATTTAAAACATATAATTTCAAATTACATGCATGATATTTTTTTTATATATATTAAAACGTAAACGTTTAGGAAATATTTTTTATTTAGAGAGTCGAGTAAATGTAGGGATGATATTATGATGATTTCACTAATTCGATCATACATTTTTTTTCTCGATTCTAAATTTTTTATGCCCAAATTATTATTAAAAATTACCTTTTGTGGTAAAAAAAAAAAAAAAAAAAAAAGCCTGCACTTCTATTATAAGTCTTAACAAAATAGTATTTTGTCTAGAAACTTAAAATTTGTGTGCACACCATAAAAAAAATGCACTAAAACCTTCATTTTACAGCGTAATGACCTCATGTTCTCATATAACAGTATAAACTTTGTGCAAAATTCATTTTTAATGTATAAAAAATTAATGGTTTTAAATGGAGATTGTGCATGCAATTAAAAGGCAACCAAATTTATTGCAAACTGAAAATATTGCTTCGTATAAATAAAAACCAATTACTCTATGTATTAAAATCCATGAAAAGAGATGCAAATTAGAGCTTATTGAAGAAATGTAATATTAAACGATCGACACCACAGTATTTTCGACTTGAGATTGTCGCAGATGTTTCTAAAGTTACAGTGTGTGCAAACTTGATCGTGAGCATGCTTATTTCATGTATACGATGGTTTCATTCATGTTAAAGTCGACGTCATAAGTGAGTACTAAATAACATTGGCCGGTATAGGAAAATGGCACATTTTGCCAGTTTAAAAATACTTCGCAATTTATTTGAGATCATTGATGCTGCTAACAGGTGGAATTAGTACCTCAAGTATGCAAGAAAAATAATAATGACAAAAAAAAAAAAAAAAAAAAAAAAAAGCTAATTTTCCAAAGAAAATAGCCAAAAACTACATCTACGTTTGTCCTATGCTGAGCAATGTTATTCATTGCTCAAGAAGAACATCGAAAAGCACTCAGAATGACGTCATGCGTACACACCCTATACCAAGCACAGCTTATATAATAAAGTCATGCCGCAAGTTATACATATGATTTAAATTAGAGAATATAATTAAATAATAATATACTGTAGGACTACATATTTAAATTATACTGAACACGATTTCTTGGAAAAATGTTTAGTATTTTGAGTACAGTATAGCGTCTCTATATTATAATCTCTATATTGTTATTCTTTTCCATATTATTTGTCATATTTCTTTATTTTAGGAGATAATTTTTTGTCAAGAAAAATAAAATTTTAAGTATGTTGTAGAAAAGGTCATAATTTACTGTATACTTAATATTAACAACTTTTAATTTTAGTCTTATTTAATAATAATAATAAATGATTTTTATTTGAGGCAAAAAAAGGTACGAACCCACTCGACATGGACCTCTGAAATTTATTTAAACAATATGCAATATATAGTTATCTTTACTTTTAAACTGAAATATATATTTTTTGTTAGCTTCAAATCTTAAAAGTGCGTTATTTTATTTTGTTCTGTAAAAAAAAAAAAAAAAAAAAAAAAAAAAAAAAACGGCAGATGAAAATTTGTCTATGAGAGAGAGAGAGAGATAGAGAGAGAGAGAGAGAGAGAGAGAGAGAGAGAGAGAGAGAGAGAGAGAGAGAGAGGGTCAATTTCTTACTTCTAGACGAAAAAAATCATTATCACAATCATAATCACTCAAACTTAATGTTAATTTGATTTTAGTAATTTGAAAATAAGTCCATTTTGTATTTATTTCTTGTAATAACAATATCGTCACCTATTTACGTCTTAACGTGAACTTGGAACTGTACACAATTCTCAAAGATCTCATTGACGTCAATCAACGACCAAAATACTTTAAATCTACATTAAAAGGATTAACTTCAATATTAAAATTTTCCCACAAATATTATTTAAATAGTTCTTTTGCTATAAAGTGTGTGCGTGGAAAATTTCCATGTTTTCTTTAGATAGTTAAAGTACACCAACTGAAATGACGTACTGAATAACGATCACTCTATACTATATATAGTAAGAATATTGTGTGATAAAAACAAGGTTTAGGTTGGGTCAAAGAAAGCTAGTATTTACACCTTCAAAGTCTGGGAAAAACAAAAATAGGATGGTCGTACAATATATAAATGTCTATTATTGTTGCTATGGAAAGTTAAAGTCCTTGCAGATACGGCAAACTTTTTTTTTTTTTTTTTAAACATTGATTGTAACTCCCATAAACTTATAATGTAACTGCAATATGCAGTACTGCGTTGATAAGTTGATACACATTTAAAATTTTCATTCAATGAGTAAACTAAAAAGGGGGGGTAATGTTATTGCATATTCTAAAGAGGTAATCGTCCAAATCGATAGATTCTTATTTTTTTAATTCATTACTATTTTTAATTAATTTTTAAAAGTCAAGAAATGACGTTACGGTCGGTAACTTTGTCTTATGTTCATGTATGCATATTGCATAAGTTATACCGACTTTGACGTTATTTATCGACTTTCAAAAATGATTAGAAATTTACGTATTAATCGATTCAGGACAATGTTCTCTTTTAGAATATGAAATAAAAGTACACCTTTTTTTTCGGTCTTGTTCATTATATTTTGCTGGATTTAAAAAACAATTACAACATTTTGTCCTCTCTTCAATAATATATTAGGAATGTTTGTAATTTAAAACTGATTTTAATTGCACATTAAATCATATATTTCATAAATTCATATATATATATATATATATATATATATATATATATATATATATATATATATATATATATATATATAAAGTATTAATTTTTTAAAAGTATTTTTGCCAGTTTAGAATTTGTTCTATTGCTTTCTAGGAAAAAAAATGTGGTCCACCACTTTTCTTGTAACAAATCGGATGATATAACGATGAAATACTATTTTTATGATGGAGTGATTTTATCCAATTATAAAATATATTTAGTGTGTAAAGAGTCCATAACGTTATGTACGTACATCAATTTTATTACTTTAACTTTAATTTATAAACCCAAAATGTTTTTGAGTTCATCAACTAATTCTAAAACTATGTAATAAAAAAAAATCACATAATTAAAACTTTGTAAAAAAAAGTTGTTTAACTTGGGATTCAATAACTAACATTTTAAATTTCGCCAGACTTTCTTAAAAATAATTTTTATAAACTTTTAAAACTATTTACGTACAAATAAGTAAAATGAAACACACTCAGTTGTTAGAATTCATAGAACTGGAAATTATAAAGCCATCACTAGATTTCTCAAACTATAATATGAGGGTTGTTTATTGACAATAATATACTGTTTGCAAATGATAATGAGTCAAACAATGATATTATTTGATCACGTGACCGTCAAATATCATAAATAAACCTTGCGTTGCGTTCAATATCTCATTCCTCTTGCTTCTGTCACGAAGAATACTTCGATTTCAAAATATTTAAACATCGCTTGAAACTCCTCTTCAAAATATTTCAATCCCATTGTTACAATGGTTCTGGAATTAGTAAAATTGCTAGTGAGTATGGTAACAAAAAATAATAATAATAATAATATGAAATGAAAATAAAATTACGACACAAAATATTACGAAATAAAAATATTTATATCCTGTATGAAAATGGACAAGAAATAATAATAATGACATTTTTTCCAACTATTAAGTTTCCTGTATATGCGTCTCTTTTTTTAGTCCATCGATGCAGCGTAGAGATATTTTTATTTTCCTTTTGTAAAATTTTAATTTCAATATTTTTTTAATATATTCTTATCAATAAATTATTTATTCTAATTATCTAAAATTTGATAGCAATAAGTATATACGTAGTAATAAGTTAAATTACATATATTTATATAATATAATGCATGAATTTTAAGATTTAGTTTTAACCAGATTTTTGTATTTTGTGTGGGAAAGTAATAGATTTTACTGTGTGCGTAAGTTTATGTAAGATTAAATATTAAACTTGAGTTCATATATTTGTGCAGTACTAGTTTTTATCTTTTGAGGTTCTTTGTGTTCTGCTGTAATCTGGAACTCGAGAAAAATCTATGATGTATAGACCATTCAGAAAGACAAATACGCTCAGCTCAATACTGCCTTAAAAAAAAAAAAAAAAAAAAAACTTTTAAACATTTTAAAATATTTAAATTTTATGTATAACAATTTATTGCATTTTTGTTATCTTCTATATGTTTTTATCCACCTATTTTCTTACCCTTACTCAGGTATAATATAATGTTCATATATAGCATAGTTATGTTTTGTTATATAATGTTATAAGTATTTAAAATTACCCCGCACTTATTTAGTATGAAATATAAGGGGCTATCGAAAGTGCAACTAAAGCAATTATGAGCGAATTAAAATGCGTTTTACATTTTACGTGGGTAGGTACAGCACCAGAGGCGGGGAATTTTGCATAATATTCGCAAGAGGGGAGTCATACCAGTCTTACTCTCAACCTCGTCTCATGCACAATTAAATCACTGAAGTCAAAATGTGGAGATACGGCGAGGAAGAAAAACTCATTGATTGTTTTCAATTTATTGGTTTCCAATTTTCTCGAGTTCAATTAAATTCTTCAGTATTAGTTTCTCCACTTGAGAGCAGGACTCTTATATGCAATAGAAATCAAAACCAGGAGCACAATTCAGCTCCTTATCGATTTTTTCGACATAAGAAAATTGAAGAAATTTACGATTTTGATTCAGATGATGAGAATGTATTGAATTTTCAGATTATGGAGAACACCAACACTTATATATCTTGGCCACATCGTCTCAAAGTTGGTGCCAAATCTAAGAAAGGTATGTCTCCGCTAAATATATATAAAATTTTTTTTATTTTTAATTTAATCAGTTTAAATACATAAAATATTTTATACACATTTAATAGGATATATATATGATATACAAATTTATAGAATATTACAAATCTTTGGTGTTTAGCATTATTATATGCAAAAAAAAAAAAAAAAAAAAAAAAAAAAAAATTGTATACTATTATTATTATTTTTAAAATTTTTGTTGGTAAAGTTGTGCAAATTTGATGATCAAATTGGGAAAAAAATGCGTATTTTATAGATCCTCACGTGCGCATCGCTGGCCTACCTGAGAACGTGCAAGCTGCTCGTGAACGTGTCCTGGATGTCCTTGACACCAAGGTATGACCTTTACTTTAATATTCTCAAGTTGACATAGAGGAGAACCTGACTGTAACATTTTGATTTCAGAGCGATCGCGTTAACATGAAACTTGATGTAAGCTACACTGACCACTCGCACATTATTGGCAAGGGTGGATTGACAATCAAGCGAGTCATGGAATCCACCGGCTGTCACATCCATTTCCCAGATTCAAACCGCAGCAGTACCACAGAAAAGAGCAACCAGGTGTCTATCGCTGGTACACTTGAAGGCGTCGAGAAAGCACGCAGTAACATTCGCGTAAGCTATTTAGACTTTCTCTGTTGTAAATGCCTATGTATTTCATAATTCAATTGTTCTGGGACCATAAGTTGTTGTAGACCTTATATACTTCAAAATTTTCATAAATAAAAAGTCTAATTTTGTGGCTACAATTACAGCGTTTGATGCCACTGATCTTCAGCTTCGAGCTGCCTGTGACGGGATCCCTGCAGCCGATGCCAGACAACCAGAGTCCTGAGGTACAGCGCGTGTGTCAACAGTACAACGTGGAGGTGATGTTCCGACAGCGCTTCAAGTTGCACTCAACTCTGGTACTGGTCAAGGGGTGTGACTGGGAGGCCGAACGTGTCAAGCAGGCTACTCTGATTCTCATCCACTACATGTGCGGCGAAGCACACGCAGTGAGTATTATTTTGTCAATTTTGACATTGGTGATTTTAACGCACGATCGTTTTTTTTGTTTTTTTTACATTCAGGTTATTTATTAGTACAATCTAAAAATGTTAAGAACAAAATTATAACACATGAATATTTTGTGCAGAGCCAAGTTGCTGTAGAGATGAGCCTAGAGATCTCACCTCAACATCACAGTGTAGTCCTGGGACGCCAAAGTTCCAACCTGAAGGTGATCATGCAGCAAACAGGCACTCGTATTCTCTTCCCTGATGCCGAGGACCCGAACATTCCTCCACTCAAGAAGAGCAACATTCGCATCACTGGCAACATCGACAAGGTGTACCTAGCACGTCAACATCTCATTGTGAGTATTAATTATCAATATTTTTGTCAAAGTTAATCGCACAATTAGCTGCCACTTTTCCTCCGCGATTTCAGTTAATAATAATAAAAAAAAAAAAAATAGTGCCCCTATCTAGTTATGCAACCAATTGACCACAATTGCTCAACTGGCTGCCTAATATACAGGCGCTAATTATATAATTCTATCAACCTCTTTAGATTTAAATTATTTAGTCTTAAAACTCAAATATGTATTAATAGATGCTGTAAATAAATAAATAAAATGCAAGGAAGAAAAAGCATAATACAATACAATTGATTCATGCAATTAACATTATATTCTTGTCATGATAAGATTGAAATGGAATGTGTATCTATCAGGGTTCGCTGCCACTGATCGTCATGTTTGAGTTGGAGAGTGGTGTGACCGACGAGTATGAAGATCGCGTGTCAACTCTGATGCACACGCTGGACGTGAACATCAAGATGCGGCAGAAGCCGCGTCAGAGTACGCTCTCCGTGCTCATCAAAGGTGTCGAGAAAGATGCAGGTGATTATTATTTTTATTGGTATCAAATATTATCTAGAATATAATTATATTGGAATATAATAATTTATATTCAATAAAATGAAATACTTCAATAATTATTTTTATAATTATTATAAGTTAAGGTTTAATGTACATTTAAAGTAATAAATTTTTATCATATTTTAGAAGAGAAAAATAAAAAACCCTTCACATTATTAAATTATACAATAAAATTATGTACTTTGTTGCAGGCAATATTTACATCGCTTGCCAGAAGTTGCTGAACCTGGATGGACCTACCATAATTGCAGACATTCCATCCTCTTATCACATTCCCAACTTACGAGACTCGCTGTTCAGTAACAACAATAATAACAACAACAATAACAATAATGACCTGCGAGATATACGTAAGTTAGCATACCTAGTAATAAATAATATACTAAAATAAAAGCACTGTTATTAAACCAATATTTTAATTGACAACAGGTTCTGGCTTACACCAGCTGAGCATGGCATGCAATCCTGGAGGAGGTTTGATGTCTCCTGTCTTCTCACCTCAGTCTCCTCATGGAATACCTTGGTTGCAAAATCATTTGTATTGGCCTCAACAACATGTACAGCCAACACGTATCTCACATCAAAGCATGCTGATGCCACATCTTACAACTGTGCCTCGTATTGTTGTGCCTCAGCAAACTTATCAGCCCATGTATCCATCACCTGACAGTGCCAGTAAGTCACTCTATATAAATAGTATTTTTA
This sequence comes from Ecdyonurus torrentis, assembly GCA_949318235.1. Taxonomy (NCBI): domain Eukaryota; kingdom Metazoa; phylum Arthropoda; class Insecta; order Ephemeroptera; family Heptageniidae; genus Ecdyonurus; species Ecdyonurus torrentis. The sequence goes on along the minus strand of OX439132.1, from coordinate 32,604,350 downwards.
ACTTTGATATATACCTGGAACATAATTATTCATTGTTTTACTGTTTTATACCCTGATACTTCATTGAAAGTTGTATTTTAGATTGGAAACGAACAAAAAGTTTTACTTAGTGTATCAATATTGAACAACACCACACATTTAATTAAATAGTCAGGGTAAAATACAAGTACCCAAAGCTCATAAGCATCTAATTTCCTATAAAACATTTTTTTTTTTTTTTTTTTTTTACAGTTCACTCCGCGTCTATCAGCTCACTATCAAGTCCAAGTCTGAGTCCTCGTCAATCCAGTACCAGCTCTCCTACTCATGGAATCTCCGCAGGTGGAGCTACAATTGGTAAGTTAAATTATTACATATCCCTTGTTAATAAGAAGAGGAGGTCTAACTTAATTATTTAATTCACAGATCTGGCAGCCATGCTATCAGGAATGGCTGATCGTAGAGCTCCAGGATGTGAACGTAAGACGTTGGAAAAGGCCATCTCTCTATCACCTCCTGATTACAAGAAAATGCAGGCATATAAAGGTAATTTAAATTACTATCAACTTTCATTTAAACATGTCAAATTGATTATTTTTGTATTGTCATTTATATATTATGATGAAAATTTTGAGTGAATTTTGAAGCAGCATGAGAAAAATTATCTAATTATGAAAATTACTGAGAAAATAATTTATTTTTTCAGCCATGCAGGCTAAACCAGTTGCGTCTGAGATGCGAGTGCCAACATCTCAATGGTCTGGAGCTGGGCTGAGCGCCTCCACCCCTGATAATCTACTACGTTCACTGAACCAAAACTCCGAGGATCAAAATGTAAGACATGTGATAAAGTATTACAAGGAATATTTGGTGATTATGCCTATGTTTATGAATGTTACAGAGCCAGAGCAGTGGTTGGCTGTGCAGTCCCCCCTCAGGTCCTGACTCTACTTCAGTTCTGAGTTCCAGCAACTACTTGGATTCTGTCCCACAACGTACAATGCAAACTCTGCAAGAGTATGGCATGCCTGAGGATCTTGGTACTTTACTTCTGCAACATGGACTTGAGCGCTACAGTGGTAAGTGTACCCCTAGTCTGGTCTCAAAATACTACAATAATAAAATAACAGATCATAATTTATAAAACATATCAAACCTAAACTGTTCAATGCTAATAATATAATGAAATTATGTGATTCAATACTCCAAATTTCTCTGTAAATTCTTCATATTGACTAGTAAAGGAACAACGGTTTTGAGGCTGACTATAAGCAATTTCGTTCACATCCGCTTCCGTTTCTCCTTACTACGCATGCGCAGTAAGTCAAAACGGAAGCGGATGTGAGCGAAATTGCTTATAGTCAGCTTCAAAACAGTTGTTCCTTTATTAGTCAATTACGTTAATTATGAGTCTACTAGTTCCAAAAACCCGCTTCTTCAATTTTCAATAAAGGTGAGTTTCTTATCACTATCAAGTAAGATATCACATTTGTTGAAAATGGAAGAAGCGGTTTTTGGAACTAGTAGAATCTTATGTTTAGTGCAGAAAATCATTGATTTATATAATTTAGTAAATAAAATAATAATATAATCATCCCATACTAAGATCTATTGTTTTATGAACTTACAGGACTGTTCCGTAGTCATGAGATTGACTTGAACACCTTCCTAACACTCTCAGAGACTGATTTATTGGTGCTTGGAGTAGAGAAATTTGGTCCTCGTCGCAAAATGGTGACCATCATTACTGATCTGAAAGAGCGCCAACAGAGAGACTCTTGCTCTGGGCAAGGTTCTCCTCATTATGACCCTCACTGGAATTAAATCACAACATTGGCAAGAGCAAATTTGCCAAAAATTTATTCTACCAGTACAGTAAGACAACCAGTGGCTAAGTTTGAAATGGATTAATGCGTCTTGGTTCAATTTTATGTAAGCATTTTATATTATTTGTTTTGCTATTTATTTTTTTGTTGTGCAAAAAAAGAGGAAAAAGGGTTAGTTTTTTTTTTTTGATAAACGAATTCATCTAATTATGATTTGAATTCTCCCTTTTGTTTCAACTATTTAGTATTTTGAAAGTAAATAGTTATTGTGTTTTTTGACATTTGAAATTATGTAAGATTTTGTCTTTATTTTAATTATTTATGTAGATTGTATTATTTATTATTATTTAAGATAATTTGTTGGCAGCTCATTTTCAGTGCACTTTTAAAGATCAAACTATTCAAACTAAAAATAATTTACTTTTTAAATAAACACTTTTACTAAAACACAACATATAAAATTATATAAATTGCGGTAAAAAGAAAATTTCAGTATATTATGCTTAAAAATATATTCACCAAAAATTTTCACACCAAAAAAATTTTGTACATAAATATTGTAGTTAATAAGTGCCTTAATATAATACCTGTGCCTTTAGTTTTATTTTAGTGAGTAGTATTTGATATTCTTATGAAATATGTGTTACATTATTTATTTGTAAGAAATTGACCTGTAGTCTTCATTTTATGAATATGAATTAAATAACATAATTCAGCGAAAAAAATATTTCTTTGCAGCTTTTGCAGAAAATGATCTAAGAAAACCATGTTGTATTTTTGAATTTCAATTCTAGAGTCTTTATCAGCACAGAGTTTCCCTACACAGATAGCAATGACACACTTACATTAGTGTTCCGTTGATATTATCAAATACAGTAAACTTAAATGTTTATTTCAAATTTATTACTGTAGTTGTTCTAATTCTGGAAATGGCTGTTAAAAACGTCAATACAAGCAACCTTTTTAGAATTCTTGATAAATTAATACAATTTTTTCTGCGCAGCTTTAAATATATTTAAATGATATTATACGAGTACAAGAGGAAAAATAAAATGAATGACTTATCTATAAGACTTAAACAGTTACGATACTATTTATAAAATAAATTTATTACATGTTGTTATTAATATTATGATAAAAGATAAAACCCTAGTGGTTGTAATAATATAAAGAGGAGCGGAATAGTTTTTTTTTCTTTCTTTTTCATAGTATTTTGTTCTTAAAAATCACATTAGGCTTTAAACAATATAGAAAAAGAATGGGGAAATTTATATTTTGACACCTTTTTCTATTGGTTTCTACAAGTAATAGCTTAGAACAATTTGTTAGCACAAAATACCATGTAAAAAAAAACCAAAGCTATATTATTATTATTTTTCACTTACTATATGTTGTTATATCAACTATAATCTTAAACAACTGCAGGTCAATTTTTAGTTAATATTATTATTTATTATTACTCTTTGTTTTATTTAAATTGTACTGTTTATACTTTACTAACACAAAGGTGAAGGACAAACTAATTTTTTATTAATTGTGGTAACAAAACAAAATTATTTTATCTTTATAAAATTACTCTATTTAAGCAGACCATATAAATTCCTTTAACTATGTGTGTCATATATATTATTATTAAACAATTTTTTTTAATTCTTTAATTATTTTAAGAAACAATAATTATAATAAAAAATCCTTTGCTTAAATCTCTGACTACGTAAATATAAAATAAAAATATTATAAAAAACGACTCTTGCCTTTAAAAGAAGAAATCAATTTAAAATTTTTGTATAATGAGTATAACTGATTTATATATATTGATTGAGTTTTAGTATAACTGGGCATTATTTAAGTCAGATGAAACCAAAAAAAAAAAAATAATAATATTGAGCTGTGCTCTAAATATGACTAGACCCATGGAGCTATATATCTCCTCACTATTTTTTTTAATTGTTTTTTCATGTTGAAATACATATTTCTGGGACATTAATATTCTTATATACATAATATATATTTTTTTTTCCGTTTGGTGGGCTACTCCAAAATACATATATGAAGACAAATCATGATGAAAGAAAAAAGAAAATTGCATTAACCATTACCTAATGTTGGATATAATTTGCAAATTTTGTAGGTAAAAATTGAATTACTGCAATGTCTAAAAGTTAGAAACTCCTTATTTTTTTTATTACATATTAATTTTATTTATAAATATTAAATTTGCAAGGGAAAAAAATCAATAACATTGATTTGTAAAAAAAAATTAAGTGATAAGTTCTCGCTTCTTTTACAAACATTTTTTTTTTCAATTAATTCTGATGATAAAAATTTTCTATAGTAGCAAATAAGTAGCTTGCCCAAATTCATAATTAGGTATACAGAAAAAAAAAATTGTCTCGAAATTGTACCATGATTACCACAAATATGTGTTTAATTATGTTTACTAACTTAACTAACTTATGTTCTTTTGTTTTACAGCTAGAAATATTTTGTTTCATTTATGTATTTCTTTATGTGTATATCTGTGTCCAATTATTCAGAGTTTTTCAGTTACTTCTTTTTTTTTTCTTTTTTTTTTTGTGTATGTGTGCAAACAAAAAATATTGCCTTTTAAAAAAGGTACTTAAAAAAATATTTTGTGTTTAGTTGTTACAAAATATTTACTTGATTTCTTGAGGAACTTGGCTGATGGGTTTATATTTAACAATAAGTTTATTTTCATGCTTTATTTAAGCAAAATAAGATATATTGATTGTGTTATTAATATAACAAATTATGTAGAAAAAAAAATACTATCTTTAACTGTCTGCATAAATATGCAATGAAAATTTATAATTTGTCCTTATTATTATTATATTTAATTTTTGCCAGTGTTGCAATTATGATTATATCATTAAAAAAAAAGTATGCATGTTATTAAATGCTCAAGTTTTTGTACTGAAAAAATAATTGAAAAAAATATAATAAAAAGAATAAATACTAAGAACACTATTTATTTATTTTTTTGATGAAACTATACAATAAAAGGATAGAAGTCGCTTACACGACTATAACCATCAGCTGTTAATTAATTAATTAAAATAGCTCTCGTGATTGGTGGATCATGATCACGTAATCCATTATTTATTTTTTTGACGAAGGAAATTTCTTAAAATTTCCCAGCTGATTTCTTAACGACGAGCTGGCTGCAAGCTGGTCCTGAGCATGTCCACAGATGACAGCTCTACAAAAATTCTCATTGGTCAATTAAGTCACGTGATCATGATCCACCAATCATGAGAGCTATTTTAATTAATTAACAGCTGATGGTTATAGTTGTGTAAGCAACTAGAATTACCAGCAAGGGCCTTACCACAGTACGAGTTCTATGGAGAGGTCTCACGTAGCACCTCTTCATAGAATTAGCAATTCTAACTATTTTTTTTTCTTTTGTATTATTGACCCTAACAGCGATGTTTTTTCCTTAAATTAAAACTAGACAATACCAGGGCAAAGTTGAGTATGTATCAAAACAATTAAGTTTTCAATTTTTTTTTTATTATTATTATTATTAACATTTGATACAATAACACAATCTAAATATTCACTATTATTGTCCTTTTAAAAATTGACTACGATAACTTAAATGTATTTGTAGACTGTATCAGTTTTTTCAGGTACAGTTTGTAATTCTAATTTTACAGGGCATTGTAGCCAATAAGAAAGTAATTCTTCACAATAACCAATGAGAAAATACATTTTCCTTGCACTGATAGCTTGCCTTAAGATCCCTGCTACTCTGATTATGTTATGTTGTCGCTTGATGATCACTTCGGACACAAATAGACTGTGCCAAGTTCCAGTCATGAAGCGACGAATGAAAATATCCTCAACAACAGTCTCAGCTGGTCTCAATCCACCTTCCAAATTAGCTGTGGAAAAACAAAAGTAACATTGATTTTTAGAATAATTTTTATTTTTATTATTGTCATTAAAAACTTCTTACATGTGTTCCATGAATTCCACGCTTTCCGATGAGCGATATGATGAGGAGGATTTGCCATCTCGTATGTAAGAGGTTTATCACCTTTAGGAGAGATTCTGTAGCGACCAGACTGCACTTTACATTGTACTGATGTTGTATGAAGCATCCTCTATTAAATTAAAAAAAAAAATTTGAATTAGTTATAAGCCTCAAAATGCAAATAATGTTTTTTAGGGGCAATAGGGTTCAGTGTGTATGTATGCATATGTGTGATATACATACTCATATTAACTCGTTGCGCAGCAAACTGTTATATAATATTGTTTTAAATGAGGATAATTATTTTACTGCGCAAAGAGATATGTAACAACAACAAAGAATGCATAACTAACATGCGGTAAAATTATAATATGCATACGCTGCGATACATAATCGTGCTAAAACCAAAGGACTATATTATGTATGGTTTTAAAAAAGAAAGATGCTAAAACAGTATTACGCTTACCTGAAGGTTAGGTTCATTCAATTTTAACAGTTTATGTATTACTCCAGACATTTTTTTACCTATTTAAATATATAAAATATTACACAATAATCTTTACTTTTTCACTTGCTGTAAGAGTGGGCGTGGTATAAACAAAAAAACAGATGGAGTTTTATCGATCGTGTTTTGTCATTATACCGCGAATTTGTTTTATTTTTTTTTTCAAAACTTCTCTATGCACGGACAGGTGCAGCGCTTTGGATAAAAAATGAGAAAAATAATAAAAATAAAATTAAAATATGCCTGTAACAGGTAAAGTATGCCATATAGTCAATGTTGCAAAAGTGTGGCGATTCTATAGATCTCATATCATCGTATAAATATCGATCATATACATAATACGTTACATAACGTTCGATCGTGATTCGTGATATATATTTTTATGCTTCTCAAACTTTCCTTTATAATAAAATGTATACATTTGCAAATGTAAAAATATGTTGTTTGAAATATTTGAAAAATATTTTGGTTTCTAACTTTTTTTTACTTAGGAAAAAAGTTCTATTTATATAACTATCCATCATTTTTTTTTTATTATTTATTGTGTGCTATATAGATCAGTGGTGCTATATGTATATATATATAGCTTTTTTAACAAACAAATAACGGAGGAAGAGCTATAGGTCTTTTAATTAATTTTTTCGCTTTTGGTATCAATACTATTAAATTACTATTAGTTTTGTATTATTCTTATTTAATTTTAAATTTTAATTGATTTTACAAAAAAAAAAAAAAAAAACTCATTTTTTAGCGCAAAGTAAATTTCTTTTCAATTCATCATAATGAAAAAATAAAATAAAATAATAATATAATAATGAACTATTTTGTACACATATATTATATATAAAGGTTTATTATATTATAAAAGAAAACGCAATGAATATATATATAATTATGTAAATCATACTTGAAAACATATAAATATATAAGATAAATAAACATTATAATGAAACATAATAATTTGTGTTACATCAAAATTAAAAATCAACCATTAACCATTATATAATCATAATAAAATATACACACACAAATGTAAATACCAGGCAAATACAGAGTATATTATTCATATACATGAATTTATACATTCAAATTATAAATTAGAAATCAGAAAAATTACTAAATCATAAATTAAAGAGTTAACAGATATATAGAACCGTGTATTATACGGTATACGACGGACAGCTAGAAAGGCCCGCGGACAAAAGGCCCTGAGATAAATAAAGATCATGCTCAGCTCGCCGTTAATGCCACTATATTATGCTTTACCTGTGCGCACACAGCATTGCGGTCTTTGGTACGAGGGTCTTTTGTCCGCGGACTTTCTGACAGACATAAAAAATAATTTTTACTGTCACACTGCTATCATAATATTGAAAACTTCATATTAATTGAATAGAGTATAATTAAAAGTTAGGCATAATTATATTATGTATATTATACATACACACATGACCGACAAGTTTTTTTATTATCTATTTTCATAATAGCATTCTTTTCAAAAAACATAATGAGGAAGACTAATGATTTTTGGGACAGTATTTGAGCACATTTTTAGAAAGAGCATAATTAGTAGATTCTATTGACATCAATATTTACCTTTATTACTTAAATTTCAGCGATTAATTAATGATTTAAAAGTGGCGGCCACGCCCCCAAGAAGCCTGTGCCGTTAGTCATTTGTTTGAATTTGCAGCGGAGTGTGATGTTCTTCTGCAAATTTGGATACGAGATTTTAAATTTTACGCGAATTTTTAAATTCTCGTATCCAAATTTGCAAAAGAAGATCAGACTCCGCTGCAAATTCAAACAAATGACTAACAGCACAGGCTTCTTGGGGGCGTGGCTGCCACTTTTAAATCATTAATTAATCGCTGAAATTTAAGTAATAAAGGTAAATATTGATGTCAATAGAATCTACTAATTATGCTCTTTCTAAAAATGTGCTCAAATGCTGTCCCAAAAATCATTAGTCTTCCTCATTATGCAATATTACTTTGAAATTGAAACTATATACTTGTATAGGTATTTCAATAAAATTGAAACACATCTCTGAATTTTAAAAATTTGTCATAAATTAACGGAACCAAAATTGAAGTGAAATTTTTTAATTTACATATAACATTAATTAAGAGTCTTAGCAAAATTAAACCAGAAATCATAGATATATTTTTATATATCAATGCTAATTTTGCTCACTTTAGACCAAGGAGGAAGAAAAACACATCTTATACAGAAAATAGTATTTTTTAAAAAATAATATATAATTATATTATTAATTAATTTGGCACCATCTTATTTGAAGATTGTACACCAAGAAAGATCATTTCTTATTTTTGCGAGCCTTGTTCTTGTTAGCTGCTTTTTTAGCAGTTTTTGAGAATTCAGCAAGATCTTGGATGACGTTGCGCAGTTGCAGAAGTGCAACTCGTGCAAGCTGAGCTTCTGGGGTTGCTGGGGGCTCATTGAGCAAGAGACGTGCAGCCTCACGTAACAGCAACTCTGCGCGCTCAAGCTGCGCTCTTGCCTGTGCCACGTCTTTGCCGCTGTCACGAGTTCTCTGTGCCAGTGCTACCAGGGGTGAAGCGATCTCGTACTGCGTTATTCCTAAATCAGGACATTAAAAATTTGCAAATAAATTAATATTATAAAAAATAATAATAATAATAAATAAAGAAAAATCGTATTTTAAATTTGTATTTCTTCCTTCAAATTGAACTTATAAACTTTTGTAAACTTTATAATTCAAATTGATTGTTAATTTTAACTTTAAGCAGATTAACGGAATTGTTCTTTTCTAAATAACTTCTTCTTTTATACATACAAAAAGGCCAATTTGTTTAAAATTTATATCACAATACATATTTAAGTAAAATGGCCTCTCATTTATGGGGCAAAATTTTTCAACTTACAATAATTTGATTGATTTAATTTTTTTTAATGAAACATAGTGTATATTCAATCATTTAATTATTGCATATTGAAAATATTGCTAGCCATGTGAATTGAACATAGGATTCATTGACCTCTCTCTCTCTCTCTCTCTCTCTCTCTCTCTCTCTCTCTCTCTCTCTCTCTCTCTCTCTTTCTCGCTCATGTGTAAAAAAAGTTTCTAAATAAACGAGCTTCCATATTTATAATTAATGTTTGTGTCAAAATCGTGAATGATCAAAGACGTAGGTAGATCTGGCATGCAGCCGAGGTTGATTAATAAATGCACAGCAACTTTATGACCCAGGCCTACGATATAAATCAGTGCCAAGGTAGATAAATTAAATTAGGGAAAACAGTTAAATTATGGTCTACCTAATCTGGCGCATTTTGATTGCGTATAAAATAATGTAGTACGTCAGTACGTGCGTATACCACATGTATCCAGAAGAAATATGCTATACGACTTTACCTGGTTATATGCTAATAAGATGCAAAAATTTGGGAGAACAAAAAAATGGTAGGTTAAGATAATATTTTGTCTTATCACATTTCTCAGAAACATGCTGTGCTGTATCTCTTCCGTATTTGAAAGAAATTTATTAATATTATTATTTTTTTGTAAAAGTTCTTGTTGCGCCTGCAGAAATTGGTGACGCGTCTATTTGCAACACATAAGTGACCAACTGGTTGCATAATGCACAGGGGCTAATAGTTATTTTTTTCTCATTTATTTCCTACATTTTATGCAATTTTGTTATAAATAAATATAAAAATAAAATTACACTCGATTGTTTCATTATCTGTTATATTTGTCGTTATAATTAAATAATAAGGTAATGACTTAAATATTTTTATTTATCGCAAGCTATATAAATAAATTTCGCATCATCATAACGTGTTTCTTGGAAATAAAATTAGAAAATCGTCAAATTTTGCTATTTAACAATTGCTCAATTTCAATATTTACACAATAGTAAAAAAATAATTATACATACCCCTAAGGCGAGACAATGGGGGCTCCAGCTTGTCCACAGTTGGCCATAGTGATTCACACAATTCAAGTTTACGTTCTAGAAGCGCAGTTGGTGTGTCATCTCCCATATCCATGATATGTTCACGATATAATCCTGAGAGAGCTTGCGTAACCTCCATGATAGCTGCATGTTGTGGGTGTAATGAATTCAGTAGTTTGTTCAATAAATTTTCCATTGCTCCGGTATCAGTACGATTCATTCCAGTTAGTTGAATTTGCACCCAACGCATTCCAGCATGCATTGCTTGAGCTTCAACTAAACGACCACATGTATTACATCTCCAATTTGAATCTAGAGTACGTAAAGGATCTTCACTTACTACAGATCCTTCACATATCTCATCGGGGCATCGTAATGAACTTAAATGTGAACCTAATTCTGTTGGATCCAAACATCTACGACATTCACATGAAAAATATTTTCCCATTTTTAATTGTTCACGTCGTACTGCAGTACACATTAATGAATCAGAATAATTATAATATATTGTTTCTCCTTGTAATATTTTATCTGCAGCTTTCATTACTATTTGAAAATCTTTACCAATTGCAACGTGTGTATTAGGCATACATGAATGTGCCATAAATGCTGCATTTGGATATATTCCACGTAAACATTCAGAACGTCCAGTTTCATCATGAGGTCCTCGTACTTCAAAACTATTTACATCTAAGATGCCACAGATTTTTTGAATAGCATGATCTGGAAAATTACGTAGTAATCCATGGTTATGTAAAACACGGACTACATTTGCTTCACATTCACTCCAAGCTCCAGATGCTTGTCTAGCTTCAATATGTGCTTCTAATTGAAAAATTCCTTTCAATTGATTAACGAAGCAACGAAGAGGTGTAACAACTTGCCAATTTGCATTGTCACCAATCAATAATGTAGCAGAGAATGGCATAGCATCTCTAAGAGCTTCACACTCACGAGTATGAGATGGAAGATCTTCACATGCTAGACCACAAAGCATAACAGATCCACATTTTGAACATAGATAAGATTTGGTAAAGCCTAATGGTCGATGACATCCGAGACATATTGGAGAAGAGACTGCTTGAGGACCCAACACAAGTGGTGGTTCACGTAGTAAAATTTCACCTTCTGATATATCTCGTACAGCTACTAAGTATCTAAAATAAAAAAAAAAAAAAAAAATTTATAATTTAATTTTTGGATAGAACATTAAATTAAACTGATTTCAATGTTAATGAAAATGACCAAAGATTTAAGAATATTTCATTTTTTGTTTATAATTTAAACAATTAAACTTATTGCATGATTTTATTAAATAAAAAAACTGAACGTAGTAAAATATTGTTATCTTTATAATCAGAATAAAAATTTGACGGCATTTACAGAACATTTTTAATTCTAATAAAATGACCTTTTAAAGTTTAACATTAATAAAAAAGTTTGAAAGTAAAGGGGCTTAGGGGAGATGAGATAATAAAACGTTTATAATGTCACGTGAGCTGACGTGAGCCTACCTGCCGAGCTGTGGGGAACGATCGAGTCTCAGTGGACAATTTTCAGGCACCCCTGTCAACTTTTGCAGCTCTTTGCCGCCACCACTACTCACTGCACCTGTAAATCATTGAGCTGAATTAAAATCATGCAAACATGTAGTACATGCAATCACATATTGATTCACATATTACGTATTTAACAATATAATAAAAGGAGAAATTCAACTAAATTTTTCACGTAATATGTTTGAAATATCTATATAACAACTAAAAAATAAGTGAATAACATTTTATTTGCAAACAAAATAATATTTTTCAGGTGCCTTGAATTTTAATAATTTTGTCTTCCTTAAGAAAATTTAGCTTTCTTTTTCCTCGCAATGTTTTACACAATTTTTTCCAATTTTATTTTAGTATCGATCAAATTTAACTATTTAATAAGTTATTTTAAAAGAGGTATAAAAAATAGATATTAATATTATAAAAAATGTTTAGTATTTTATTGGAAATAAAATTTTATTAGAAATATGAAGATTCAATGTAAAAATTAAAATGATTTCTGTTTTTATTTTATTAGATAATTCATATATCTAATTCTATTTATTGTTGTTATTTAAAAGTCATAAAAAAGCTGAAAAGTCAAATACATGATGACGCACATGTTCGAGTCTCTTTTGTGTTTCGTTCTATAAATAATATACAGACATGTATTACTATAATACGTATAACGCAATAAAAAACAATAAAAATTCTTTTCTTTTATATTTAGCTCTTGAAAACTTCAAGATATTATTAAAATGGGAAACCTAATTTTGAAATGCAAAATTTTACAATTGTGTAATAGTATATAATAAAAACTTTTTCTTATTGTGTGAACGACTTTGGAAACCATTTTCTTTAACATCAAAATGAACAAGAATAGCTTTGAATAATATAATTGTTATTTAAAAAAATAATGCCAACTATTTTGAAAATTTCTCATCATTATGACGTACCTGTAGCGGAGGGAGACGATTGCACTTCTGTCATATTGTTTTGGCACTAAATTCCAAGACGTATAATTTGTATTATCACACTTTATTGTAGTTTTTAACAGAGAAAAAGAGAAAGCAAAAAAACGTGGTGCTCACAACGCGACGTGTGCTCTATTTTCATCAAGTGCACCCCAGCGACCATATAACTAAATTTACTTGAGATGTCTGGCAGACAGCCCATCTAATCTTATTCTTGTAACCCCACGCCTCTATTCTTACATATTACACCAACAGAAAAGAGAATAGTAGAGGTATTCAAAGAATTGTTTGTCAACAAGTAGCTACTGTCATTTTGGAAATCCAGTTAAATTTGAATTATGAAGTAAAACTGAACAATTTTATGATGCGAGCATTTTCATTTTCTTTTTGAGGAAGAAAAAAAAAGGGGGATGAATTTTAATTAATTTTTGCGTCCTTTTGCTATTAAATATCCAAATTTCTTGTTGACATTTTGATATTTAAAAAAGAGTTTTTAATTCATATATAAGTAAAATAAATGAGAAATAAAATAGTTTGTGTTATATTTATGTTTTATTTAAAAAAATTACTAACTATTCTAAACATTATTTTTTAATTACATCAACGTTGGAAAAAACATTAGCATTAAAATTTGGATACTTCTCTTAAATTATTCAGTTCAAATTATTACTAATTATATAATTAATTTGTAACAATCCAGGAAAGAGAGAAAACAACAACACATAATCACAGAGAAAAAAAAATGAGGTAAAAAAGATGCGCGAAAATGAAATAATTATATGGTCTGTTTATAATAATAATTAAAAAAATGTAAATTGCATTTCTGAAACTATAAAAAATCATTAAAAATGTGATAGAAATAAAATATTCAATCAATATTTTGGAGAGCTAAAATAAATGGAAGTTTCAGATTCAATTAAATTTTTTAACTATATAACATTTTCTTTTGCAATGATTCGAGTGGCACAGAAGTGACGAACAAAAATGAAATTTAATATGAAATATCAATTATTGGCAGAATGGCAGTGTGTAAAGATAAAATGTTATGTTATAAAGTGACACCATATTAGTCATTTTTTTAACATGCTATCAATTCAAATTAATTTCACAGAGTGTGAGAGGTCAAGGTGAAAGATCAAGTTGTTTGGGCAGGAGCTCTATTGAGGCTCTAAGCTGTTGCAGTGCCTCAGCGCCATGTTTTGCCAATTGACCCTCGGTGGAATCTTCCTCCTCAAGACTAAGAATGTCCACAGCCTCAGCGAGGGCCTTTTCTGCGTCTTGCATGTAAGCCAGCAACTTTTGTCCGTTCATTACACCTTGCTGGAACTGACTGCGTGCCAGCATGATCACCGGTGCGTGCAGTTCGTACAGCATCATCCCTGTAGCATATCAGATCAATTGATTTGGTTAGAAAACACGTGTCATCATGTTCTTAACATATAATAAGTTTGGGATATTTTTAATAATTTTGTTCAATTAAATTTTTTGTTTTTATTCGATAATGACATTATAGGGAGAGGGGATGAGAGAGAGAGAGAGAGAGAGAGAGAGAGAGAAGGCGTTTGCGAAATTGATTTTTTTTTTTTTTTTTTTTTTTTGCACAGTATATAGGTATATTTAATTTTGATCTTATAGAAGGTAAATTGATCAACTACTGTGGGATATGAGACTAAATATACATACCCCTAAGTCTGGTCTTGCCGGGTTCAACAACATCCGCAATATTAAGAATATGTCGACACATTTCAATCTTTCTCTCCATAAGAATGTCTGGCAGTTCGTCGAATGTGTAGCCTTCAGCACGACCGTACAACTGAGCGAGCGTATGCTTCATTGACGTCAAATGTGCATGACGAGGGTGTAGAGAACCTCGGTATTTCTTCAACAATGACTCTCGAGTTTCAAGATCATCCTCAGGTAACATGGCGAGTTCATTTTGTAACACATTCATTACTTTCAGTACGGCTTGGTTTGGCATCATATACTCGCACATGTGACACTTCCAATCAGTTGCCTGATTCAAGGGTTCTGCAGGTAATACCCAACCCCATTCACATTTGGGACACTTAAATGTACTGAGGTTGGCACCAAGTTCATTGGGGCTAGAGCATCGAGCGCACTTGCACTCGAAGTATTTGCTCAGCCGTAGGTGCTCGCGTCTTGCGTGGGTGCACATGAGAGTGTGAGTATAAGTCGTTGTCAGTTGTTCACCCTGCTTCACTGGCACTGTGGTCCTCACGTGTACTTTGAAGTCACGGCCAATTGAGTGAGATGTGTTGGGGATGCAATTGTGAGCAAGCAATGCTAACTGTAACAATAAAAGCATAAAAAAAAGTAAATGAATGAATGAATAAATAAATAAATAAATTATTAATAAAATTTCTATAATGTATCAAAAAGAAGCAGCAATATTGCAATTTAAACTTTCAAAACTCTGATATATGCATCTAATCTAATGCTATACAGTATAATGTATAATATATGCTTGGTGACGCAAAACAACAAAAAACGTGATAACAAAATAAATTTACAGCCCGCTGTGAGGCTTAGAAATGTTTACATTTCCTAATTCCCTAGCTCAATGTTGGTTTTAAAGTGCTACATATTATATAGATCACGTGGAACAATATAATGTATAGGCTTTATAAATAGTTACCATAGAATTATTAGCAGACTGATATACTGTATTTGATAAAAAATTTCGTGAACAATTCTGAAGAATTAAACATTTTTTTATACCTTAAAAATTCTCATTCAATTTATTTTATGTTCGAGGCAAAATATAATTTTTTAAACACAAATAATATTATTATACATAAAATAAATTTAAATTTAATATTTGATATGTTTCGCTATGCCATTATATAAGTTTTAGCATTGAATTTTATAAATTTTTATTATTTTCCTGTAATACATATTTTTTAATTGACATAAATAACATTAATTTGAATTACGTTAGGATATTTATCTTATATAATTATATATTTTTTAACTACAACAAAATAAATATATTTTTTAGCCAAATTAATGAAATGTCATTATTTTGTTATTCATAATTAAAGAAAAACAAAATATTTACCTGAGGGTAGAGGGCACGTACAGGGTTTGTGCCTATCTCGTGGTGCGCTCTAGCCTCGAAGGCATTGACCGCGAGTATGCCGCACACTTGGTGCACGAGTTCTTCAGAGTATTTTCCAGCTAGGGCGCAACGCTTCAGCAAGAAGTCCACAATGTTTACCTGGTCAGCACGCCAGTCCTCCGTGTCACGGCGCTCTGTCTCGTGGCTCTCCATCAAGCTTACCTGTAATATCCACATGAACATTTTCATTATAACATATATGTTTCTTTATCAACAACGTTACCGCTTTATTTGGTTTATTATAGCGTTATATCATATGTTATATCACACCAAAAGTCTTCCTAAATCTTTTGCCTCTTTATTCTAGACCTATGATACTAAAAGACCTATACTTTTAGTAAAAATAAATATAATAAATCTTTCTTATTATTTTATATCGCTTTTAAAGTTTTATATACTTGCACATGCAGCTAAGAAATATATATAATTTTTGCATCGAAACAATAAATACAAGACTAACAAATTTTAATGATGAAGATTTCTTATTGTTATTTTTGTAATACTAAAAATAGCAAAAGAAATAATTTAATGAACACAGTGTGGTAGAGAAAAAAAAATGTATAAAAATAACCTCATTTTTCCACCTGTCTTCTCCAGTGGTGAGCAACAGACGGAGCGGTGTGATGCACTCAAGTTGCGGACAGTCGGCGTCAGGGTCCTCTGGGAGAGGCCCGAATTTGACTCCTGCTCCAGCAAACACCCCACACTCAGCATCCCTGTGCTGAGGTAGGGCTTCGCACTCGGGTCCACATACGGGCCAGCCACAACGAGAGCATGTGCTGAGGTCAGGTCTGCGTGCGTGACATCCAAGGCAAATTACGGGAGTATGGTGTTTGGGTCCGACCACAGCCGCGCTCTCAACAAGTACTTCCTCACCTGCAGACAAATCTCGGGTGGCAACTACGTACCTGTGATTATTAATCACGTTATTAACATTAATTCAATCGATAATATAACCATATAATTTACAAATATGCATATAAAAAATTACAAGGTAAGTGCTATAAAAAATTATGATTTATACTTGAAATTCTATATAAAGGATTTAGATGATACGTAATAGCGTTAACAAAACTCTGATATTTATCATAGCTGTCTCGCATGCAATAAAATTTATTTTGTAATATATTAAAGAAAGTGTAAATATATGCGAATTTTTGAACCATACGTACTATATGAACTTACCGTCCAAAATCATCATTTCGCAAAACAGTGTACGCCATGATATTGTCACTTATTGGCATGTAAAGTTAAGTCGCACACAAGATATTTTATTTATATATGAATATCTCGTCGCTGTCTTGTTTATGTTTACACCTCTTGTTTGTGCTCAAAAGTTCTACACTGCAATGGTCAATCGAATGTGCGCACTTCTTTATAAATCCCCAGTGGCTTAGTTCTCCATTCTACAAGAAATTTCTAGGATCTCATATGTAATCCAAGAGTTATTTTTGGTTGTCCTTTCGAAACATCCAAGTGCCCCTCTTATACGGTGGCGCTTTCACGCTTTAAAAAAACACACACATCAAAACACTTTCGCGATTGTTCTACAGTTTATAGTGAATTACAACATAGAGTGCACTGCACTGCAAGTAAAAGTTTGTTTAATATAAGAGAAGAATAAACTGGTAAGTGCGCTAGCAATATTGTTAATTCAATTCATACTATTTTTATTTTGTAACTCCCATATCACACACACACGTACGTAGACGCGCATATAAATATACTTAAAAATTACCATGTCTTAATTTTCTGTAATGAGTGTAATGCAGTATGAATATTGTTAGGGTAGGCATCTTTAAGCTGTAATGCTGTAAATAAAACGTTGAGGTGTAATTTATTTTGTCTATTCTTTACTCAATCAAAGATTATAGGATCATAGAGTGAAAAAAGTTATTTTTATGTTATGTGACCTATGTCATTTGAAAAATTTTGCGCGGTAGAACATGATTGGCCTACTTTTTGCTCGCGGCAGACTTTATAATTTGACGTAATTTTAAAACTTTATTTCAATTTATACCTATTTTTAATTTTAAATATTAATGTAATGAATTTAAAGTATTTATTAATTATATAAAGTATATTTGAAAAAATATAATCTCGAACCCAGACCGATTTTGACCCCTCCACTCCGCAATAGAACGATCGTCCTCTCGGCACCATCTTTGATCGTCATAAAGTCGTCTGCTAGAAGCAGTTTGCCTTTAAATTACATTTTCTCATCTATAATTAAAGTAAGTGTAATGTTTTATAGATAAGCACGTTCATGATTATTTTATGTAATCATTTCGCATAAATAGGTGCCTTTAAAAGGAGATAAATGCGAGAAAACAAGATATTTTAGTGAGGGTCATGTCACCGGTTCCCTGCAGTGCTGATTCAGTACATATGTCGCAGCTGATATTACTTCATTTTTGCGACTAAATGGTATTTAGATTAGTTTGTGCATCTATAAGTAGTTGCATTTTATTAATAAATTACAGCACTGAAAACCTATCATAGAAAGATGATGTAAATTTACTGTATAAATGTCTTTTGGATCGCTTATTCCCTCTTGAGCTTGCGATTACTGGTATCCTGCAGAAAAATTATGTACAAACTGTTTAGCCGATTATCATTATTCAGACTTCATATTTAGCATTCATTTAGAACTAGTTTATAATTGTTATACATATCTTACAGTAAAATGGCACCCCCTACATATGGTGATCTTGGAAAGTCTGCTCGCGATGTGTTCGGCAAGGGATACCACTTTGGTGTTTTTAAGTTGGATTTGAAGACCAAGACACCAACTGGAATTGAATTCAACACTGGTGGATCTCATAGCACAGACACAGGAAAAGTTAATGGCAACTTGGAGACCAAGTACAAGAAGCCAGAATATGGTGAGTTTATACATACATATTTATACATACTCTGATGTAATTTTGTGTTTGATTTACAGTATTTTGTAGTTTGATAAACTTAAATAAGTGAACCAAATTGATCACATATTATTTACTGACAAATCTCTACTCTATGATCCACGTTTTTGCATAAAGAAGTGTCAAAGCATTGGACACTCCCTTATTAGCGTTCTACCGTACTTGTCTAAAATTTAACATGATTTTAAATGCTTTTAAGGGACTTAATTGTAATTGTTTTTCTTTCTTTGGTTTTAAAATAAAAAGTACATAAGCAAAAAGCTGTGGAACGCATGTAGAATTTATCATCGTCAAAAAGCATAAAATTATGCCACTTATGCAAACTATGATTTTAAGTCGTCAATACATATCTTCAAGTCATCGATATGGCTATATGCAATATATTATTCTCAGCTACACACTTATTACAGAAAGTTGAAAAAAACTCTTCAAATTAGAAATATTTTTCACAGTTTTAAGGCGTTTTACAGCAAATTTCCATGAATTTGGAGAGTAGGTCAATGGGGTTGCTGCAGTATTGATTTTTTGTTAGCTTGATATCTATATGACTTCTTATAGTGCATTTTTGAAATATTTCTACTTACAAGTTCTAAACCTACTTAATTATAAGTCACCAAGCAGGAATAGTGCAAATGGGGATTATAGTAAAAATAAAATGCAATTAAAAAAAGTTAAGATTTAACAGCTAGGACACACCCAAATTTTATATGAGGAAACTTTAAAACTTTCTTGATTTTAAAGTTAGAGCTAAAGGACTTCAAAATTAGATCTTATATACAGTAGTTAACCATTTATAAGTTAACGGTTAAAAGAAAAATTAATGATGGGTCGTTAGCCACAAATTCAGACTTATATTTTAATTTTTACAAATAAAATCATTAAAGACCAACGGAGCACACACAATTAGCTGTTATCATGATGAATATTTCAATATTTTACATAATGCTATTATTTTAATTAATTTACAGGTAACTGGTATAGAGATGTTGAATGTATAACAATAAATCAAATAATTATAAGTTTAAAAAATATTTAGAAAATAGTAGATAGAGATTAAAACATATTGAATTGAAAGTTAATAAAACACAAAAATTCTCTAATTTATATAGAAATTTGGAACTAGAGGGACCAAATATTCTAGAATGAGCTAGTTAAAAAAAAGACATTAAATCAAATAGCTGTTTAAAAAATATATATGCATGAATATGTACCAATAACTTAAGAGAAAAGTCTGAAGTACAAAGATTGTGACAAAAGATAAATATTATTTACAGGCATGACTTTCACTGAGAAGTGGAACACAGACAATGTGGTCGGCATGGAGTGGGCGATACAGGACCAGATTGCCAAGGGTCTTAAGCTCACCATTGACACCAGCTTTGCTCCTCAGACTGGGTACGATATGTCACAACATATCTTAAATGAGTTTACTATTTTCAAAAACAGCTTTCATTTTCAACAAAGTTAATATCATACCTGCCCACTGTTATTGAAAAGGAGCGGTTTTTGAAACTTTAAATATCAAAGCATTTGTATGTCATACATGCTGACATTGTTACTTTATTATTTTTCATTCACTACCAATATTTTTCTGCTTTATTTTATAAAATTAAGGAAAGTAAACTGCCCTGGTTAGATATGATTGGAGGGGGGGGGGGGGGGCTCACTAGCAGCTGTGACATCACCCTTATACATAGATAACAGCAATGTTAACTATATGGGCAAAACGATTCACGTGATGTCACAACAGCCTTTTGAGCCTAGCCTGGGATATGATAACTTAAAACAGAGATAGAGGAAATCACCAGGGCCTTACTAAAGTGAAGAGATATTGTACAGTTTGATCAAGTTCTTGCTAGCACAACTAGATAAAAACTATGTATAAGTTGACAAATGCTGATAAAGGCACATACAGTACTAACTACATCTCTTGATTATTGTGTCAAAAGCTACCAATTTTATTATCCCAGAGCTATCAAGATTGTAGCCAAAATCTCTTCACTTGGTAAGACCAATGCTGCTTTTCTCTATCCTATCCTATCATTTTAATTTTATACTTTTTCTTATTAATAACTGTTAAAAAATAAATTCATAATTCATTAATTTTTTAACATTAATATATCAACCGTAATGCTATTCATTTATTATTATTTTTTGTCTTTTAATAATATTTTGCTAAAGTATACCTAATAATTAAAATGATAGGATTAGTGAAACCAGTAAAATTGAAACAAGTGACTTGATGTCCAGTATTTCAGTGAAAGATCTTGCTACCGTAGCAACGCGGAGATAATAAAGACATTGAATAGCTTTTAGGACAAGACTAAGAGAAAGTGTAATTGCATGCACCTCTTTTAGGACTGAACAAGGCACACACATACTCCTTCTCTAGGAGTATTGTGCTGAAAGCTCTCCATTATATTTTTTCTATTTTTTTAATCTCTTTGTTAGCAAGAACATTAACTGAGCTATATGACATATTTTCACTATGGTATGACTGGTTTGCCCCATTGTATCCTCTTTAATTATTTTACTTAACCATAGAAGTTTATTATCACATTTCTACGATATGATTTTGATTAGTTTGAAAGAAATGTTATTTTACCTTCATTTATGTAGGCAGAATTGCCATAAAGTCTAGTTGTATTATTATTTTGTAACATTATATATGAATTTCTATAATTTTTATAGTTGAAATTAATACCTAATGATGAAAAAAAATAAAAAAAAATAAATAAATAAAAATAAAACAAAAATAAATAAATAGATAAATAAACAATAAATATAAACCTTGAAAATAAAATTTTGATAATTTTACAGCAAGAAGTCTGGCCGAGTTAAGAGCGAGTTCAAGCATGAGGTCGTCTCTGTGAACTTGGATGTGGACTTGGATGTTGGAGCACCAGTCGTCCACGGAGCCTCTGTTGTAGGGTACAATGGTAAGTACACCTTATCAATTCTAATGCAGGTATCTTGTGATGACACAGATGGTCTCATATTAATTAACATTCCTATTTTCAAAATTATACATATTATCCTAGTAAAATTATATCAATAAACTATTGTTTCTGGGGGAAAAAAATGTGTTTTATATTATGTGTATTTACAATGTAAATATGAACTTTCAGGTTGGCTCGCTGGCTACCAGATGTCCTTTGACACTGCCAGGTCTAAGCTTCTTAAGAATAACTTTGCTGTAGGCTACGAGTGCAAGGACTTTGGACTTCACACCAGTGTGTAAGTCCTTTAAATCTACAAGCCCAATGATTGCAGAAATTCCAGTACCCAGCAATTTAGTATGCTTCATATATAAATATTATCAAAGGAAAGAATAGGGAAACCAATAAGCACCTTACCTTGAAGAAGTATATAGCCATACAAATATATTAGTGGCACACAATTATTTACATTGATGATTCTTTTTTTTTTTTTTTTTTTTTTTTTTTGTTTTTGTTTTGTTGTTGCTTCTTCTTCAGTTGCTTAGAGTAAACCTTGGTACCATTTGTTACCTTGGTACTCTTTGCTTTTTTCCCTTTCTTATTACTGCACTTTAATTCATAATACTTTGTTAGGGTGCTATAAATTCTATAAATATTTATATCACAACTTGCAAAATAATGAATTACTCATTATATCAGTATTATTGCATTCATGAGTACAATATTACATAAATACTAATAGCTTAGTGCATCTATTGTCCTAAAGCTGGCGTTAATTTTCAATATATTTTGTCAACAGTAATGATGGCCAGCAGTTCAATGGCTCAGTATTCCAGAAGGTTGACAGCTCACTGGAAACTGGTATCCAAGTCTCCTGGACTGCAGGATCCAATGCCACTCAGTTTGGTATTGGCTGCAAGTATAGCTTGGACAAGGAGGCTTCTCTCAGGGCAAAGGTTAACAACAGTTTCCAGGTTGGCTTGGGCTACCAACAGAAGTTGAGAGATGGTAAGTGGATATTTATTTTGACAATGTAATGCTAAATGCATGTCTAGTTTTTCTTTTATTTCTTGGTATTGGTGCTATAAAATAGTGATTAGATGTATGTAGATTATATTGAAGACTTCATTTTACACAGTCCCAAAAAAATCTGAGCACTCACATTAAAGTTTCCCCATAGATATATCATTTGGAGAGATGAACGCTTAGGTCAGATTTATTTGGGGCCAGTGTAAATTAAAGATTATTACTATTATTTTTCTAGAAAATGCTAATTTGTTGCAGTTTATTTCTTCAATATGCATGCATTAGTAAAGGGTGTAATATATTTTTTTCATAGTGTTTGCCCAATTTTTAACAGTTTTTGTGCAATGTATTAGATATTAAAAAAAACAATAATAATAATAATAATGAAAAATACTAGTAGAGGGATACGAGCACGTTGAGTTGATTAATTTTCAATTCATCTCTTACTATTGTATGTCACATATTGCATACAATCAATTTAAGGAAAAAACCATCGCGGTTAGGATCAATATTAAAGAAAAGGATAGAATAACCAGCAAGGGCCTTACCACAGTAGAAGTTATATGGAGAGGTCGAAGTCTCGCATGGCACAGTGTTTTGTTATAAAAAAGTTCATTTTATAACTGAGAGCTTTCGTCATATATTAATGACATTATCAATCAAAGAAGAAAAAGAAGAAAATTAGAAAATTAAGAAAATTGCTTGAGCACATCACTAAGCAGATGTGCTCAAGTAATTTTCTTCTTTGATTGATAATGTCATTAATATATGACGAAAGCTCTCAGTTATAAAATGAAATTTTTTATAACAAAACACTGTGCCATGCGAGACTTCGACCTCTCCATAGAACTTCTACTGTGGTAAGGCCCTTGCTGGTTATTCTATCCTTTTCTTTAATACATATTGCATACATATCGCTTAGTCCATTTTTCATTAATATTTATCATCTCGTATTACTATTTTCTATTGTTAATTTATTTTTTAACATCTATATTGACTGCATTTTTTTTTTTTTTTTTTTTGTCTGATTTTTATTTGTGCAATACTGTTATATAGTTAGATGTTACTACTTTTAATGCCCTTAATTATTATTGTCATATTTGTTGGTAAATTAGTTTGAAGTCCTAAATTCAATAAAATGTTTTCTCTACAGGCATGAATGCTTTTTCTTTTCTTTCTCTTTTGCTTCTTTTTATCTTCCTTTTTTTTTTTTTTTTTTTTTTTCATCCCCCCTTTTTCTTCTTCTATTTTTTATTAGGATATTATGCTTCCTAACAAGAAGTGAACAACCAATACTAAGCTTTTAGTATTTTATATTATTAGGAAATTAAACCATCAAGTTTTTTGATTATAAATAAAAAGGAAATAATAGGATGTTTTTTACTATCTTTTATTGTATTTTAGTTCAATTTTGAGCCCAATAAAGATTACATTTTTTTAAATATATTGTTGGGTTACAGCACAAACCGTGTACTGTATCTACAAAAGCAGCAAAGTTAAAACTCTTATCTTTTTGTATAATGTTTTGAGCCTTGTTGCTTTTTGTAGATACACGGTTTGTGCTCTAACCCGACGATATATGCTTCTTTTTTTATTTGATTTTCTCCATAAATAAATTTCTAGTTTTTATGTTGAAAAATTAAGAACATCTAATGGTACTAAATATAAGATGCATGCTTGCTTTTCTTTATAACAGTTTCTCTTGTTTGCTATGTTTGTTGCTTGTTTTTCTCACATACATTTGATTTATTAATGGTTGTTCTACTTTAATTCTACTGCTGGCTAATTTATGTAATTGAGAATATCCTGTCCTTGAAAACCAATACACATTTTTAATAGAATTCATCACTCTCAACTCAGTCATAGTTTTTCATTCATCACATTATTATTATTATTTTGCTTCTGCAACTATTTTAGTAAGAATTTAAAATTATAGCTTTTTATTTTTTTAAAAATATATCCTACTAGTTTTATTATTATCTGCATAATATTTTTGTACTTTAAAAATTTAAAAGTTAAATGCTGCATCAAGGATATAAGTGAGTTCAATAATACATACACAAATTGACCAGCCCTCTGTCTCTCTGGCTTTTGTTGTTGTTGCAATGGCAGGAGTTTCTCTCTTCTTTCTGTGGGGCAACATTAAATGTACTGGTTTGTCATTGGCAAGACTTTTTCTTTGGTGTTGTCATATCGCGACAGGCGCGACATTCTTTCACTGAATGCTTTTTTATCTTCTAATGGTTGAATGTATTACCTATGGTGTATCAATGTATTATATTATGTATGCATGCTTTTTAATGTTTACTTGGTGTTAATTTCATATGTATAATAACTATCCACTTTTAAAATGACAGTAAATATTAGTAACATATCAGTTGTATTAGCTGTTCTAATTTTATTTGAAGTAAAAAACTTAACAATTATATTTTAAAAAAACAACATTGCGGTTAGGATCAATAATAATAAAGAAAAGGATAGAACTACCAGCAAGAGCCATACCACAGTAGAAGTTCTATGGAGAGGTTGGGAAGTCTCAAGTGAACTTTTTTATATAACAAAAAACTGTACCATGTGAGACTTCGACCTTTCCATAGAACTTCTACTGTGGTAAGGCCCTTGCTGGTAATGCTATCCTTTTCTTTATTAATGATTTAATTGTGAATGAAATTTAAAATAATCTCTTTAAGTAGTTAAAAGTTTCAGATTTACACAAAATAAGATTCTGAAAAATTGTGAATAATACAAGTACACTTCAAACTAAAAGTATTTATGCACAAACGGGGTCAGATTAGCCTTATAATATGGGTCAGCAATGGAGGACTAGCCCCTTCTTTTTTTACAGTCCTTTGCGACAAAAATTTGTTCCCTCAAAATATCTGTCATAATAACATGTCTCACATGTTTTCTTACGTATGGCAGTTTTGGGGTTGGGGGGGGGGGGGGGGGCTAACTCTTCAATTGAAACCTTCTATTTATGGTACCAACTGTCTACTGAGGACCTAATCTGACTCTGATTACAAATAGTTAAATATGCAAGGCACTGTTATATGTTTTATTGCTTCAGCCATTAAGTTGGCAACAAATAATATATTTTTCTTTCAAATTCTTGTTATTAATCATGTCTTATATCTTCCAGGAGTAACCCTGACTCTGTCTACACTTATTGATGCCAAGAACTTCAACCAGGGAGGCCACAAAGTGGGTCTTGGACTCGAATTGGAGGCTTAAAAAAAATCTCTCTGCGCCCCCTGTGCAGATGAATGAGTTGGTAATGAGGGATGAGGATGATAATTTTTAGGTCACACTCAAATTAAAATAACAAGAAATGTAATATTATAACATAACGTCAATCCCCCCTCCTGTCATGTGTCCTAAAAAATATATATAGACCTAATTAGGTGAAAAATACTTGTTATGTAGACAGTAATATTATGTTCAAAGAAATAAATCACGCCTTATGTTAAATTACAAACAAAAAAAATTATCACTACATTCCTCTCTTGATGCTTCTTCCCCACTTATAATTTAGTTCATCTGGTCAAATTTTTTTGTCTCAAAATTCCATGCGATGCTGTGCTTTTATCATTATTTTTAGCAATCTTTTGCTAATTATTCTGAACTTAATAAAGTTTTGATTGTCTTATTTCTTTGGCATATTATTTTATTGTTAAAGTGTACCAAAATTGTTATTACTACTTTGGTATGTAAACAATAAAAAATATGTCTTGTTATAGTACGACTTTTTGTTTAGTTGCTTTTTATAAGACAATAACAACAAGATAGACATTTGAAAACAAGGGTGAGAGTTTTAAGTAAAATGACACGTATTTTTTTTTTTTTTTTTTTTTTTTTTTTTTTTTAGTTGTTTTTAAAAAGTTTCAATATAGCAACTTTACAGGCTTTATATGTCTCTTTAAAATTTTAAAATAAAACATTGTTATTGTAGTGTATTTGTAGCTTTTGAAAAATTATTGTGAGCAGCTTAGTCTGTATAAAAAATAAAATTTAAATAACTATTATAATTATAAATAATTATTAATAATTATTAATATTATCAAGAAAACATCAACGCATGATCATGAAATTATTTTTATTCTTTAGCTAAAAAAAAAGAAAAAGAAGTTTATCATGATTTGTATCTTGTGGTTGTGTGAAAAAGAATTACAAATAAAATTATTTACTCAAAATATGAGTGAATGAAAAAGATATAAAATTAGAATTGAGATTTATATATTTATTGATCTTAAAAATTAAATTTTACAAAGTTAGTACAGAATTAAATAATATATGGATAAAGATAGAAAAAAAAATGCAGTTTAGCATCTTGTAAGTTTAGTGAACCATCTGTTCTTCCATGGCTTTAGCAATCCAATCTGGTTCTGTGCTAGAGATCTTCTCAATGATTTGGTTCACTTGGTAGCATAAAGACTGGATTTGTTTGTCCCAAGTGGGCAACACTTCACGAGCTGGAATATTGAAATTAACAAATCATTATTTTATCAGGTACCAATTTTTATTGTGGAGGACAAAAATCATTTAAATCACTCATTGATAAGTTGAATACAGTATTAATCACATAACGCGTAAATTTGATGCGATTTGATGGATAAACAATGTAAACAAATGAAACCGTTCACATGTAATTTTCAAAAACAATGTGAACAGCTCTATTTGTTAACATTGTTCCAACTTTGTAACGCACGTCAAATTTACGAGTCATGTGAATAATACTTAATAGTACAAGGAGAATCAAATTATTTCTATTGTTTTAATATTATTAGACCACTTCATTTATTTTGAATTATTATTATTTACTTCCTTGAAGTATGAAAGCTAGTAACCATTGAATTGATTAAAATTGTATCATTAAGTAATGTGGTCAAAAGAACACTTCTAAGTAGATATGTGCAATGAATTAGGAAAGATTAAACCATTTCGGTTTGAATACGAAATCAAAGCAAGGATAGGAGAAACCAACAAGCGCCTTACTATGATGAAGTCCGTGTAGCGTGGTGAAAGTCTTGATGGCACAGGGTACACAAATATTTACAAGTTTATTAAGATGTTTCGTAAATATTTGTGTAACCTGTGCCATCAATACTTTCCCCAAGCTACTGACTTCATCATGGTGGTAGTTGGTTTCTCCTATCCTTTCATTGATTATATCTAAGTAGATATAGGATAAGTGAAGCTTAAAATTGTTGTACTTAGTTTGCCATGATTGTCAACAGCAACAAAGAAAATAGTTTTAATAATAAAAACTATGAAAGAAATTAGTTCTACAAATGAATGTAGAACCATTAAATTAACATAAAAAATTACTGGAAGTTAGCAACATAGGCCAAGTTAATTAGCATTATTTATTAAGCAGCTAATGAGGAAACTTACTCTCAAAGTGAACAATGGAATCAATCTGGTCAATGTAGCCATTCATACGTCCCTCTGTGATCATCTGACTGGCAATCTTCTCTGCCATGGCAGGAGCAATCTCCAGCAGTGCACCCAGCTCCTCAAACGTAATGTTGTTGTACAGCTTGCTGGCAGACAGCAAGTTGTGTTCAATCACAGCACGGTCGAGGATTGTCGCACCTGTGACATGTCAAAGTTTAATCACCTCTCTTCAATCATCAATATTAAAATTATAAAATATTAATATTTTATCTCAAGAGTATTAGGTAATAATAAAAATTTTGATATCCTTACCTCCGGCACTTCTTCCATATCCAACATCTAGAAAATAACAAAAAGGCAGACATTAAAATTTTTTTATACAGATAATATTGTCTGATAATAAGTCCAGAAATATTGTATCGGGCTTTTTTTTTTTTTTTTCTTAAAGCCATGATTCAATTTAAATAGAAAAATTGGCAAAATTTAGTTTAGTGACAAAATAAATAAAATGAGAGAACAACAATACAACAATACTAACAGCAGATGACTTTATGTTACTGTTAATGTAAGTAGATAACTCATTTAATCCAGAGAGGATTCCCGCTGAAAAGTACTGGTCAGCTGGAGACGTGTATTGCGGGTCAAAATTACATTGATCAAATGGGCAACAAAATATAACTTCCAGGATAAAATAAATTGAAAGGCAACAGAAAATTGAATAACGATATTCTCTTTGGATTACCTATCTATAGAAATACCTTAGTTACTGTACTGTAACATGCTGGAGAATTCAGCTATAACTTGAGGTACTGTATAAAATTCTTGAATGTTGCAATTTTTACCTTGCTTTTTTTTTTTTTTTTTTTTTTGTTGCTGAATCTAAAAACTTGTTTTCTTAAACTTTGAGTCAGTTTAAATAAAAGTAAAAAAAAAATAAAATAATTAATACCTAAATAAAATGATACGTAATATGAAACTAAATTGATAATGATTTAGGAAAACAAAAGCTTTGAGGTTTATTAAGTTACATTAAAAATTTTAGTATAATGAAATATTTGAGCTAGAGTTATAACTGCTCCGTTAATTTGTAAGAAAGCATGTTAAATCACGACAGAAATACACATTTGTCTGATAGCATTTTTATTATTATTATATAGTGTTGAGCTTTGAGTTCGTATATTTTATAACTAAACTTTCTTCTGCAAGTAATCTATTTAAGCAGCAGAACAGTAATAATGATGGGGGGGGGGGGCATAAAAGGCTTTTTGACTATATAGACTGGACTGGAAACAAATATCTTACACTGGAGCTGCACAGATAATGGCTCCCTAACTTGCTAGAAAGTCACAAATTAGATGCAGGTTCATTAGAAACAGTCATGGAGTCGATACCGAAATTTTCGATACCGATACGATACCGATATTTTTCAATTTTCCCGATACCGATACGATACTGCTCAAAAAAATTTGCTCCGATACGATACCGATACGATACCGATATTTTCCGATACTTTTTCGATATTTTTGCTATATCTCATACAATAAATATTGCACTATAAATTTCATTTTTTTTTCACCTTTGAGACATAAATTGGTATCATAAAATCCATGCATATTTTTGCCACATTTATTATTTATTTATTTAGTTAGTTATTTATTTATTCATTTATTTTCTTATTTTCTCACTTATTTATTTATTTTATTCTAATGTTCGTTTGTTAAACTAAAATGACTAAAAAAATTATAGTAGATTTAAAAAAAATATATATTTCATTCGTTTAATGAAATTATACGATTAGAATATCCTCTACCAGTGGCGGTCCTACGAATTTTGGGCCCGGGGACAGAAATCTGACAGGGTCAATAGATGCGCGAAGCGCCAATAGCCCGCCGCAGGCGCGATTTTTTTTACCACGTGACTATTTAAAGGCAATTCCGTGTATAAATTCAGTATACTTGTCAAAAAAGAAAAAAAAATTATGATTTTATGATTTTATTTTTATCATTATTTTTTAAAAACAATTAACTTTAATTTAGAATGAAATATTGAAAAAAAAAAAAAAAAAAAAAAAAAAAAAAAAAAAAATACAAAAATATACAAAAATTCATAAAGAAAAATAAATTATTTTTCATTACTTTGCAGATTTATGCAAGATTAAGCGCATGCAAAAAATGTTTCCTTCATATTCTCAAAAAGCTCAATTTTAGTTTAGTTTTTTTTTTTTTTTTTTTTTTTTTTTTCTGTTAGAATTATTTTCAAATATCCCAAACAAAAGTGTTGTTCGTAAACCCTGGTCTCTTGCAAAACAAAAAAAAAATGCACATATTCTATTTGAATAGTCAAAGTTGATCGTCATCATCATTTAAGGAGCAGAGGATAGGGTCAATTTGACGAATACAAATGTTGAAAATTTAGGAAGATCGAGGTATAGTGTTATTTATCATTTAACAATTTTTTACCTACGCCAGGCCAATGAGGAAGACTGAAAAAGTCTTCAGGGTAAAATTTTATTTCAAATTCTAAAAGAAGACATTGTCCTGAATCGATTTATTTACAAAATTGTAAATTTTAAGTTCATTAAGCATTTCTATTAAAAAATAATAATAATAAAATCCAAAAATGTCAACACGCAATACCTCTATGCATGCGGGCATAGGAAAAGTTACCGTAACGTCAGTTTAAAAATTTTGAAAATTAATTAAATACTCAATGAGCTCAAAACTTAGAAATGTCCATATCTATCGACTTAGGACATTGCCCTCTTTTAGAATAAAAATGCAATAAAATAACACCCTGAAAATTTTTAAGTCTTCATTATAATTCTAGTTCTATAGTAAGTATAGTTTATTTTACCTTTTTAAACCAGGGAGGCTCTTTTTTAAAAATATAAGAAAATACTGAAGTATTATTACTAATAAATTAATAGATATTGTATTTTAACTGTAGATTTATATGCTTTAGTGTTTTTTTTTAACATATTATAAATTTTTTTGGATAATTTGTTTGCTAGGGATAATTTTATTAATGAAAATCATTAAATTGGTTCATAAACTTCTCTCTCTCTCTTCTTCCCGTCCCTTAAGTTCCTTTTTTTTTTTTTTTTTAGCTGATTTGAATTTTTTATATGTAGGCCTCGTCCCGGGCCCCCCAAACCTAGTGGGCCCGGGGATATCCGCCCCTCAATCCCCCCTGTAGGACCGCCACTGTCCTCTACTGTTTCCAAGCACTTTTGTTAATTATTTACAAATTAGCAATTTCTTTATTTCGTAGAAGTAATTTTCAAATATATATTTTTTTTTCATGGTATTTTTTTAATTTGCTAAAGTAAACAGGTATCATTAGCTTTCGTATTTATTTTATTGGCTCAAATCATCCCCGCTAAACCAAAGGGGTTAAAGTCCAAATTCCCCTCTGGTCGTAAAAATCCTTTGATTTTGTAAACTTTTTAAAAATTTAACCTTGTTAAAAATTTGTACAAAGACATTAACGGAAGTATGCTACATCTATTGTAATTTGTAATGCATTGAATTTATATACAATTGCAGTGATTTAAAATGTCAATCATTGACTATATTTTATTGTGATTTCTACCGGCGCTTTAGTCATTAGGAGAGATCATAGATAGTACTGTACGACCACACGACAGATTTCTCAGAAACTTGGCGACAGTCGATCGCTCTTTTTTTTTTTTTTTTTTTTTTTTTTCATAAAAAGAAGAAAAAAGTTTTAACGCCGTTTTCTTTATTTTTATTGTATGTAAAATAAAAAAAAAAACTTTTTACCTGGTGGCTTTATAAAAAGTATAAAATAAAAATACTGTGCACGGCGCCCTACCCTGTTGTTATAGCACAATGAAAAATAAAGGAGTGAATTTTATTGTCCAAGTACGAAAGATAGATAATCAGTAATCACTAATGAAAAGTTCTCGTTGCTTCATTTTTTTTTTTTTTTTTTTTTTTTTTGTATTTTTACTTTTATTTTATGAGAGAGCAAAAGTCTCAAAGTATCGAAAAAAAAGTACAGTATCGAAATTCGACGATATTTTGCTGATATCGGTGACCGATACATATATTCGATACTGAGTTTAAAAAAGGCCCCGATACGATAAAAGTATCGGTATAGTATCGAATATCGTATCGCAGTCGATACCGATACTCCATGACTGATTAGAAAGCACAGAAAATTTAAACCGTATTTCAAAATTAACCTGCTGGCATTTTTTTTAAATTAAAGTTGGTAAAATAAATTAAAGAAGATACAACAAGCAACACTTACTATCAGCTGTAGAAGCTTTTTGATGAGGCAGCAACATGTTCTCAAATTCAGTCAGTTCAGAACGTCTGATGATTCGATCAAGGTACATTTTCTCCAGAATACTGTATGCAGGCAGCATCTGACATCTTTCATCTTTGAACAATGTGGCTAACATGCGGCTTCGTTGTTGACCTGGAGAGAAAATATAATAATATCAGGTTAAAAAATACGTCACTTTTTATTAATATTATGAGAGTAGACATTACTTTTGCTTGTCATTTACATTAATTTCACACCTTTTTACGTTTTTACATAAGAATAGCTGTGAAGATTTATTAATTTATCTTAGTTCTGCAGTTTTCAACTTGCATTAGAAATTATATATTTTTTTAATAAATTTGGCGATAAAATTATTTACTTGATGCTTTTCTTATCGACAATCAAATTTGATAACTAAGTTTGCTGCAACAATAAAAAGTATTCTAACGTGTGCCGTCATGAATTATGTACTGTAATTTTATACCTGCAGATGCAAGCACTGTGCAGAGCAAAGCATTTTTAAGTGCCATTAGTCTCTCATCCTCGTGAATGATGGTCTTGTAAGACAGTTCATTGTAACGCTGGGCTGCCTCAATGAACTTACGCCTGTAGTCCAAAACACGGGCGTAACAAACCTTGTAGTAAATCTGAAGTTGCTGGTCCTTTGACTCTGCCTGTCAAATAATAATGTATTGTTAGCTCAATATTTATTTTGCTTCAGAAACATGAAATTTAAATAAGTTACCCATGGTGTTTAAGGTTTAAGGGGAATATAACAATTACGATGAAATATTTTTATTAGAATTATGATTTTTGAATACAGTTAAGTGTTGATTTTATGAAATCCAGTTTTACAAATTGCTCGTTCATAACAACGAAGCTGAAGGTAATGCACGGCATCGACTGCGAATTTCGTTCGTCTTTCCCGAATTTGCCCGATCGACGAGATCTATTTCCGGTAAAAGTTCATTAAAAAAAAAAATATATATATATATATACATGATAATATTTTCCCGCCATCAAAACATGAAAAATACTGGAAATAAAGATTTAAATCTTGCAGCAGACGCACGAAATGCGCAATCGATGCCTTACGTTATCTTCAGCTTCGTTGGTTCATACAAAATGGATTAAGAGTCTTGAATGTTCAGCATGTTAAATTATTACGAATTTACAATATTTTAATTTCCAAACTTGCAAGCATGTGACAAAAGAAAGTTTATGTTTTCCAAGGGTAACAGTAGTGTTTGCAAGAATCAGCTGAAAAAGAGTTTATAGAGATTGCAATGTAATTAATAAAGAAAGGTAAAAACCATTTCGGTTTGAATTAATAATCAAAGGAAAGGATAGGAGAAACCAACAGGCGCCTTACCACGATGAAGTCCTATGGACTTCATCGTTAAAAGGCGCTTGTTGGTTTCCCTATTCTTGCTTCTGATCCCAACCTAAAATGGTTTTAATTTCCAAATTTAATTATTTTATTTTACATTTGAAATAGTTATGCTATATACTTTTGTTGTTAACAAAAAAATAATAATAATAACAGCCTAATAATAAATAAAAATAAAAGTTAACACGTTACATCCAGGCATTCTACATACCATATCGATGTTGTTGCGAACAACAAATGTATATTTCGTGTTTTGTCACGACAAGCAAAATATCTATCTTGTTTTTTGTCAGCAGTAGCAAAATGTCTATCTCGTGTATTTTTTTTTTGTCACCAGAAGCAAAAAGTTTAACTCGAGCGCCATCTACATAACGTTCAGAAATGAGATAGACATTTTGCTTCTCGTGACAAAAAAATGAGATAGACATATTACTTACCATGACAAAATAAGAGATATACATTTTGCTTACCGTGACAAAATATGAGATATACATTTTTGTTCGCAACAATTCATCCTCTTCATTATTTAAATAAATTATTACTACAATGAACTGCAGTTATAAAATACTATTTCCATAGCAATATTACAACAACAAAAAAGACCCTTACAGTGTACTTTTTTAAAAAAATTCTATTAGTACGTGGAAAGATTTAGAACATATTCATTTAGAAGCCTTGAGAAAGAGGTTTCAGTGAAAAAATAAACAAACTCACAGTCAGAGCCCACCAATGCTAACAAAGTGCTAACTAGATAAATGTATTTATCAAGATTTAACATGATTTCTTATAGGGAATAAAGCAGAAAAATTTCTCAATGCTGAGTTTGAATTTGACGTCAATTGAATGGAAAAATAATTCATTATCAAAATGGTTGAAATTCAGGAAAACAAAAGCTTTAAGGCTCAGCAAGCTCAAATAAAAAATTTTCAGTGTGTAGAAAAATGTTAAACTCTAGATATAGCCGCTTTATTGCCCCACAAGAAAGCATGTTAAATTGAAGCAGAAAAGAAGAAAAAAAAAAAAAAAAAAAAACTTAAAGCAGTTTAATATTTCTTTCTTTTTAAATATGTACAGTATCTTTCTTTGACTTTGCCTTCGTATGAGCTAAGCTCGCTGATCACAAGAATTTACATATGACGAAATGTACCTAAGGGGGGGGGGGGGGGGAAATCATCAATTAGCATTGTTTTATTACTGTTAGGCTCCAAGTTTTTTATTTACATATTTATTTTTTTGCTAAATTTCTCTTTTGCAAGTCTTCTAATAGTAAAGTACTGAAATGAACTCTAATCTTTCGTCATTTTTATTATTATTATCATCATATAATTATCGTGATGGTTTTCTCATTGTATATCATGTTTTCCTGATAGAAACCTCGTAGTAGAGTTTTTTTGTGATGCGACCTAGAATCTTACGTGTTCTTTCCATCTCATAGTTGCATGGCAAAAAAAAAAAAAAAAAACTCTACTACGAGGTCTACATTTGGAAGAACTGATATGTAAAATAATAATAATGTAGCAAATAAATAGAAATATGTACAAAAATATTTCTGTGTATTTCATGTTTATATGTTTACGAGTTTTAAACGAGAAACTAAAAAAATTACAATGCAATCCCCACTCCCTTTAATTTTGAATTCACAAACTTGCCTTGTTTGTTTTCTTTCTTTTATTATTTCAAACCCTTATTGTTTGTAAAAGCAAGACCAATTTTTTTGCAACTTTGAGCACAATAAACAGTAAACTGTACCTGCAGGAGAGAAGCTCTGTTGATGAAAGCTTCAGCTTGCACTGGTTCATCATCTTCCAGGTAAAGACGAGCAATTTTCAGGTAGGTCTCAAGTTTGTAGTCCACTGTGTACTGCCTGGAATTTCAAGAGAAATTTAGAAGCATTTAAATTTTATAAGTCAAAAGTAAAGAAATATGCATATCTGTCTAACAAATAAAGAATTACAACTTTTTAGATTAAATAAATTTTTAAGCTACCTCAGTTTTTTTTTTTTTTTTTTTTTTTTTTTTTTTTTTTACACACCCAAACTATTTTAAAAGTTTGAACTTATATAACAGTGCTTTGTGATTACTCTTAACCTTTTCCATATTATTCTAAAAGCATGTTTTACCCATCTTATTTAACCAGCTAAATAATTGTCGACCGAAGAACTTACTTTTGTCCAGTCTCAAGAGGAATGCCGACCAAGACATTAGCTGCATCTCTCCAACACTGTTCTCTCTCATAAATATCAGCCAGGTGTTGACGAATGCTGGCAACTTGTTCTTCGAAGGAAATTACTCGAGGTTGCACCTAGTGATATATGCATACATAAATAAATAACACAAAATCATGATTATCCAATGCGGTTATTAAAATATTCATTGCTGTCGAGCTTGAAACTTACTTTGTCAAGAGTGAAATGTGAGACTGTCTTGGAGATATGCTCTGGAAGTTTAGTAAGCTGTGTGCTTACATCAGTTAGAAGCTGACGAGAGATTACCAAGCTCACATTCTCATTTACAACTGTAATAGAATTTTCATTGATTTAATTAAAAATTAGAGAGATTGTAGTGTTACAACACAACACAACACATAAGTATACATACCAGTAGGCAGTAATAAGAAATTATGTAACATAACTAATCCCTTGCTTATTACATTATAAAAACATACTTACTAGCTTCTACAAAAGCCTTGAGACCTTCTACCAGCTCCTCTTCGGGTGTCACCAAGACATTCTCAAGAATTTGGCGATATCTAGTGAAGAAAAATGAGTCACATTGCCCAAAATTAATAAATTTGTCAACATTGTAATGACAGCCAGCTGATCGTGCGCCAAGTGCGGATCAATAAAAATTAACATATAATAAATCAATTACACTAAAAATCATATCGGTTTATTAATTGTATAATAGTTTGGTATATTTACTTGTCAGCCTGATCTTTGTGTGACCCTCCTGCATTCACAAGAGATGCCAGAAGCTGTCGAACGTTTGTTTTTGTATCAGCACTTCCACTCGCCATATTGACTTCTCCCAAATATGGAAAACGGCGCTATGATTGGTTAGTGTATTTTGTGTTGCGGAAGCTACAAACGACGCGCGAGAAAGGAGGCCAAAAAAATCCTTTTTCTTGAATAAATTTAGGATTCGGGACGTGTGTTATGGTGTAGATTTATAGAATTTCGAATTTTACATTTATTTGTGTAAAAATTAATTTATCAAATAGTGAATTTGACGAGTTTTTTCAATCATCGACCTTTGCGCTTTTTTGTACGCGGCGGTGGAGATTGTCGCAAAGGATTCTGGACATGCAATGGTGGGCGCGTGATTTTGAACAAATACGGGATGCCAGTGAATAAAACAGGTATTTAATATATTTTTAGCCTTAATATTATCATTTGATACAAAGATTACTCTTATTAAGTGTATATAGAATATACAAATCACCAAGAAAATTAGTTAAAAATATCTAAAGTACTAGAAAAAAGGTTTCAAAAAAGCCACCACCCACCCCGCTCTTCCCGTGATTTGAAAATTTAGGTCTCGTGCTTGGGTTATGAATTTTTTATTTATGCCTGTTTAGCCTAAAAGTCATGTACTAATTTCCTCAAATTCTGTAAATTTGCAATGGAAAATTAATTAGCAATTATGTTAATATGAAATATGGAGAAAAATAAAAAGCTGGAGAGAATATTTGAAATTTTCCTGCCTTGCTGGCAGAAAATGGCGCGTCATTTGAGCTCGGTTGCGTTGTTTGCAGCCGCCTAATGGCGCTAAGGAACCCCACATAGCGTCTAGCAAAATAGCTTGTAATTAGGATCCTGCAATTACATCTGCACTTATGCATATGTATCTACCTCTTATTTCTAGCCTGCAAGAAGTGTCTTTAAGGGTTACGAGCCTGGGATTACAATTTTTAATGTTCAAATTCAAATCTTCAAATCAACATGGCCGCGACCGATGGTAAAATTTTTGATAATAAACACAAAAATTTCAAAATAATTATATCTTGCTTAATTTTAATTTTTATACAAAAATTAACGTAGATGAATGTTACTATGCCTTAACTTTGTGAATTTATTATTACATATTGTAATAACTTGCCAATGAAGTACTAATAATGATTTTTAAGTGGTATTTTTTTAAATAAATTACATCTAAATTAAAAAAATAAAATATGAAATATCATGCCAGATTTTTTTTTAACTATTTTTTTCTTTAAATATGCTATGGTAATGCTTGTTAACTATAAAACAAGACTATATATTTGAATAATTTAGCTAAATACATAGCATGACCTACTTATAATTGTACATGCATACATTTTTGCTTGATATTTCTACATATGGAAGAAAAGAAAAAAAAAATGCTGATATTCTACTTTACATTTTAGGTACACAAAAACAGACTGATTCAGACATGTCAGACCAAATGAGTTCAAGTGACTTGGAGACCCTGGTGAATCTGCAAGAGGCTTTAGATAAATTAGGACCTTCTGAGGGTGATGCAGGGGTTTCTTATGAGCAGACGACGGAGATGATGGTGGAGGAGGAGCAGGTGATGCATGATGACCCACTGTTGCAGGGCGTTGTCATGGGTAACTCAGCAGAAGGGGAAGTGGTGAGTTTCATGTGATAATCCTCGTATTTCGAATCAATTTATTGCATTATTACTAGATATTTTAGTAAAAATAAACTAATTTGTTAGGTATGATAAATTTGAAAGAAAAAGACAGGAAAGAACCAGCAAGGGCCTTACCATAGTGAAAAGAGTGCCATGATTCGGTGAAAATTTTGCTAGCACAGAAATAAAAACAAACAAAACTGACACATTTTGGATTGACTAATAAAGGAATAACTGTTTTGAGGTTGACTTTAAGCGATTTCGGTCACATCCGCTTTTGTTTCTACTTACTACGCACGCGCAGTATGTTGAAACGGAAGCGAATGTGAGCGAAATTGCGTATAGTCAGCCTCTAAACAGATTTTTCTTTATAAGTCAATACCTTTTGGCACTAAACTCTGAGAAAAACAGTGTATTTTGCCTTTGTCACTCCTTACAGATTGGGTTTTGATGATGTTTCATTACAATATTATTACTGTATTATGTATTATTTTTTTTTACAAAAACAACTGCACACTTTTAAGTTTCAAAAAAGTAATTTTACGTGTTAGTGTAATTTGCACATGAGAAAACTAAATAGACAATTTTAATGGTACAGTATGTACGTAACATATTAATCAAAAATACTCTTTACTCT
Organism: Ecdyonurus torrentis; assembly: GCA_949318235.1. Taxonomy (NCBI): domain Eukaryota; kingdom Metazoa; phylum Arthropoda; class Insecta; order Ephemeroptera; family Heptageniidae; genus Ecdyonurus; species Ecdyonurus torrentis. Next base: position 32,565,231 of record OX439132.1, on the reverse strand, counting down.
TTATTTTTAATTTTTTATAGTACAGTACCGGGTATTAGAAGAGATTGCTTTAAAATTCGCCATTCATTTCTTTCAATTTACATACAGATTAAAAAAGCAATCCATCAGCTTGTCACTAAGATATTTACAAATACATACCCGTATACAACTAATAACTAATAATAATATAAAGTCAAGAATCTCATTACATTACATAATTTAAGTTACATGAAATTGTGTTTAATTTAATCTGTGTCATCATTCATAAATTACTAAATAGAGTAATATTGCTTATTTATGAAGAAGATTTTTACTTCTATTTTTAAAAAAATTAAGTTACTTTGCTTTCTTGTAGCTAGGGGCAAATTATTATTTATGTTAAGACATCCACAAAAGGGACACAAAAAAGGGGTACATTTCAGTTCTCTTAATTATATATTTGCTTGTTATCCACTTCAGATTACTGGAGATATGGAGGAAGATGCTGGAGATGAACAGCCCACATATTTATTGGTACAACAGCCGAGTGAATCAAGTGGCAATGAGTCAATCACAGAGGCACGTACTGCAGATGGTACCATCATCCACCTGCGTCAGATCACCACTGCAGGTACCATACAAGGCATTCAGGGTTTGAAGCCTTTGCAACCTTCAGGTATCAAGAGATCAGCTCCAACAACAACTGCAGTAAGTTAAGATAATCAATTTTAATGTAAAAAAAGAACAGTATTATAATGTTGAAGCATGTTTGCCAGCAGCAGCAACAGCAAGGAACCGTGACAAAGGTGATCATCTCAGGAGGCAATATGGCAGGAGGAGTGGCTCAGCCCATGGTATTGAACTCTGCTACCTCTACAACACAAACAATAAAAGTATTGGCCAGCTCTCCCAGCACCAGTGGTACCTCTATCCTTCCCAATAACAGCAGAACCATCACATTGGCACAAGCTCAACAGATGGGGCTTCTTGGCTCAACTAAACTGCAGCAGATTGCACCTTCTTCGCCAGTTAAACAGGTAAAGTTTTTTTTTTTTTTTTTAATGAGTGTATCTTTTAAATTTGTATTTTACAAGCATTAAATTTTGTAAACAGAAATTTACTACATACTTAAAAATTACCTACTATCACAAAAAAAAATATATAGGCCTATATATATATTTTCATTTTTTTTTTTTTTTTTTTTTTTGTACAGTAAACATTAATTATTAACAATGAATAAATTTATTTTACAGAACATCTTGCTGAGCAACAAACTGCTATCTCCAAGCAAAGTTAACTCCTCCCCCAAGATCACACTGGTTCAACAAGGTGCAAGATCTCCTACTAAGATCTTGCCTGCTCCTGGTGGTACACAGCTACTCAAGCCTGCAGTGGCATCTGTGGCACAGGTTAACAGTGCCAGTGGTATTGGTAACTACAAGACCCTCATGGCAGGACCACAGAAAGTCATCATACGTCAGGCTGGCACTTCATTACAGGTCAGAAATCTTTATGTCTAAATCTTTCAAACTAACATTTCTTTATATTATTTTTTACAAAAAAATAATTTCTGGTCAGTCAATTACAGTAAATAGCCTTTTAATACCTTTACCGAGAAACAATAATTTCTAACTCAGACCAAAAGTAGCTGTATCCTTACAAGGGTAGCAGAGAGTAGGGGAATTAATACAGCATTTATTATGGTTGCACAAATCACCACCACAGTACCGGTACCGCACTAGTTTTCCAAGTCTATTTATTACTTTTTTTTTTACTACAATTCAAAATATTTAAGACAAAAAGCACGTAGAGTACCAAAAATTAGGAAATGAGAGGTAAAGGTAGAGACAGTGGTAAAAATATCGCGTTTTTATTGTGACAGCGATAGTAAACTAGCTCTCTGATTGGTTAGTGAGTTCCCTCTAGCCAATCAGAGAGCTAGTTTACTATCGCTGTCACAATAACAACGCGATATTTTTACCACTGTCTTACCTTTATGATCAATTATTGCACAGTTTATTTTTTCCTGAAGTTACATATTTTTTTATCAAGAGATTAGGGAAAATCGGGCAATGGGAGATAGTAGTACAGCGCTTGACAAAAGTTCCCGAACAATTCGCATAGGCAACCTGCAACCACCCTATGTTATCTACACAGCTTTTGTCCAGAGCTGTACATATTATGCCTTATTTATTAATGATCTAAATGTTAATATTTTTGCTGTGAGTTACAAATTGTTTTCTCTACCATAGCGTCCCTGTCAGTCTAAGCTCACACTATTACCTATTTCACATTTTTTACTTTCAAATCTTTTTAATTGTCAACTATTGAACAGGCAAATTTTCCTTGATTTTTTATTATTTTTTTATTTTTTTATTATTTTAGGTATATTTTAGGTATAGTTGATTTAAGGCTAGACAAATAATTAATCTTCCTTTTGTGTTTGCAGGGGTTGAAGCAAGGAGCAGTGTTAAGTCCTGGTACAAGCAGTCAAATCATCCGTATCCCAGCTACTCAGAACATTGTCAGTGGAACAGGAGATGGACAAGGCATGCTACAAACCACTCGACAGGTATGTGGAATAATATTCTTAACATATTTATTTACATTTCACATTGGTTTATTAAAGAATGGTTACATTTATTATTAAAATAAAAAGGGTTGAAAAATTACACTTAGCTATGTGTTACAAATAATAGTGAAAACACAGAAAATATGCAGTACTAGTTACTATAGTATATTTTGGTAATTCTCTCTTCCCCTCCCTTTCTTTCTCTCTCCCACTTTCTTTTTTACACATACCATACACTCAAGTTAGCAACTTTTGTTGCACAGGCTCCTCCCAAGTTTTCTTGTTTTATCTCACCCCACAAATAGTCAGATACTATAGTTACGGCACAGCCACCCTTATTCTCTGAATATTAGGCTGTGACGATACTAGGGATGCTGGGTCAGAAAGCAACTGGTGAACTTGCATTTTAGGAGGAGCCTGAGTGACAGAAGCTGTTGACGCTGAGTATAGTTAAGTGAAAATAATCATCACAAAATGTGGTGCAAAAATTTAAGAACTATCCTATTATTATCACAATTTGGATAATGTTTTTATTTATTTAAATCATACTTTTAACACGTACGTATTGTGTTGGTTTTAGTACCTGAGACTTGTGACTTCGCCTCAGACATCAAGCACCAATTCTCCAAAAATCACTGGGGCAACAATGGTCCCTATCAGACAAAACCTGGCTCCTGCACCTGTCAAGATGGTGCCCATTGCACCAGCAACAACTCCAGGATCTGGCATTCGTTCAGTATGTATCCGTCATAGCCACACATTAGGCAGTCACTGAAAGCAAGCTCTTTTTTTTTTATTATTATTTTAAATGCAAAAGCTTTCCATCTCATTATACAGATTTCAGTTAGCCAAGAGCACTCTTTTCCTTGATAGATTTGTTCTTATTTACTTGAAGTAACAATTATTCTTTCTTCCACACTATAGCATCAATTTACAAATTTTCTTCAGGTGGCCCCTAAGACCCATGGTAGTATTATGACTCAGAAGATCATGATTCCTGCTGCCAGTTCTACCCCTTTGAGACAAGTAAGTCAAGTTAGCCAGGTAGGACCAGTTACTCCAGCTGCAGTTACTCAGTTGGGAGGTACCCTGGTTCCCACTGCAGGAGGTAACTTCATGGTGCTGCCAGCACAAGTGTATGACCAGCTTCAATCTACCCCACGACCTGTCACTGCAGAAGTGAAAAAAGAACACAAGACCACACCACGATTAGTGGACACCACTCCCAGGTCTTCAGTAAGTAGACAGAGTGTTGAGTCCAATGGAATCAGACCAAGAAAACCTTGCAACTGCACCAAGTCACAGTGTCTGAAGCTGTAAGTATGACTATCTTGTAATACTTTTTTTTTTAAAGATATTGTAAAGAATAGGGTCTATGCATTCATGTTAAAGTCGACGCCATGTTGGATAACTCAATAACATTGGTGGCATAGGACAAAAAATCATTTTGCCAGTTTAAAAACACTATGCAATATTTTTGAGAGTATTGATGCTGTAAATATGTTGAATTAGTATCTCAAGTATGTGAGAAAAATAACTCATAAAAGAAATTAACCAATTTCCCAAAGAAAATTGGCTTAAATGATGTTTGTCCTATGCTGAGCAATGTTATGCACTACTCCAGTATGGCCTCCAAGCGCAATAAATATGACGACATCCGCATACACCGTATAGCAATTATGAGTCAAACAAAACTGCCTTTTTTTTTTTTTTTTTTTTTTATATAGGTTGTTACTAGTAGTTTTAGTTGTTGTATCATTTTGTTTGATTTCTATGCATTTTCTAACAGTCCTTTGCCCTTCCACATACATTCCTAATGTTTTATTAAAATGATAAACTTGAAAGAAATTTGTAGGAAAAAGCTGCAAGGGTCTAAGCATAGTGAAGAGAGTCCAGTAGCTTGGTGAAAATCTTATCAGCACAGAAATAAATACATTAGATATCTTTCAATCTTACTTCAAGAAAATGGAGTATGTTCTCTTGGAGTTTGGTGCCAAAAATTATCCAATAAGTGTTATTATATTATTATTATTTATGTCGGTGCTAGCAATATCTTTACCAAACTATGGGACTCTTCAATATGTTAAGACCATTGCTGGTTTTTCCTATAATTTTCTTACAAATTTATCATACCTAACATCAATTACTTAATAATTACTTTTCAAACTTTTTCAGCTATTGTGACTGCTTTGCTAATGGTGAGTTTTGCAACAATTGTAACTGCAACACATGCTTCAACAATTTGGAACATGAGGAAGACAGGCAGAAAGCCATCCGTGCTTGCTTGGAGCGTAACCCTCAGGCATTCAAACCCAAGATTGGCAAAACCAGCTCAGTGGGAGACGAGAGACGTCACAACAAGGGCTGTAACTGCAGGCGCTCAGGCTGCCTAAAGAACTACTGCGAGTGCTATGAGGTGAGCTTTAGTGTCATCCACAACTTAGTGTTGTGTGTGCCTGCATAAGATTGCTGTTAGAGGGAAAATTCTAGTTTTTTTGTTTTTGGAGGTTATGTCTTGCTTTAATAGGAATTTTTTTGCTTTAAATTCTTGTACTGCAATAGAGTGGGGTGAGTAAAGTTAAAAAAAAATGAAGTGCAAGAATATACCCTAGCATTTCATTAGCCACTCTCCAGACTTAAATTTTTTTTTTCTATTTCAATTACTGAGGTACGTACCCAAGGTATGCATGCACAATGCCTCATAAGGTAGAAATCATTCTAAATCTCTCTGTAAAAAAAAAAAATACATTCTAACCTTAGACTGTGAATAGCAGCAACATTTCTTTAGAAATGTGTCAAGTAGTGGGAGAAAAGTACCCCGAGAGTGGCTAGATGTTCTGACTTAAGCATACTGTGAAAGTGCAGTTGATGAGATGGGGGAAGAAAACTATGGTAGAATTATAGCCAAGAATTTACCTCTTTGATTTGAATGATTTCATATCCAATAAAGTAAATTTTACATTTCCCCTCATTATGTCACACAAAACCTTTTTCTCTTTCTTTCTTTCTTTCTTTCTTTCTTTCTTTCTTTCTTTCTTTCTTTCTTTCTTTCTTTCTTTCTTTCTTTCTTTCTTTCTTTCTTTCTTTCTTTCTTTCTTTCTTTCTTTCTTTCTTTCTTTCTTTCTTTCTTTCTTTCTTTCTTTCTTTCTTTCTTTCTTTCTTTCTTTCTTTCTTTCTTTCTTTCTTTCTTTCTTTCTTTCTTTCTTTCTTTCTTTCTTTCTTTCTTTCTTTCTTTCTTTCTTTCTTTCTTTCTTTCTTTCTTTCTTTCTTTCTTTCTTTCTTTCTTTCTTTCTTTCTTTCTTTCTTTCTTTCTTTCTTTCTTTCTTTCTTTCTTTCTTTCTTTCTTTCTTTCTTTCTTTCTTTCTTTCTTTCTTTCTTTCTTTCTTTCTTTCTTTCTTTCTTTCTTTCTTTCTTTCTTTCTTTCTTTCTTTCTTTCTTTCTTTCTTTCTTTCTTTCTTTCTTTCTTTCTTTCTTTCTTTCTTTCTTTCTTTCTTTCTTTCTTTCTTTCTTTCTTTCTTTCTTTCTTTCTTTCTTTCTTTCTTTCTTTCTTTCTTTCTTTCTTTCTTTCTTTCTTTCTTTCTTTCTTTCTTTCTTTCTTTCTTTCTTTCTTTCTTTTTTTTTTTTTTTTTTTTTTGCATAGTTTTTGTAATTTGGCTAATGTATGTATTACCTATTGTATAAAATTTTAATTAATGTCTACAATTAGAAGTGTGATTCGCAGTCACATTTTTAAAGAATTTTAGTTATAAATGATTACTAAAAAGTTCATGTAATGCGGCATTGTTACAAATAATAAAGAGATTGCGTTTGTTCACTTGACATAAACTAGATAAAAGAATCTGTTTTTGTATCTATTTTTTCTGGCATATATAGGCCTATGTATGAGCTAATATTGTTATTATCTATGTGACATTAATAATATGTGTACGTCTCCAGGCCAAGATTCCATGCACACATATGTGCAAGTGCATTGGCTGTCGCAATGTGGAGGACAATGATGAACGTAAGATTGACAGAGAGAACATTGTACTTGCTGCTGGTTTGAGAGCACGACAACAACACTTGTACGCTGCTAATCGTAATCGCATGGCTAGTGGGAAGAGAGGCAGAGGAGCAGCTTCCTCACATGGACTTACCAGGTAATTTCATTGTTTTATTTATACCATTATACTATTCATTATAGTAGACTTTAACAGGAGCATGATATAGGGCCTATAGAAATTCTGCATTGAAATAAATAAATAATTGTAAAATAAGAAAATCATTCAACTTTGTGATAATTGATCAATAAAAAGAGTGCCATCATCTTTTTATCAATAGAAAAAATTGCAAATGGCATGTTTTTTTATTAGCAAAGAACACTTGCAAAAGTTGGTTTAGTGAAACAAAAAATAAACAAACTAAGCGCATCAATTCTAACAAAGTGCTAGCAGATGACTTTGTGTTCCTGTCTTAATTTAACATGCTTCCTTATGGAAGAATGAAGCAGCTATATCTTGAACTAAATGTTGAAATTTTTACTGCAGCTTAACAAGCTTTAATGTTTTTCTGAATTTAAATGCAATTAGGCGAAAAAAATGATTGAAAACTAAATTGGTTGCAATTCAGGAAAACAATAGCTTTATTGCTCAGTTAGCCACAGAAATAAATTTTGTGCCAAGAAAATTTTCCAACTCTAGTTTTAGCTGCTACATTGCTCTATAAGAACAAGAATGCATATCAAATCAAGAGAGAAACACAAAGTCAACTGCTAGCATTTTGTTAATATTGTTGGGCTTTGAGTGTGCTTATTTTTTCACTAAACAAACTATTTGCACTTCTATTAGCATATTCTATATATATATATATAGGTATATAAAAAAATAAAAAAATGCACAGCTGTCTAAGCAAACATTAGTGGTACATGGGTGGAAATGTTTGAATTCTAAAACTGTATCGTTATTATTATTTTTTTTATTAAGCACAGTATTATTCACATGCCGCGTTAACTTGATGTACACTAATGTATAAACAAAGGTGGAACTATGTAAACTAATGGCAGTCGTTCTCATATTTTTTTGAAAATAACATGTGAACGGCGGCTTTATTTGTTTACATTGTTCCAACTTTGTTTATACGTCGATGCTTGCAACTTTTACAGGACATGTGAATAATACTTAAATGTTTCAAAAACATTTCATCTTAAGACAGTGTACTTAAACAATGTTATCTCTTGCAGGCAACCGTTTGGGTTCATGAATCAACGTTTAGTGGAAGCCACATGTCAGTGTCTGCTAGCTCAAGCTAAACAAGGAGAGAGTGCTGGAGGAGATGACGACGATGATGAAGATGATGAAGAAGAAGAAAGAGAACCCATGGATGAGGCAGAAATTGAACGTCGAGTACTTGAGGAGTATGGAGAGTGTCTCAAGCAATTCATTGAGTGTTCCACCAAACTAGATCCCACACTCTAACACACAAATCATAAGAGAATCAATATCAAATAACACAGTACAATAATAATTACCTACCTTATAGTATGTAATATAAAACAATTTCCCATATAATATTATTTGGTTTCATTTTAAGTGTTTGCATTTTTGTGTGTATTATTTTAATATTGTATTTGCATACATTGACACATTTTAATGATTAAATATTTCCATATAACTTTTATTTTTAAAATACCGTGGAATTTTTTAAAACAAAAACATTTTTTTAGAGTGAAAGATAACTATATTATATAAATGGACTACAATTTTTTTTGTTATTGTAATTAAAAGTATAAATGCAGATGTTTTGTAAGTTTAGTGACAATTTGTACCCAATTTTTGGCACTATTTTGTATATATTCTTAGTTAATAATTTTTTTTTTGAGTATGTTATTCATTTTTAAATTAGCAAATAATGTTACCAATTTGTTTGTAAATGATTGTTGTTGATTGGTAGCAAGATCTGTATGTAAATCTAGCAAAATATTTAAGTAAATGCTAGTACTGAATAGAAGAACTTATTTTAATTAGTAAGAAAAGAGTTGTTGCATGAAACTCTATGTAAAATAATCAACTAAATTGATAAGAAGAATTTACATTACAAAGCATTACATTTCTTCAGTTGCTAATAATAAGAAAAAGATAGAATGCGAAAGAAACCTCAAAAATACGCATAAAAATGCAGTAACAAATAAAGTAATGTACAGCTCTGGCCAAAAGTTTAAGAACGGGGCAGCGGCGGCCGCAGCGTTTTCCCATAAAGATAACATAGTGTAGTTGCGGCCTGCCTATCGAAATCGTTCTCAAACTTTTGGCCAGAGCTGTACATAGGACTATGATTTTAAAGACAAAAATTATTACAAAGTTAAAATTTAACTTATATGGTTCTTCATATTAATTAGTTGTATGTAATTGCGTGATCCTATAATTTATATAATTTTTATACTTCAAAAAATAAAAAATAAGTTAAGTTTGCATGGATGAAAAGAAAGTAGTGTGTCTGTGTGACACATAAAAAAATGGGATTCATAATATTACATACTTATATGTTCAAAACAAAAATCTTAATTTATATGTAATTATTCTGCTCTGAAAATGTTATTACATTAGAAAGTATTGTATTAAAATAAATATATATTGCACTTAAATATTATTCAATATCTTTATATGTATTTGTACTGTAAATTTATTATTTTGACGTAAGACATTGAGTTGTTGCTATATCGTCGGCTTGGAATACATTTGTCGTACATGGAAAAAAAAAAAAAAAAAAAAAAAAAAGGCACAGGAAATTAAGCCTTAGTGTATACCAGTTTACGTGGGACAAAGGTCAAAATTCCTTTTTTTTTTTTTTTTTTTTTTTTTTTTTTTTTTTTTTTCCGTATACAACAAAAATATTCCGAGCCGACGATATATAAAAAAAAATGAAAGGAGATAATTTTAGTGCCGAAAAACCAAATTGCCTTTGTACAGTAATGAATTCAAAGTAATTGTTAAGAAATTGTAAACAAGTTGGCTATAAATGTGTTCAATTCATCCACATAATTGTAAATATATTTAGTTTTATTTGCTGTATTTTATTTAAAAAAAAGAAAAGAAAAAATCACTCCAAATAAATAAATTTGTACAATAATTTTTATTTCAAACTATTTCATCAATACTTCAAAAAAAAAAAATATTCAAAACAAAATTTTATCTTTTTATAAGTTTAAGCATAATGCCATATATAATTAAAACAAATATGCTCTTTAAACACATTAACAGTTTAACTGTAATCAAATTGGTTGTGTAAATAAAAAATTGGAGCCTCTAAGGTTAAATGTAAGTTAGTAAAATAAAGAAAAGGTCATGTCAGAAGAATGTGATATATTTTATTTTTAATTAACCTTGAAAATACAGTTCTAAATCTTACATATTAAATTATTACATAAATATGAGAAAGAAAGACAAATACTCTCTAATTTGCATAATATTTAGCATTATCTACGAGGGCGAGTCAAAAAGTTCTCGTATGCTAGAAAATTTATCCCATGTTACATTATGCAAATTAGAGAATTTTCATATCTCATTAATTTTTAATTTAACGTGCTCTGAACTCTATGCACTATTTGCCTTCTATTTGTTTTTTAACATCACTATACTTAAATATCAATTTATATAATTTTAAGATCTTTATTGACCAATAAAGCCACTACTGTTTTGCTGCTAACTTTACAAAATTTTGCACACATCCCATGTCAGTTTTAATGTACTGCACATGAGTAGTATGTTGAGACAGTCTAGAAACGGAAGTGATCGAATTTGCTTTAAGTAGGCCTCAAAACGGTTGCTTCTTTATTAGTTATTACTGATTATTAGAACTGCTATACATAATATATCTTTTTATAGATTTGCTCAGCAGATAAATTTTTCATGCATTGCAAATTTATCTTGTCATAATAATTTTGAATACTTTGTTTTTTGTTATAATTATAGATAGAATGAATAGAAGGACTTATTTAGGTGAGAACATGAATGTTAGAAGAATGTGGTTAGGACAATATAATTTACCATTCAAATTTGATACTGGGGCAAATTGCAGTTGATAAATTTCCTTAATATAATTTTCTATATTAAGTACTTTAATTTTTAAATAATCATTCTTCCCTTACGCTTTTTTCTTCTTCCTGTTGTGTATTTATATAGCGTGGTTTCATTCATGTTAAAGTCGACGTCAGAAGTGAGTACTAAATAACATTGGCCAGTATAGGAAAATGGCACATTTTGCCAGCTTAAAAATACTTTGCAATTTATTTGAGAGTATTGATGCTGTTAACAGGTTGAATTAGTACCTCAAGTATGCAAGAAAAATAATAATGACCAAAAAATAGCTAATTTTTCAAAGTAAATAGCCAAAAACTACGTTTGTCCTACGCTGAGCAATGTTATTCATTGCTCAAGAAGAGCGTAGAAAAGTACTCAAAATGACATCATGCGTACACACCCTATAGGCAGTTGAAGAGTTAATCTTATTTTAAATATTGGGTACTTTTATTGGTCGCCAGGTAAGTGTAATGCGTGCTTTTGTCTAGCATTGCAAGCCAGCTGTCGTACTGCATGTATGCACTTCTTAAATTGTGATTTTTTGTTTCTATTTCCTCTTCTCTCCTAAAATAAAACTAATATGGTTTTGTATTTTAGAAGTACAGAGATTGAGCAGAGGAAAAGAGAATTAAAAAACAAATGTTTCTTCATGATTTTTAAGCAGTGCATGCATGCAATGCAAGAGATTAGGGTTGGCCCTGTGTGTTGGAAAGACACACAGCACACTGGTGACGGAATAAAAATTTATAACATAAGTAAAATAACCTATCAAGTGCCTTTGCATGCAATGTTGCAATTTTGTCCCGCTTTGCCCTGGATAATATTTGAATGGTGCAATATATTATCTATCACCATCATGTGTATCTAAAAAATAATAAAAATTACAGTAAATAAATAAAAACTTCACCATTTTATAACAGTAGTACGAGTTAAATGAATACAAAATACATAAACAAAAATTCACAATTTTTACCATCATAATCAAATTAAGTCTGATTAATTCTTTAGTATTTTATTTACCTTTTCAGATGACTCTTAAAATTTAATGATTTTATTAGTTCTAGCCGGTTGAACTTGTATTTTTTGAGGTACATCCTCATCCAATGCTTCTAAAGCTGAAGCGTTGTTAGTTGTACCCAGAGTGATAGCATTTTCTTGTTTCTCCTCTGCCAGCTGTGGACAATCTTTCTTGAGATGTGTGACATCTCCACACACTCTACAACTTCCTCCTTGAGGGTACAGACCACGAGGATTATCAGGACATTGCCTTGCAATGTGACCTTGCTCTCCGCACACAAAACACGTACCAAACTTGTAGTCAGCACCTCGATTAACATGACACTGAGCACTCATATGTTCTGTTGAACCACACTTAAAACATACAGTACATGTTCCTTGTCCTAATTCAGGACAATCAGACATTAGATGTCCTGATTTTCTACAGTGAAAACATAGCTTACGTCCTTCACGTGATAATCTTTTCTCTGCTCTTCTACGTTCTAATTTCATAGCTCGATTTACTTCATCTTTAGGTATTCCTTGATTTAACATCTTCTTTCTTAATTCTTTAAGACGATCAGCATCTTCTTTCATTATTGGAAAGCCATCATAATTTTCAATCTCAATAGTTCTGCCGTCAATAATCAAGGTTCTGTTTTCTTGTACTGGTTTACGACGTTTCTTGTTTTTCTTTGCTTCTTTCCAGTTGTTTCCTTCAGAATTTGTGAAATTACTTTCATTAGAATATTGAGATTGGGTTTCATTTTCTGCCTTGTTTTTCTTCTTTTTCTTAATCTCAGGTACAGTACTTTCTTCATTTTCTGCGATTTCCTCAAATTTCTTCTTCTTTTTCTTCTTCTCAACAGGTTGAGAGACTTCATCTTCTGAAGCAACATCTTTTTGTTTCTTCTTTTTCTTCAATTTATGTCCAACTTCTGTATTACTAAACTCCTCAGTACTTACAGTGGGTTCAACTGCGCTTTTCTTTATTTTCTTATCTTTCTTTTTCTTTATTTTACCATCATCATTAACACCATGAAGATTGTCCGTTTTGTCTGTCATTTTTACTTTACTTTTATGTTTTTTCTTCTTTTCTTTTGGAGATACTGGGGTTTCAAATTCTGCCCAACTTCCTTCAGTTGATTCTTTAGCAAAAGATTTTGATTTCTTTTCAGAATAAAAGTTGCTAGTGAGTTTTTCAATTTCAGCATTATTTGCCTCACTCTCTTGTCTATCACTCGAGGTGTTCTCCAGAAGTTGTTGTTTCATTAACCTCCAAGGAGTAGCCTCCTCGGGTATTCTAGCATTGGAAGCTTTAGAACCCTGAGCCCTTGCAAATCGCGTCATTGTATACCTGAAAATTATCAATTTTACAATTAATTTCGTTCAATACATAATGGACAGGCAATGCTGTCAGTGCAACATTATAGAGTAAATAAACAAACATATTTTATACAAAATAACAAAGCAAAGACAATTTTGGTTTAATTATTTATTTAAAAATATACTCTATACTAGATTATATGCCTAAAATAACTAGAAATTTCAATTATTTAATAAAATAATTACCTTTATTACTGGAAGTAAATTTGAAACAGTCAAAATCCAACGAAATGGGGGCGTGGCATAAAAACAACATGCCTTTGCCATGTGGCGGAAATGACAAAGTAACTCAAAATAGCAAAATTGTGTATTTTTAGATATATTAAAAGCTTAAATTAAAGCGATTAATTAAACTAAAATTTATTTTATGATTAACTTTTGTTTTGTCTATAAATAGCAATTAATTTACGAATTTGTATACAAAAGGCGCGAAAACGCATGAGTTTAAAAATTATGCTTTCGTCGTCTAATTCACTAATTCTAGTGGTTTCATTTATGTTAAAGTTGACGCCATAAGGGAGTGCTATACTATATAATGGGCCAGTATATATGAAAATGACTCCTTTCTCCTTTATTTGATGGTCACGGGTTCTGAAAATTTTATCATAGTACTATAAACTTTCAAATGAAATCACAAAGTCTCAAAGTTTTCTTTTTAGGTTTTGAGATAAAGGCCATCTGAATACAACCCTTAAGTAAAAAATTCAATTCATTTCGCCACTTTTCAGTCTCTAATACATAATACACAACGTGCAAAAATATATTTTTCATTGTTGATTGTTACAATTTTAGTGATCATGAGATTTTTTTTTGTCACTTTCAATAAGAGCATAGTAAAAAAAATGAAAAAGTGGATTATATGTTCTATATATGTGTTGATTCTACAGTCGTATTATACCATATTATCATAAAAAAAATTACAAAACAAGGCAGCGGGCGAGATTATAAAAAGAAAAAGGAAAAAAAAGTAATAATTGATAAAAAAAAATATCCACTAGAGGGGTGACATAGGGTTGGAGCTCATGTATATAATGTAACTTTATCTGTTAACTTTATTTGATGCATTTTTTTTTTAAATATTTGCTGCACATTACTAATATAAAAATTTAAAAATGCATAGTAAAAAAGGAATACTAAGATTTTAAAGTTTGACCAATATGTTTGTCTAATTTGTTTAATCTACATAATTAAATTTTCATCAAATACGTAAGCTAATTGAAGATCAATGTTGCACCGCGGGTGGCGCGGTATAGGCAAAGATCATTGTCAGTGTTGATTGTGGTGCTGCTTATATTATATGCAGTAGTGATGCTAATACCCTTAACCAGTGCAGTGTGTGGCTTGGGAGGTGCACAGATAGAAGAGTTCGTATAGCAGTTATGGTTTAGCCCCGCAGTTATCAGCAATGTGCCGTGTGCGGTTATCAGACACACCGTACAGGCAAAAAGGTATCTGCGCTGTGGCAATAATCGGGATATACCCACATCCCACATGTTCTCATATTAATTGCACATCGGAGTATTATCGCGGCCTCGGTGACGATCGAGTGCAAGTTGGCGGTGAGCATCTTGTGTGCCGTGGTGACATCTTACGTCTTCGTGTCTTAATTAACTTTAGTTAGAGGGTGCATACCAAGTACCACGGCTGCCTGGATGGACAAACTTTTTTTATCGTTGCTTGCAATAGTTGTTAATTTTAATAAAATGTTAAATGATTTTTTTTCCACATTTTAAGCTGTCAACCGCAGTAATTTGATCCACAAACTTGCAATATTTATGGTGCATTACTGAAATATATTTTTGTACCCTGCGTTTAATTTTATAGGTGTTGCATATATGATCATCGGGTCGACATACCAAAATTATGCATTTTTGCCGTTGTGTGGTTAAATAAATTTGAGTTGAGGAAAGAAATGAAAAAAATACCTGTGATTATCAATTTAAAAAAAAAAAAAAAAAAAGCAGCCAGTTTTTTATGACGCTGGAAAAAAAAAGTGACCTATTGAAGCTTTTCACTTTTGACAGAAGTATACAGAGTGAATTTACACATTATACCTTGTATAGCACAGTACGTGTCACACTGTTTGTTTTTATAAAGATCAGATGAAGCAATTTTTGCAATACACACACACACACACACACACACACACACACACACACACACACACACACATATATATACTGTATACATAAATATATATATATATATATATATATATATATATATATATATATATATATATATATATATATATATTATATAAACAAATTATTTTGTGTTATATTCAAGATTCAAACGCTTATCTACGAGCTTTGCAGCAATAAAAGTTGCGCCGAAGGCGTATTTTTTTTTGTATGGACTAATTTTTTATTTTTTTGGCTCATTTTTTCCACCAACGTGGGCCATTTGGGGGGGGGGTCGCTCCCGCCCCCCCTCCCCATCTGGATCCGCCCCTGAAGATAACCTACTGTATAATATACTGTGAATATCGTTCATATATGATTTTTGTGTAGAAAAGTCTCAGGATTTCATTTGTGTATGATATTTGTACGGTAAATTGGTCCTTTTTTAATAATCTATTAAATTTCCAAATTACTTTACCAAAAGATAAACAACTCAGAAACCTTTGAATCACATCAGTTTTGTTTACTTTTTTTTTTCAGCTCCGTGTTAGGTCTTCTTAAAGTTGGTCTTGCCACGTCTCGGAATCCCAGGATCCGTGCGGTCAATAAGGGAATAAGGGCCTCACGTTTCGCAGTGTCTCAGCTTGCAAAACTTGCTTCGCATGTGAAATATTATGTATAAGATAGTGCTGTATTTATATTTCTTCAGTCTATATAGGAATACAATGCAGAGAGAATGAATAAATATTTATATATATTTGTTATATTATAATATAATTTTTTTAAAGAACTTTAAGCTTTAAGACACCGACGATATATATTTTAAAAAGCCTATTAATGAAGGTCATATAAGTTATTGGCTAATCTATATTCAAAGTAAACAAGTAATCAAATGAAAGCTAGAAGTCGCAGTTCTAAAATAAGTAGAATAGAGTAGAAATTGATAATATAATAATAATATATTATATATTTTTTATTGTATTTTACTTAAACTGATTCCCACACTCTAACTAATAGACTTAACTATTTTACTCATTGTTTGATAAAACAATTTGTTTCCCTATAATTTTGTATTTTGTATGGCCTTCACATTTTAGAAATCGACGCACCACCCTAACTCTAACTAATCCGGTTCGTATTATATGGTATATATGATGCGTGTGGTCCATCATTTAGAATATTTTGTATTTTTAATTTTTATGAATCTAAAAAATAAGAAAACTGAATTTTAAAGATTGTTCATCTATTTTTGTTTTCTTCCCTTTATTTTTTATATAATATCATTGACGAGACTATATTTTATTGACGTCGAGTAAAGAAAATCAAAACTTATGAGCTGCCGACTATAAGCTCGTAATGAAGTTGCCTTTATAGTTTCTATTATGGTAACCATCCACTTTGCACCATCCATAAAATAATTAAAGACTAATCTGATATTTATAAGTAGTTAACGTTATACGCATAGTACGTCTACCGATAGTATTTCTTTGAAAACTAATTAGGAAAATAATAATTAATAATAAAGGGTATATATCCAGCCTTGAGTCAAGTGGTTGCACTTGGTTCCAGGGCCCGGGGTCACGTCCGTCCCCACCCAGGAGATGACCTATAGGGTGAGCTTTAGACTTGGGAGCCCCTTAGCCTAGCTTGCGTTTACAGACGTGAGGCGGCCAAGACATTGGTTTGGGAGGCTAAGAGCCTTTAAGTGTCTCGTTTTTTAGTACTCGCGGAATATTGTCATATACCGCGCCCAGGCAAGGACATCACCCCAGAAAGGGTAGCAATCTATTGTCTCAAAATACATCAAAGTATAGCTTTCAAGCTTAATTGCCACAAAATAAGGTGGTGGCAGGGTGCATGTAATTTGGCCACTGCGTTGGCCCGGTGCATAAGCGTAACCTTTTCCCACATCAATGAATATATGCATGGAGTTAAAATACAACAACAACATAATAATAAAATATAATACCATGCAGCAATAAATTTGAGGGATGGCAAATTATTCGTTGGTTTGCATTGAAATTATGTGAAGAATAAAGGATGATATAGGATAGAACGCTATGATATGAATCCTCTTGTGTATAACATCAAAAAAAGCTATTATAAAGAATGATTATATCATTTTCATGAAAGTTAAATGTATAGTTAATAATAATGTAGTATGTAGTAAAGACCTACTCGTATACGATTAAAAATTTTCAATGTGCATTAAAAAAAAAAAAAAAGAAAAAAAAAAGTGGTATATGATATACAATCTATATTTATGGAAATCTATTAGTGCAAATATTAAGCCGTGTGATATTTTAAGCGTGCGTTCGTACATTACATCGCATTTTTAGTCCATGCAGTATATTTATATTCATCGCTTTTTCTTACACAAATGATCGATTGAGGTAAATATACAAATAATTGATAAGCGCTATCAGTTATTTATGCGTGGTGTTACTTCGATCTTATAGAACGTCTGCAAACCGGCAGCTTGAATAAAGTTCATTACAAATCGAATTGGAATAATCTGAGTCAGTCTGTAAATTACGTTCCCTAGTCTCTATAGTATTCAATCGCATCCATCTGCAAAATGTAAGTACTAAGTATTAATAATTATAAAATTTTATTTTCACAATAAAAAATATAAAGATCATTTTATTATTATTTATAGCTGACTTAAATTAAAAATAGTTTCTCAAAGAAAAATAATGATGTGCACTATACCGTAGCAGAATGCATTAAATAAAATACTACACTATCCCCCGTAAGCTGCGACGCTAACTAACTGGTTAAACCGTAGTTAAGTTGTTATTTTGATTGTTGCAACAATTAAAAAAAGATAACTAAGGTTTAACTAGAGATTGCAGCTTACAGCCCTATAAAAAGAACAATATTTAGCATTCTCTCTCTCTCTCTCTCTCTCTCTCTCAAATCTTTTACAGCATTTCCAATAGCGTAGCCAGGGTTATGCAACGGGAGGGGTTCTATAGCTTTATAGTGAGTATGGGTATATCCTTTACCCATGCTTTGGTGCTTTACTCTGCATAAATATGTAATTTATAAGCTAGAAAATAATTTAAGGGAGTAGGGTACCGACCTTATATCTCAAAAACTAGAAGTGTTTGGGGTCTAAATTTGGTGTCATTGTGTAGCTAAGGGTCACACCTAGCCGTGATAAAAATTTCATGATGTTTGACCGCCCTGAAAAAAAGAAAAAAATTATTGAAATTAACATTGGGCCTTATGGGCTTAAAATTTCAAAAAATCATATAAAATTAATTTGCACGGTGATCCCCCAAAATTTTTATATATTTAAAATTGTCTTAAGCTGAAGTATCATTGTGCAAGATTTCAGATTTTTTGGACGAGAAAAGTTAAAGTCTAATGGCCGACGTCGGTACCCTACTCCCTTAATATAAAGTTTTGCAAAGATAAAGAACAACTATGCTTCAGAATTGACTACGTTGTAATTTTAATTTCTGGTATTTTATATTGAACCCCATTTTATTGAAATAAAAATATTCATAAATCTATTTTAGTCTCTTTTATATATTACTTACAAGTAGACGGATTGCTATTGGACACCCCATTGTCACGAGAGAGGTCAGCAGCTAGCAAATTGATGTGAGCTAAAAGATGGGTTAAGTAGTGGTGTCTGGTGACACTATTGTTATTCCTCTACTGTCTACATGTCTGACAGATATATATAGTAAAAAAACCACATCAGTGTATATAAGATTATAAGAAAGTACAGACAGCAGACATGGGGAGCAAGCAGACAAAGTTAGCACAAGATCAAAGTAACAAATCTCATCATCAAAATGAACAGGGGGAGACAAAACACAGGTTTGTTTGTTGGCTGAATCGTCTCTGCATGGCTTGATTATGATTTTTTTTTTTATATATTTAATTAAAAACATATATACATTTATTTAAAGCTTTTGTATATACGCAGCAGTAGATAATCAGTACTATATCCTCTCCAAGGCCTCTTTGTTTAATTTTAATTATTTGTGACGTGACTCTATGTACAAAATGCTTTTAATATATATTTATTATTTGTCTATTTTAGTAATTACTCTGGAAACTACAGACAAGATGAAAAAAAAATGTGATAAAGATATTTGAGATATTGTTCCAGATAATCTTCATAATTCTTAGAAATGGTATTTAGCTAATTGAATTACAAATACAAGAATGTAACGTGTTATCATCGCATATATTTGTAAGAAAAAAAGTGTCATGCAATTAGATAAATATAATGAATAATCTAGTTTCCGCACCTCACCTAATACGTAGATTATTATTATTTGATTTCATGTTATCAATATTTATTTTATCACAAATATCAGGATATCAATTAGTTCAATCGCAATGATCGCGTAATTAAATTCTTTGATAATAATAATGATTTCTTTATACAGTATTTTATTAAATAATTTTGTATGAATGATATTTCATATACGTCTAGTTTAAAGTTCATGAAAAGTGCTACAGTATATCAAATTATCTTTAAAAAAATATCCCACAGAGGTGGCTTGATGATTGCTTGTTTTCGCACACAGAAATTTAATTAATTAACCCTACTTGTCTTCAGTTTATTAATGTAATTTTAATTACTTACGAAATTAAATGTAAAAATAAAATGTGTATACTCAAATACACTCACTATTAATTATTGTGATCATTAATGAAGCACTCTGCTACATTAATTTGAGATTTTTGACTCCGCTTGAAGCATAAATACAGCATACTGTATATTCAAAAATATTCATGTTATATTATATCATGCAAAATAATTTAAATGAACATTAATCTTTTAGTTATGAATACAAGTATAATTGAATTGTAATATATTACAAACAAATTATAAACAGCAGAAATGTGTTATTAAATATTAATATTACTTATAAAGATAGTAAATAATTTTTTGTCCAGTATAACAATAAAATATACATAAATTAAAGTATAGATACTAAAAAAAATAAAAAATAAAAATAAATCCTGTGTTTAGTAACTTTAATTTTTTTAATACAACATATATTTATAATATAAATTTAAAATAACATGAAATCGCAAACAAATGATTTTTTTAAAGGAAAGTTATAAAGTTAGTCACATAAAACGAAATGTAGTTTAGGTTTACTATTCTAACGTTTTTTTTTTTAAATTCCATGTATTTTTTTGTTTCCTTTATGCGGTAGTGAGTTAAATCTTATAAAAGGTTTTGTGTTTTATAATTAAGAAAAAAAAAAAAAACGTTGTATTTTAATACAACAAAAAAATTATATTTTACATACATTTTTATATCTGCTTTCTTATGTAAGCGTGTAAATGCAAATGAACTTTTTTAAATTAAAAAAGTGTAACTGTAAAATGTAATTTTACATCATTTTTGCAAATGTGTAATTTTTAGAAATTAAAAAAATAAAATATAAACAAACAATTTTTTTTATAACTTTATAAAAGTGAATCTTTATGATTTGAATATTTTGAAAGTTTAACATTTAGGCTCTGAATTTTTGTCTCATTTTTTGGGGAGAGAGAGAGAGAGAGAGAGAGAGAGAGAGAGAGAGAGAGAGAGAGAGGTCAATATTATTAAAAATGATAAATTTAACAATTTGCGATTTAAATTCAGCTGTGATGACAGTGCAATATGTTTAGCCCACGCCGTGGTTACTTAAACATTTTTATATTCATCTCACGTACATAATCTTTCTCTCTCTCTCTCTCTCTTGCATATTCTCCCAATTGCTGCAGTTTTTCAAGTTAAAAGTTCACGTCATCGTACATAATAAATTCAACTTTATCATCGCATAATTGCTAATACAAAGTCAAGGCTGCGTAAAGTACAAAACGCAAAACTTATATAAGCTACTATATAAGCGTTACTTTATTAAACATAAAGTTTATATACAATAAAAATTAATTTTAAATGAAAGGATTTACATTTTACTACATATATTATATTCATTTTATATGAATACGTTAATACCAATTTTATACACTTTCCATGTATGGAAGATAAAAGAATAATCCAACAACGTTTGAAAATACATATGAGCATATTTATAAATTTTGGAAAGAAATAAAAAAAAAAAAAATAATTAAAAAGATTGAAAATGCACCAACTCATTAAAAAAATCGATCAAGTTTTTTATTATATGTTTTTCTAAAGTAACAAGACTTTTGTGTACAATATTCTTATATTATGATTATTTGAAAAAAATAATTACAAAACATTAGCTTTCTTTCAATTTTAATTGATGTAATAAATAATATGTTGATGCATACATCACCATAAAGACAATTGAAGCTATTGTTTTTATTTTTTATATAAGGAGATTTTGATTGAAAAATATTGTTTGTTGTTATTTTGTTCTTAACAAAGCAGGCAAAGAAGAGACGTATTTAAAAATAAAATCTCTATTGTCTAATATAAGTATAGTATCTGATTCATATACATCAATACATCAATATTATGATTTATTTTTCTGTCTTCAATGTGGCTAACCGCACATAATACTTCTTAAACTTTTTTTTTTTTTTTTTTTAAGTCGATACATATTTTATCATACTGTATTAATAAAAGTGGTATATAACAGTTATATCATGAAGCTTATAGGATACAACTAAACATACAATATTCTCAATGAAAATGGTGATTAAAAAAAAATTATGCTCATTAATTTTTAAGAAAAAAAAATCATTAAAAGTACTACAGATTCATAGTAGAGTTATACTGTACTCATTAAATTTCGTAAATTTTGAAGAGGAAATTCAATTGATTTTTGCTCCCTGTGACTGTGACTTGCACTTAGAAGCAAAACAATTTTTTGTCATTAGTTACTAATAATGCCAATGTGAATAAAAGGAAAGATTATTCTGAACTTATTATTTCATTTCCTTTTCCAGAGTGATTTCAAATTCATGTTTAATTAAGAGAGAGAGAGAGAGAGAGAGAGAGAGAGAGAGAGAGAGAGAGAGAGAGAGAGAGAGAGAGAGAGAGAGAGAGAGAGAGAGAGAGAGAGAGAGAGAGAGAGAGAGAGAGAGAGATGATAATGTAGAAACACCACGAGGATGGATTAATTAATAATTATAATGGTACTGTAAAATGCATGTGACATTATGCAAAAAAAAAAAAAAAAAAAAAAAAAAAAAAAAAAAAAACTTTTATTAGCACCATATTTATATTCATCGAAGTATTGTGTATAATTTCCCTTCCTTTAAAGCTAAATTAAGAAATAATTTTGTATAAATAAAATTTTATAATTAAATAATAATAATGTATGAGCATAATGTATGTATATTGTTCAAAACAATGACAATTTGTTTTCACCTTTCACGCATTGTCGCGATATTATTATTTATTTTTTCAATGAAAATTAACAAGCGTTAAATCGATCCCCTTTGTAGAGGAACAACAATTATAAACAATACTTTACGATCATAATCAATATAATAAATTGATTCAAAGAATAATTACCAATGAAGCTCATTTGGTATAAATAATAGATACAGTAAAACAATAATAAGTAAATGATATATTGTACCGTTTTAATTGTTTAGAAAAAACAAAAACAAAGTATAATAACGAGTTGTTCTCATGATCAAATCAATGTCATTTTGTTTAAATAATTGCAACATAAAAAACAATAAAAAATATTACTGTACAACTGTGATTTTTTTTTCTTTATCTTTTTAAGTTTGATAAGAAATTCAAACAAAACTAAAAAATATATAAAACTTTATGAATTATGAAGTATATATATATCATAATAAACTAAATAAACTTATGCACTAATAAAAATAGAACAAAATAAATAAAATGTTAGATAACATGGCATTTTTCGTTTGCTTTCTTTGCAAATTTAATTAAAGTTTAAAATACAAATTTATTTCTATATAATACCTACCTAATTAATTAAAAATGTCACAAATTACATCATATGCGTCATTTTTTTTAGAAACTTTAAACTATATTTAAATAACTTTATAGGTATGGTATTCTTCTCTCACTATGTTGTATTGTGATATTTGTACCTACATTATAGTAAATAAATAAATGCATTTTTGCAGTATTTAGTTCTGTGTGTATACCTTTTTATATGTTCAATTACGTATCACCTAAAGAAATGAATGTTATTATGGTTGAAGGAGTTCATAATTCAATTTTAAATTAAATTAAAACTTCATGTAGAATGAAAATTTATTTGATACATAAAGAAATATTTATTACACCACATTTTGCTACAAAATTGATTACATACGTAATTTTAAGGCTTTTAGGTAAATTTATCATACATTAATAATATTACAATACATGATGTGTACATACATATACGCACTGTATTTAATGCGCATAATAAGAGGGTTTATCCGGTATTCCTAAAATATTAATTATATTCAGCTGACTTACTATAATTTAAATTTCCTCTTATAATACTAAAATTTCAGAGAAGAAAAATTTAGCACAGAATTGTTCACTTCATTGTAATTCCAGTAAAACCAAAGACGAGGAAATTTATTCTTGACTCTTAATGTTCACTTGAGAAAAGGTCGCTCATGCATCATACATGAACGCAGAGCATGTGTCAAAAATTATCACACATTTGGTCCCTATTTTCAGTGAACTCTTTTTATCCTCATTCATATTATATATCATTGCGATTTATATACTATAGCGGCTTTTGTATAAACAAAGAATAATACTATAATTTCTAACCTATTTTTAAATTTACGGTTAAGGTTAATTGTATTTTAAAATGTTTACGGCAGTTGACCAAATATTTTAACAATGAGTTTTACCGGTGGAGTGCGCTAGCCAATCACAGCTTTGCGAGAAAAATATTAATAAAGGGACCCCTAATTTGCAATCCTTATTTTATACTATAGGGTGTATCCACATGATGTCATACTGAATGCGCTTCGATGCCATACTGGAGCGATAAATAACATTGCTCCAGCATAGAACAAACGTGGTTTTTATCTATTTTCTTTGAAAACTTAATTTGCATTGTTATTTTTCTCGCATACTTGAAAACCTAATTCAACCTGCTTATATCAATGCTCTCAAAAATATTGCTAAGTATTTTTAAACTCGCAAAATGTGTTATTTTCCCATATCACCCCATGTTATTCAGTGATCCAATATGACGTCGACTTTTATAAAAATGCTACCGCCCTATAGCATTGCTGGACCATGTTTTTAGTGTTTTGTAAGAAAATTATTGCATGAAGGCCAGAAAATTTTAAATGAGGTATGCACACTTTTACATGATAAGAATAATAATAAATCATCAACAACCTCTATTATTTATAAATGGTACACATTTATTTGAACTATAATCTTATCAAATCTTGATAATTTTATAACTTGAATCAGAAGTTACATATTATAATAATAAATATTTATATGTTAAACTGACAATAAAATGTTAGTGTGGATAGTCTAAAAATATATACAATAACTTTTTCTCCAATAATATTCCTATAATTCATAAGCCATGTGATATTAAATTTATATCTACGAGGGAAGTAAATTGAGTTTAGCAATCTCTTCAACATAGTGGTGCGGAGTTGTAATGTGTAGCAGAGTATAGTAGAGTAGCTGCAGGAGATGAAAATATTGATTTCCTCTTATATATGACTGAGTGAGCAAAACATCGCAGTGCATTGCGGTACATTTTTTTACATCAATTATTTACAATGTCCACTTCAGTTTTATATATTATGTGTATATTAAATATCCAGATGATAGATATTGTTGACCTATATGATTAAAAATAAATCTGTATATTATGATTTTATATAGAACGTGCCTATTTGAACTTTATAGGTAGGGAAAAACATGTTTAAAAATCAACAGGATTGGGGGGATACGAGTAACATAAATATCAATATGTCTCTAGGGGGTAAATAAAGCTGTTACATTTTTAATATTTTACTTTTAAGCCCTATTTTCATGGTTTTCTATCATTTCATGCTTTGATCCAAGTTTCAGGCAAGAGTATTGGAGAATAAAAATTATTTCTATTGCATAATGTTGCTCTTCTGTATAACCCATCATACGATGAACTTTAAAATAATTAAAACATAATATATTTATCACGAAGACGTATGTAGACAATATTTTCTGTTATCTCTTTAGCACCTTGAGTATATAATATATAAAAAGCAGGTGGTAGGGATGGCAGTGCAAAGCAATGTATGCGGTTTAAAAATCAAGAAAGTAGTGGGAGTAAAGTCGCGACCGACCACGTGAATATATACATATAGTATAACTTTAATGTTATAAAGAAATCAAGTGTCGGTTCAGTTGCGTGGTATCCTTTGTCACAAAAACGTCAGTCATAAACTCATTACACCCGCACTATCGCAAAAGTTTTATATAATAATATATTATTTTAAGTACGCAAGCGCCAGAATTTCTTTGCATCGGCGCTACAGTACTCTCTTCTCATTTCTGCCTGTTGTGTGTAGAATTCCCCACAAGTCAGAGGAGTGTTGTAGAGTCAGTTGATGCAAATACAGCAAACTCTTTAACATTTATACTTCAGTTTTTACTAAATCAATACATCTAACCGGTAAGTTTCTAATATTATACTTATTATATATATTTATATTTATTTTCTATACAAAAAAAGGCGTTTTCTATTTATAATACACGTGTGTTTGTATTTAATTTTTCCTTTGTTTATGTTTTGGTGATAGAAAGGTTTCTTTTATTCAATTTGTATATTAAAAAAAGGAAAGAAAGAAGGGAAATAGTATAGAGTATATTATTATATTCATTTATATAGTATAGAAGTGAATAGAAGAGTAATTTCATTCATAACTTTTCACTACAACACAAACTTCAAAAAAATCAATAGGTTCATATAGTAAAAATAATGTAGGAAGAACTCTTTCAAGCTTTATGGTATTCAGATTTTTTTGTTAGTATAGAGCTATTTTAATGAATATTAAAGTGGTTCTTTCAACCTCTAGAATGAGTGTTTATACAGTTCAGTACAGAGAGACAGAGACGTATACGTAATGAATAATCTTTATCACTGAAGTCTTTCTTTATAATTTTATACATGAAAATATGTTAAAACAGCTCATTTTTAAAATAATTTGTAATAATATTTAAAGATCAACTTTTATTTGATTTGAATAAAAATATTATCAGCAGTTATAATTAATGATAAAAAAAAAATTATGTAAATTTGAATGCATATAACTAAATTGCAAAAGAATTGCAATTTATTCTTTGTTTATAATTGCTTTATTATAGTATTATGTTGAAATAATATTAGATGTATACCTTAAATTTTTTTTTAGTATAGCCATACAAATTTAACTGCAAATAAAAGTACCTAATTGCATCACAGCATAATTTGTGCTGATTGCTTACACTGACATTTAAACACTCGACTCAACGTAAAATTTTCCTTATCAGCTGATTATAAACGCTGACTTCGATAACATGTTTTTTTTTCTTCATATTTAATCTTATGTAATTAATTAAAAAAGTTGTATGCAGCATTACATTTTACTTCAACTTTTATCACGCCATTGATTACTTATTTTAACGATTAAGTTTCATCAGTGTTTTTTTTTAATGTCAAGCTATTTTAAATATTGATGGTATTTCCAGTTTGAAATGCTATTAAAATTAAGCAACATATATAATAGTTCTGATATTACGACGCATTGAATGTAATTGCAGTCTTTAATATTTTAACAGTTACAATATGTGTACAAAGAGTTGCCTACTCTAATGGATGGTGCTTCAAATGATATTCAACATTTTAAATCAGTAGTAATCTTTGTACCAATTATTTTTGTTTTACTTATATGCTTACTGCAGATAAATGGCCCATGTTGAATCAACGAAAAATATAGTATGAATAAGTCTCTCACTCAATAAAAAACATCACAGACAATCACATCAATGCGTACATCAATATGTACCCATCAATGACGAATGAAAAGGAAATGAATGATTGTACTGTATATACAAATACAAACAAATTCATTAACCTTATCAGTTGTATATCAAACAACTTAAACAAACTTAATTTATCAAGTTATTAACTAGTGTAATGTATTTTCTAAAAATTAGAGTTATAGGGAAAATAAAATTATTTAATGAAAATTATATTATAAAATTTATATCTCTCTGTACTAATTGTACAACAATGTTGGAACATTCCAAATATTTGACTAGGTTACGTATACACTGCTGCAAGATTGGGTACACGATCAATGTCTTTTTTTTATTATTAACCTCTGCAATATCATTTCATTCAAACTACTACTCATTGTGTAAAATAAATTGATAAAATTTGAAATTACTTATCAGTATTTTTTTTTCATTTTTTTTAAAAAGCATAGTTTTAAGTAAAATTAAATCATCATAGTATAAATGAAGCTGAAATAAATTTACAACTGCATTTAAATTTATTTAAATAAAATCTGTTGTAGTATAAAAATATGAATGTGATTGAGTTTTGAATCAAAATATAAACCAGATATCGGTGCATATAAAGCAATTTACTGAATATAAAACCTTTAACGAAATGTTTACTTCCTGCGTCCTATTAGATAGTCAACTACAACTCGATGCTACCTTTCCGCTCATAAAATATTTCGTCGAGCACAAATTATTGATGTGGTGAATCACAATAATCTATACAAACAAGTTTGGACCATAATAGTTTTACATTTTTCATGTATGATAACAACATGCAATGCTCTGTTGACCACATCTATACGAGGTTCGTTAAACAATAATTTCAATATCTTCTCAGCAAACATTTCTTCTCTCCACAAGGGTAGTATAAGGGTGATATAATATTAAATTAATAAAATGCCCTGTTCTTTGCCATAAATTGAAACCATACAAAATGCGTTATTCTTATGATAATTTAGTGTCATTCAAAATCACCTTGCAAATATAAAATTTATCTCAAGGCTGTTAAAAATAAATAAAATTGATATAACTTCTTCAGTCCCAGTATACAATACAGTGAACATCAGATAATTCAATAATAATAGAAAAAAAAATGAACAAATTGAGATAAAAATACAAAAATTGGACCAGAAAACACCCTTAAATTTACGCGTTTTTGAAGCTATTTTGAGCAATCTAGAGTACCCAGGGAGTCCGAAATAAAAAAACTTTTTTGAAAAAAAAAAAAAAAAAGTCATTCCGAGAGCCACACAAAAACGTGGTTAAAATATACACCAATGAAATAATTAAAAGAAAAAGAAGAAAAAAAATCGGGACTGAAGAGGATAGTGGAAAATATCATCTTTATATTATGTACATAATGAGAAATTATTACAACAAAATTACCACTCACAGCAATTTTAATTAAACTGTTATTATTATTATTAGTATTAGTAATATCTCAATTCCAATATAAATTTAAAGGGTATACATCACTCAATTAAGTTATAATTTTCTGAGGTACTACATAGTTTGGAAGCTCTATATGGATTATTAGACTGGGAGAATTGCTTTCGAAGCGTGCGCGGGTCAGGCTATGCTAGCCTCATGTATATAGCTTGCTTTCAAGTTCACGCGGTATCGATTCTCTTTCTCTCTGGCGTCAGAGCACTGTACTCTGTATGTACCACAGCAGGACCAAAGTGAGAACCAGGGCCGGCTTGGGAGTATTTGGTCTTGATGGAGATACCTTAGGGAATGATATTAACTATGTAGTAGTTTTGTGAGATACAAAAAGGATATGATATTAGACAGAGTGATGATATTGTATGATGTATGTTTATTAATCATCTCAAGTTTTTTTTAGTTTATTATTTAACGGAGGGTATCGGTTTAAAAAATTCTTGAAATTTTTCTATGGCTTAAAACACGTAAAAGTGTGTCTAGTATTTCTCATTTAAATTTCTCCGAAATCGGTGGAAAAGATTTCTTAAAATTTTCAAAAAAAAAAAAAAAAAAAAAAAAAAAAGTGTTTTCCCCATAAGCGTAATGTTAAATTAGGAGACCCTTAGCTTTCCCCGCGCGCTAAACCAATAAGCTACATTATACTTGATTTGAGCTCCAATTTTTTATCATTAATTTCTTTTATCCTACAAACATAATACCTATACAAGATGTATCAGTATTGAAATACGTCTTTTTCTTTGCTTGATTTTGATGAGATTAAACTTAAGTCCAAAACATCATTTTGTACCTCAAAATGTTTGCAATTAAATATGAATATAGACACAGAAATCTGTGTGTAGATTAGCAGACAAGGTGTTGGTCATTGTTATAAATATTTATGTTTGATCCGACCCTGACTTTATATATACATAAAATACACATTACTATGTCCTTTTATATGGGAAGCTCTTCAAGCAATTGTGTAACTAAATGAGAACCGTGAGACAGACACGTGATAATATGAGTAATTTGAGTCCAATATACTTCTTATATATTTCGTATGTGACTCACATAAGGAAGGGAAAATACTCGCGAAATTCAATATTGTATATAGCAAAAAAAACAACTTGACATATAGGAAAGGAATAGTTCTATTGGGTGGAGTGCTTTATTTTTATTTTTTTTGCTTGTATTCTTTCACACAAAATACTTTGAAATTGAAGAAAATCAATGAAGTGTAATAGTCGGTCATTTTTTTCACTTTTTAATATTCTGCATGTACGAGACAATGTTAATAAATTGCATGTTTTATAATGATACTCCACAGAAATTATCTTATCACTTACAAAAATTATGAATGACCTTTGAAAGTTCAACGTTTTGTATCGCAAAATGTTTCAAAATTATACAAAAAAATATGTTGAAAACGGTGACCTTTGAAATAAGCTATCAATGGAGAAATAGCAAACACAACCTTAGAGTAAATATTTTTTATAATACTTCCCTATTGAAATGTACTTCAAAAAAAAAAAAAGAAGAGAGAGAAAAAAAAACTATACTTTTTTATAATTTACACTTTAAACAAGAAACCCAAAAGAAAAGAAACGTGTTATAAATATTTAATAATATTTTCAAAAAGGTGACGACATGTTTTTAATCTTTCTCTCGGCATCAGCAGACAAAAACAAAAACGTTTGCTGATTTTATTTGCTGATATCCCAGACACCCTGGGTATATCCTTTAAGTGGTACATATCTAGGATGCTGCATTGCAGTGTGCTGCTGTTTATTGACTTCATCTCTAGAGATTTTAGTCTCGAGGGCTGTGGAGTTTGTGGAATTTGTATGTTTTTCTCATGAACTTCAATTTGGGGAAAGTCTGGGTGTTTAAAGTAAAATTCATGACTTGGCTTTTAAGCAATGAATATCTTGATATTTACTCATATTGATACAATCTTTTACTCATCGATAGCAAAAGATTGCAAACGTATATAAAAATATACTATATAAATCATGGAACTAGAAATAAGAGGTTTGTTAGCTCTTAAGTCTTCCATGTTCCTATAACGATGAAAGCTCTTTTAAAAAGGACATGGGTCGATACCAAACAAATATAGCAAAAAGAGACAAAATTTTACCCAACTATAAGCAATTGAGATTCACCCTTCAAGTTATAACCACATTTTTTTTTTTATTTCAACAGCAGAAAAAATAATAACTCATACAATTCACGATTTTATTATTAACCTTTCATATAACGTTATAAAATGTATAAAAAAAAATTAACTTTATAATATAGAATAAAATGAAAAACTATAAATTTTCACACTAATGTGAGAAATTTCTCACTTTAGATAATTTAATACGTTTTATTATTTTTATTTTTACATATATAACTACTAAATTAGCATAAAATCGATTACACGCTGCTGTTCCCACTCACTGAATAATGGTGTATTCCAAAGTTATTGGAGTCAATCAATCAATCATCCTCATTTTTGTGGTGATCACGCTATATATTTATATATACTTCGCGATCTCTCTTATAAATGTTATTAGACACGCAAAACTCAATCAAGTCCGTGACATCTAGGAAAATTTTATGTTAATTTTAGACTAATTTATTTTATTTTCTAAAAAAAAAAAAAAAAAAAAGTTCATTAATTTTAATATATTTACATTATTTAAAAATCTTGATGATTTTTTAAATCGTATTTTACTTGTCACTTAATAAAATGAAATTTGAAATTAAATAATTACTAATGCTAGCAAGGCATATTAGTATACTAATGTAAAGTAATTAGTGTACTTATTTGTAGTTTTTATTTAATAATTTCAGACATTAATTTTCATTTTTGTTTTAACATTTAATAATAGTTATTAGTTATTACAAATAGAAAATGGGCCATTTCATTTTATTTAGATAATGAATTGAAATATGAGAAACCAAGCACTACGTTTTACTATTGCATCATGACTTTAACGAGTTACTTGGGCAAGAATAGCATATAAAAAAAAGACCCATTTTACAATAGAATAATAAATTAATGAATTAACTCTTTTCGTAATTGATAAATTTAAATAATAATAAGCTCTATTGAAAATTATTCCTTTTCATACAGAATTAAACAAAATCATGAATAACATGAAATGAATTTGTAATGTTATATATTGTAAATCCACAGACACCATATTTCTGTCCCTAATGTTTACAAATGGTTACTAATTTTTACTTGCTTATAATTATTTTATTACACTATAAATCCATATATTTAGTTCATGACGCGTGCGCTTGTAAAACATGTTAAAATTTAATTGTCATATTTATATTTAATTATACATTTGAGTGTATTGATTTGTATTACTCAGAATTGTACTATACTACTACTATTTTTTTTTAATATGTACACTCTAAAAATTGATGCATTACTTCAGTTACGAATACTGACTTATTTAAGATATACACTTTTAAGTTATTATATGAGTAGCTAAAATAATGTATTTTAGCAAATTATTAACAATAGCTAATTTAGCTTAAAATAGCTTAAAAAAACTTTTAAAAAAACCTAAAACAACTTAAATTAGCTAATTTTAATAACTTAAAATGCATTATTTTAGCTACTCATAATAACTTAAAAGTGTATATCTCGCAACTTTAGTAATGCACTAATTTTTAGAGTGTAATTTTAAAACAAAGTGTATTATTAGAACATTTAAATATAATTGTATATGCTTGGTTTGATGTTTTAAATATAATTATATTATAAATGGAAACAATAATATATCATTTTAAATTGATATTTTAATTGTAAACGTAATAAAATTTATTCCAACTCTAATTATAAAAACATATTCATCAATATTAACTTTTCAATATTTATTTAATTTTTGTAACTTCATCCTACGCTTAAATTTTTTGTGATTAAATTGTTGTCTGGGTATTAATAAATAAATATGTTATGTTAGTTTTAAAATGAGTAATATCAGTAATTGATATATCGTTGTTTTAGGCGACTTAATATTTTTTTAATTTAATTATTTTTAACACAACTTTTGAATATTTTATAAGCCTGTCAATTATTTAGGCTATGATATACTTTCGATTAAATCAATTATACAACTATCAACAAAAATAAAATAGCACATCTAGTGTCAAGCCCTTGCAATACCTTAATAAATGTATATTAATTATTATTAAAATCTTATTTATTATTTATTTATTGTAGACTAAAAACAGGCTTACATTGGCGGTACACACAGTACATAATAATAATAATTAACGGCTCTTTTATTGGGCGAAATCAGGCTAAAAACCTCTCAATTTAACCCAACTGTTTTACAGTACAGTCAGTTACAATTTTTAAGTTAAATAATAATAAGCTCATTATGTTGGAATAATTTATACATTAAAGTATTTTTAAAGAAATGCATATTGAAAATTGATAATTTTTATAATTAATAGTTTAATGCTATAAATTTACTGAAATATTTTTATATGTGTTATAGCAAGGCTTTACTTGATAATATATACATGAGATTTATTTTGACAATAATTTTATATACCTTGTTATAATATACGTATAATCAATTAAAAACAATGAAACTAAAATAACTTACATGCACTTACATTAAGATTTGTTACAGATTATGCATATACTATCATTGGGATTAATATTATTATACAAGTATATAAGTATATATGAAGCTTTAAGTTAAATACAAAGAACAATGAAATTAAAATGAGATAATGAGGTTATTAATTGATTTAATACTCCGTTAATTAATATAGACGTATTGCATAATCAAGAGCTATAGCGTCTATTGCGAAATATGTTTTAAACTTCATGTTTGCAAGACATAAACATTACTAAATCAATTACAAGACAATTGCATACTATATATATATAAACACGTTAATTTCAACATCACAAATGAATGTTTAATATAATTTACATGCAATATTTAGTTATTTACACAGAATTTTAAAAAAACAAAACAAAAACATGATAGTTTTGCATTTTTATTTATATTTATGTTGCATTTTTTTCCCGCGATGTTTTGTAAGAGTATTTATATTATTGAGGCGTGGAAACAAGTTGGGAGAGATGATGTTTACGTATTATGTAACATTTAATTGTTCTTGACATTGAGAGAGAGAGAGAGAGAGAGAGAGAGAGAGAGAGATACTATCAACATTTTATAGCTTTGTTGCAAGTCATTCAAAGAAATCCAATGCTAATATTTTTGTTTTGTTTTTTCACATATTTATTTTTTCATACATATTTTTTTAAACAATGATTTTAAAATTCTTGATATGTGTCTAAAAAAGCATTGGCAAGTGTACAAAAAAGAATTGCGTATATTGTAGATAATAATAAAAAAAAAGTCTTGAAATCTTTGTAGTGACAAAAATATAAAAAGCTTTTTACACTGTAGAAGCAAAGCAGATATGAATGGGTGAAGCGAAGCAAAAAAGGGGATTTTAAAATATTTGAATTTTCATACTTCCACACTGAATTTTTATACTTTATACATTCAGATTTGCCTGATTTTATATCTTGACAAATTAGAATTTTCCCATTTTTACGACCTTGAAAGTCATAATCTGTGACACTGTATCGAATGACAGAGAATTGGGTTAATTTAAAATGTATTACCTTAAAAAAAAAAAAAAAAAAAAAAAAGTTTGACATAAAGTAATAGCAGTTTAGATTTAAAAAGTATTATAATGGAAAAAACCCAGAATAATATTAAATGAATAATTACAAGCTATTTAAATTAAATATTATTCAAATCATGGATGAACATAATAATAATAATTATTATTAATGACTTCTTATTGGGCGAAATCAGGCTGCAAACCTCTCGATTTAACCCAACTGTTTTACAGTACAGTCAGTTATAATTTTTGAGTTAAATATAACAATAAGTTCATTATATTAGAATAATTTATGCATTATTTTTAAAGAAATGCTTATTGATAATTTTTAATTTTCATAATAGATAGTTTAATGCTATAAATTTACTGACACATTTTTTTAAGTATTATAAAAAGGCTTTAATTGAGAATATAAATACACGAGATTTATGTTGATAATAATTTTATACACCATACACCTTATTATAATTATTTTTATACACTTTTTTTAAAAACATTTTTTAATACATTGAATTGATATAAGAAGGCTTTAGTTGAGAATACATGAACTTATACTAAACTTTGATAATATAAGATTTTTATACGTAGTATGTATTATGTATATTCATGTTTAAGGTTTAGGTTTAATAATAATATAGTTTCATCAAATTATGTGTATAAAAAAATGCACTTTCTTTACCATTATGGGAAACTCATTACACTTCCTATAAAAATAATGTGTGAAAAACAAAGAGAAATAAAATATGAGAAAGTAATATTTTTTATACATCAGATAATAAAATAAATAACTATGAGAGGTATATAAAATTCTTGTATAATAATTCATTTAAAAAAAGTTGCAAAATCGGAACTATTTAAATAAGGTTTATTATATAGTTTCTTATCTTTATTGCATGTAAAAATAAACAGCAATGTATGTATGTAATAATAATAGTTACATTATACTTGCTGGAATATTCTGGATGACTGGTTTGTTATCATTTTTATGAACTATGAGAGGCTCAGAATATGGGATGTGTTTCCTCAATTATGTAATAATATGTAGCACCTGTTTCTGTATATATATAGACTTTAAATTGTATTTGGTGTTAAATATTATATAAAATACAGAAAATACTCATAATGACAAAGTTTTTAATAACAGCAAGTCTATTTATTTTATGACGCCTTTTTGTAGTAGGTTATAGGGTTCAGTTCTGTAAACGTTTTCAGAAAAGTTGTACTTTTATTTGCTAAAGAAATTGCGTTTAAAACGTTTTCTTTTTTTGTGCCTGTCTTTCTAAACTAAAAATTTAAGATTCAATAGAATTTATTGAAAATATTCATGAAAATTTAAATAGCTGTGTATGAGAGTGTTGATTTCAATATTTAAAATTTATATAAAATTTTTTACTCAGTACAAGAGGAATATGACTATTTAATACCTTTCAATATGAAGTGTAGTAATGTTATATAAAAAAAAAAAACATTGAAAGTATACAATTACTTTTAAAATTGGCAAATAACAATAATAATACGTACACTAAAAGAAGGTGTTGATGGCACCTCTCTATCTCTACAAATGTATCTAAGCAACCATATCTAAAACTTCAACAGTCAGTATAGTATTAACGTGTTATAAAGGTTTATTATATGAAAACATACGTTTTTTGAAGTATCAAATACATTACACTTTTTATATTCTCTGTCTCTCTCTCTCTCTCTTTTCCTGCTTTGAATATAAAACTATTGTACTTTTTGTACTATATATAAAAGCCTACTTAACTTTCAAAGTAATGGTTTTGCAAACAATAAAAGTACTTGAAACATTTTGTAATTTTGCCAAATTGTAATAATAAATAACACAAAAAAAATATTTTTATGAATGTAGAATAATATTAGATGATTCATACATGGGCAACGCCAAAAAAAATCTAGCACGGCTCCAGTCAGAACATTTTTTTTTTTTTTTTTTTTTTTTTTACAATTTATTTCTTAAAACAACAACAAAGAAACCCATTCTACGTACGCGAAATTGTTGATGCATGATGTAGTTATTCATATAGTAAAAGAAGGAAACGCCTTCTTGTAATAATTATTTGCCGATGTAAATGCAAACATTCGACACGTTGTAATAAATAAGACCAACTTTGCTTTAGGCAGAGTCACCTTGACTTGTTAATTACACACGGCTTCAACTGTTGTGTTAATTAAGTCTTTAAGTTACACACCAACCTATTTTTCCAATCAATATTTGCTTCAACTTTTAATATGAAGATTACTAACAAAGTAAACAGGATTTAAAGTTAAGAAGCAATAAATCAAAGAGTTTAAAAAAATAAAAATTATAATATGGTCAAGATAATTTCTTTTACTGCAAATTTTCTAAAGTCTTGAAACCACAAAAATAAACTATAGAAATTTGATAATATTTTTATAAATGTGTTTCTAAATCATGATTTGTAATAAATTGAACTGAATGTCTATAAAGTTGAAATAAGTAATAATTAAACATTTCTGTGTACTGGGACAATTCATGTACAGAAAAACACAAAAACTTAAGAAATGGAGCTAAACGGAAATATAAAAGGCATTAGAAAACTTTACTTTGAAATATATTTTAAAATCGAACTTCTGTCTGGCATAAATCCAGTAAAAATATAGCAAAAGAGATAAAAGCAATTTCCAATTTATCACGGGGGAAGAAAAGAAACCCCTGCAGGGCATAGTTTAAAATTGCCATCTTTCACAAGCAAATCGATCTCATTTCTCTTCCACCACATTTAGATATTCTGCTGAGCAATAATATATTTGCACGTATAAATATGCAAACTAAATATACATTAGGAATCAGGCGATGCAAATTTTTTTGATAAGCATATAACTTAAAAATGATTACTTTTTATACATTCTTTAACTGCTAACTGCTGCAGGATTCAGTGGAATGTTTATTTTATTTCCCTAAGTCAAAAGTAATACATTGGTTTTAAATCTTAAAGGCGTAGAACACCTTGAACAAAAAACTTGCCTAATATGCTAACATACCTAAATATCAACGTTAATTTGGCCGGAGTAATTGATTTCTAATTTATTTTCCATTTACAAAATGGCAGCTGCAGGTTTGTGACGTCACAGCTCCCTAGTCCACGCGCGCGGAAACAGGCAAGCTGTGACGTCACAAGCCCGCAGCTGTCATTTTGTAAATGGAAAATAAATTAGAAATTATTGACTACGTCCAAATCAACGTTGATATTTAGGTAGGGTATGTTACGATATTAGTCATGTTTTTTGTTCAAGGTGTTCTATGCCTTTAAAGAAGTTTTTTTAATGCCACTACATGGCTACTACTTTTTATCCATCAACCTTTTTTTATCCTTTACGAAA
This sequence comes from Ecdyonurus torrentis, assembly GCA_949318235.1. Taxonomy (NCBI): domain Eukaryota; kingdom Metazoa; phylum Arthropoda; class Insecta; order Ephemeroptera; family Heptageniidae; genus Ecdyonurus; species Ecdyonurus torrentis. The sequence goes on along the minus strand of OX439132.1, from coordinate 32,527,749 downwards.
AAATTTTATTACCAAAAGCAATCCCATATTATCCAACATACTAAAGTTATACTCAAAAGTTACTTTATATTATTACAAAGAGAACATTCCATAAGTGGAAATAAATAAAATAAGAAACAATAAAAGAAGAAAAATGCAATGTAAAGATTATTCATCAAAATTCATCATTAAAAAAAAGTATTGAAATGTCGTTATTCGTGACTTCAGTACTATGTTTTCTTCATTAGAAAGAAAATCATCGTGATGTTGTTTCGAATAAGCATCAAGTTTTGTTTGTTTGTAACGACCACGTGTTTTAATACCACGTGACTACCTGCACGCCAACCCACCTCAAGGTCAAGATAATTTAAATAGACGACACAGCAGTATTCAATTTAATATTTTAAATATAATTTTTTATTTGTATTTTTATTTATTTATAAATAAAGCCTTTTTTATATAATTTTTTTCAGCAGTTATTTTATATTCTTTCTATAAATTAATTGTGCAAATATATAAATTATAATTATAATTTATTGCCTTTTTTTGTATCTTTTATGGTTATTTGTTTATTAATTATTTATTTTCTCTAAAAGGTGTGTTTTAAAACAGAATTTTTTTAAAAGTAAAAATATTGATTTATTGTTGTTGATATTTTTGTTTATTTTTTCTGCTATTTTTTAAATTTCATTTCATCGAGTGTTTAAAAAACTTTTTAACCTTGATAGAGGAGCATGAATTTTTTTATTTAATAAATTTCTTACGCGTTTCAAATATTATATAAAAAAATCCTTTGACGTCTTTTTACATCAAGTTTTGTATTAAATTAATTTAGTCATTTAATAATTTTTTTTTTCTGTTATGATGGAAACTAAATTTAAAGATAATCAGAATTCATTTGAAAACTTGCAAATTAATTGTGTATATATTTTTTTAACTTTGATTTATTACATTGAAAGTAATTATAATTTTTTATATTGAAAATCATTAATTTGCCTTTCTAATTTAAATAATAAGAAAACATGATGGCAAAAATAACAATTATCATAAAATATATAATATATAATCATGATAAAAAGTAGGCAATAAAAAACAGTACTCTAATTTGTAAAATTCTAAATGAAAACTTGTAATTTAATTTGCATTAATAAATTCAATTTGAAGTGCGCATCTTATACGTCATATATTTTATTAACCTCCCAATCTCAAACAAAAAGCCTACATCACTTTGAAAATATAGACGACATAGACGTGTCATGTCATTTTATAAAAGATAATTCTTACTTAACAATTTGATAGTTGACGAGATGAAAGCTAATAATTAATTGTTATAAGAGGAAGCATGAAATGATACTCCCGCCTCCACACACGTATCGTTGGCATATAGTGGTGGTGAATGCTGATTAAGCCTCCGGCGCTTCACTTCAGAATATCATAATAACATGTAGGCGCGACATTTACAATGCAACACATAGCTCACGAGATAATATTCAAATTTAAGGTTCCAAATGCATACAATTTATTTGCTTTTCATTGAGTGATGTAAAAGTGATTCATCCAATGTCCATTTCTTAAAAAGTTCATTTCTTAAATACTCGATTATAGATACAGATGCAACCGTTTTAAGGCTGAATTTAAGCAAAATCGCTGACATCCGCTTCCTTTCTACTTATTAGTTATTACGCATGCGCAGTGCGTTGAAACGGAAGTGGATGTGTGCGAAATTGCTTTTGTTTTATGTTTATCAAAATATGTTATTATTTGTATAATTATATTGGCATATGATATAGCCAAGGTTCATGTAATAGGGTTGAAAAAGTCCTTTATGCGCCTTAAATATAAAGACTTATTATTATTATTAAAGTCAGCCTCAAATCACTTGTTCTTTTATTAGTCAATAACTATGTAGAATCCAGGATAACTTATTTCGAGAGTTTTAAATACACTAGGGCCTCAAAACTGTGTTGAAAGGGGAATTTTATCTTTATTTACAAAGTAACAATTACTATTTGTACTTTTCATAACTCTTTTAATCATCACTTTAAACTTTTAAAATTTGAAAATTTTTCAAATGTTCTTTCTGAACTACGTATTTCTATACTTGCACTGCAATACACATAATAATTTTATATTTTTCTTTACTCATGTAGTTGATACCCCCAGCCTATTTTTATATGCAACAAGCAACATAGTGATTAGAAAATATGATCGGGGTCGCTGAAAGTGACATAAAACTATACGTCACTTCCTTTTATCCTCGATTTATTAATTAAATAATCCAGTCACTACTTCCTAAATATAAAAAATATGAAATTAAATTTTTATTTGTTTTTGTTTATATAATTTGATACAGCTCATCGATTTTTATCTTTTACTTTCTATATAGTGTAATTATTTTTAATAACTTTTTGAGCAAATAGCAAATTTCCTACAATATAAAGTTTTAAATGCACTTACAAAAAAAGCAACTTTCAATATTTCATTCGTAGTATTAATAATAACAAACAGCAAAGCATTATGCACACAATGGCATACCTCCTGATATTTTCAGTATTTTGAATAACAAATTCATAACGTGTCAATTACGTAAAAATATTATATTTGAAAGTTTACAAAAATATAAATTATGAAGAAATTACTTGCTTTATTTTTAATAAATGAAAACCGCAAGTCCTCAAATATACAGCGTAAGAGATACCAAAATTTATAGAAAATAAAGTTTAGATTAAACATTGTGGTTTTTTACCCATGGTGACGGTTCAGTGGTTTTTGTAAAAATTTCATCTTTTGAAACCACATTTTTTTTTTACTAATATTTTAAAAAATGGAAACACACGATGATGAAACTGGCAGTAGATTTTTTAAATAAAGGGATTATATTTTTCATGCTATAAAGCTGATTATTTATTTAAAGAATTTATAATGACATTAAAATGAAGAGAGATTTAAAACTTTATTATTTGAAGTTACAGAGTCGTATAGCTTTTTTGTTGTTGTGTGGAGTATAAAACTACTTCAGGCAAAATTATTATAAAAATATGACATTCATTTGGTCACTAATTGGGACTGTGTAACACAATTTAAAATTTACTGATTAACTGTGCAACTTGCATAAAAACATACCTTTATAAGAACCTCAATTTTTTTTTTATTTATAAGGACACGGATAAAGTTTTTTTTTTTTTTTTTTTTTTTTTTTTTTTTTTTTTGGCATGTTTTTTTTTATAACTTCAATAACAATAGATTTGTGTTCATCTATTGAAGAGAAACATCTGACCTGGGGTATTCTATTATAATTAGTATCTATTCAAGACATTTGTAATTGTATTAAAATAAAACTTTTGTATTTGAAGACTGAAATATGACAAACATATCAACAAAAGAAGATTGACAATAAATATTTTTTATCGTGAATTTCGTTGTATTAAGTTTTTGAATATGTCAACTCATTCTGATTTTCATTTACGTAATATACTCAGGATTATATGAGCCACAATTTAGTTTTTATATTTTGTTGTATGTTTTATGATGATATGAAGCTTGTATTAATTTTTAATTATGCACCTGCGACTGGTACAGCAAAAATAGTTTGATACCTAATGAAATTTCCTTTTTCTTCTCAATCATGTTTATATTTTATAGTAATTTAGAAAAGATCATTTTTAAAATATAATTTTGCAACGAAAATAAATTATGATACTCTATTAAAATTACTCTAAAGTATAAAGATAAGTGAATTTAAGCTCATAGATTTTTCATGAGAGAACCATATGCACGGAAAGAATAAATTACGTAATTTATGCTCCATTTATGTCATTACAGCATAATTGATGCTAAATTGGAACAACATAAATAATTATGCTGTGTACAACATAATATTTATGCTATGTAACATAGTTATTGTGCAGTATAGCATAAATTATGCTGTTTTGAACAAATTATACTAAAAATGAGCTAGCATAATTATTACGTAGATATTTTTGTCCGTGTACATATTAAAAATATTAAATGAATCTTATTAAAAAAATGAATAAAGGCGTATGAATATTTGTATGATAATAATATAATACATTTGATAGAAAAGAAAAAGAAAAATTTAAATATATCTAATTTTGATTAGTATATTGTTACATCAACTAAATTTTTTGCTTTTAATTGTCCTGTTAAAAAAAAAATGCGGAGAATTCTTTACTAACTTTAATAATAATAATGCTCCGTGGCCTTAAACGCTTAACCTTTCTAGACAGGTATAATATTAATACACTCATGGGAATCATAATGATATAAATCTGTATGAATAATATATTATTCCATTCATACGTATTATAACAATGAGTATATAGAAATATTTTTATGCCGAATACCATTAATATATTTATCATAAAAAATTAATTAAATATTAAAAGAATAAAATATAGAAAACAATGAAAGTTAAATGAAAATATTTCTGGTTGAAAATATTATATAAAATCTGAATACCAATATTGTTATTAAATATTAAAAGAATAAAATATAGAAAACAATGAAAGTTAAATGAAAATATTTCTGGTTGAAAATATTATATAAAATCTGAATACCAATATTGTTATATATTATAATTGTATTATTATTAAAAAATTATTTACGTCATACCTACTGCTGTGTGTACCTCGCTATCAAGTTTGTTAGAGCGTGTTAAAAATACCGTTCGTCTCTCTCTCTCTCTCTCTCTCTCTCTCTCTCTCTCTCTCTCTCTCTCTCTCTCTCTCTCTCTCTCTCTCTCTCTCTCTCTCTTTTTTTCTTTTTTTTTTTTTTTTACACTTCTTTGAGCTCATCTACCTCAACTCTTATTCTCTAATATATTTTTTTTTCTATCTATAATCGCATGTCGAGAGCGTCAACTTAAATAATTTTGCGTCTTTCTGCTTCCTTGACTATATAATACACTCGTGGAAAATACATTGACTTCTACGAAAGGTGTGAAATTAACGCATTTTTTTGTAGTTAACATCATTGCTTGTATAACAAGAAGTAAGGAAAGAAATATAATAACTATTTAAAACAATAACAATTGAATGATGAAAATATAGCAATAATCAGGGGTGCACCCCCCCCCCTCCCCCCAAGACCAACAAAAATACATTGCAGATATTACCTATAATACTGCTCACCACCTTTCATAGTTAATATTAAGCGCCCTAAACCCCCTGAAGATCCAGACCCAGATCCAACTCTGCTAAGTTAAATTAATGTAATTAATCATATCGTATAATATTCGAAGGTCCTAATTATAAAATTCAAAAAATCTATCTATTATACGTATATGTGAAATATATTAATATACTTGAAATAATAATGATAGTCTAATCCAATTAATAGCATTTTGTTTACCTAAAGAACCATTTTCTTAAAATTAACTACACATTATTCACAATTACATCTTAATTTTATATATTTTCATATTGTGTTGGCAAATAAGTAATAGTAGTTCATTGATATATTATTAAAGGGTTATTTACTGTGTGTCAAATAAGTTATGTCCAGTACGCAAGATGTGATGCGCTGTTTTTACGCTACCCCAAATGGTTTAATTTTGTTGCATATTGTAATGTTTTGTCTTTTTATTGTAATATTATTGGCTCAATTTATGGCCAAAGTATAATATGGCTGAAATAGCCCTGTATGCGCCTTAATAAAAGATTATTATTATTATTATTAATTTTATAGATTATACAGTAGAATATTTCAGATGTTCACTACAGTAATGCAGATGTAAACCTGAGGGCACAAAAGACTGATCTATCTCACTTCATATATAAACGACTTTTCATTACCTGTTTACTCAAGGGATATTGGGAGTCACTTTACCTTATTATATAGAATGACATAACAATTGTTACATCATATTTTACACTCTGTCATTCCACTTTCTTCAACAACGATAACAATACACTAGTTTTTTGACCAATAAATCTACTATAGTAAATTATAGAGAATTGCAATATATAAAAAATATAATATATACACACAGCACACACACATGCAATATGAATTGAAACTAAAAAATTATTTATTCATACTAATTTAGAATATTAAAGTAGCACAGAAATTACACGAAAAAAAAAATCTACTACTATATAAAGTTGTAAAAAATCCTATAAATTCTGAGAGGAAAACATGAACTGGTTGGTATATTTATATTAGCAACAGAAACAATAATACAAGAATTATATAATAATACCAACACTAATGGAACAATAATCTCTAATGCAGGGGAAAAGGATGTATGCGCATGACGTCATATTCAATGCGCTTGGAGGCCATACTTGAGTAGTGAATAACATTGCTCAGCATAGGACAAACTTCGTTTAAGGCAATTTTCTTTGGTAAATAGGCTAATTTTTATTATTGTTATTTTTCTCACATACTTAAAATACTAATTCAACAGTTATGTATTTAGAACATCAATGCTCTCAAAAATATTGCAGAGTGTTTTTAAACTGGCAAAATTAATTATTTTCTTATGCCACCCATATTATTGAGTTATCCAACATGGCGTTGACTTTAACATGAATGGATAGACCCTATATAATAAAGGTGTGTGTCACCTATATTAGGCAACATTCTAGTATATTAATACCTGTTTCAGGTTAAAATATGTATACCTAATGTAATTTACAGGAGTCATTATGGATTTCATTAGTATTTTTTTTCCATGTACTATATAAAAAATAGTTTTATTGCTGCGACATAAAAATATAAAAGAATAAATTATTGCCCATTGGAGACCAAAGTTTTATTGTTCTTTCATATAACATGCAACATTTTGCTAGTTTACATAGTTAAAAATATACATTTATTATTTCAAATAAAATATACTGCGTATAATATTTTTATGTTATTATTATTAGTAAGAAATAGGACGAAATAATAATAAAAATAAACTCAATACAAAATGAATGACTATATTTAGATATTTGGTGTCTAATAAGTTGATAATTTAAATGCAATTTCAGAAACAGAAAATCCAATTCCCCAGTCATAAAACAGACACAAAACCTAACTCATTTACATATTTGCCTGTTTACACGGGGTAATATTTGCATTGCGCTGTAAATTTGATTGCGTGAGAATTTAAAGGTTGTAAATGGAGATTTGCATACTGTTAAATTTATTGCGTACTGACAATAATGCTCCGTATGAACAGCACTTATAGTTAATACTGTGTACGAACAATTGTGTTTTACATTTACGTATATATTTAAACAACTTAGCAGCATTATCTCGTGTTTTTTTAACTATAATGTTGTTTGTTTATATTTTTGATGGTTTTGCTCCAATTCATCATAGAATGATTTGTAATTACAATTTTAAATTAATTTACCATCTAAAATAATACAGAAAAAAAACTGAAATTAAATTAAGTTTAATTTTTTTCATTTTACTTTAAAAAAATTATAATCAAATCATAATTTAATTTATTGAAATTTTGCTCCACTTATCATTATTATTATTTTATATCGATTGTATCCGTGATTTTTATTTTTTTGTAGTTAAAAGTCAAGGACAAATTTGATTAACAATTATGTTGTGTGGAAAGCAATATGTGTTTGAGTCATATATTTATCAGCTTATCACTGAAGTGAAAATTAATGAAACACGAGTCTCAAGTGTTTTATAGCTTCAGTTTTACCGGGAAAATTTCCTGTAAATATAATGTACGTATAAATGAAATAGTCTGTAGTATGATGATGACTATTAGATTGAAATAATTACTTTAAAAAAATCTTAGTCATCAAATTAAATACAATTGCACGATTATAATATCATATAGTTTTAAAGTTTATATTTTTTTTTCGTATATTATAGACATGATTTATCATCTGCCAAGAAATTTGTTATCCCACAAAAATATTGACAATCTTTAAGGAAAGATATAAAAAAACTAATATGTAACCAATTATTGCTGATTAGACCTCACTTTTATTATGTTTTACGACATTAATAAAAGAATTACGTATATATATTAATTGCGGAAATAATTAAAAAATATATAATCTATCTTATTTAAAAAAAGACAGACAGACAGACAGACAGACAGACAGACAGACAGACAGACAGACAGACAGACAGACAGACAGACAGACAGACAGACAGACAGACAGACAGACAGACAGACAGACAGACAGACAGACAGACAGACAGACAGACAGACAGACAGACAGACAGACAGACAGACAGACAGACAGACAGACAGAATCAATAATATTTTCAAATACACACATTTCAAACATCTAATAAATTAAAAGGAAAATTTTACGTCATGTTTCTATACACTGGTACAGTATTTTCAACGATGCAGTACACACCTCCAGTCAGGGTCGGATTGCCTAATTGGATGCCAGTCAGCAATTTAGATCTAGGGGTCCACTTTGAACCAGTTACACCCACTTTTGGGGGCGCAACCGATCCAAAAGAGACCAGTTAGCATTTGCCAACGTATACTTAAAGTTAACCCTGTCTTCAGCATTTAAAATACAAGTAGTTCAAAATTTTATACACATTAAATTGATCGTCGTCCTTTAAATGTCAAGTTGTTACAGTGATTCTCCAATGAAAACAATAATAATCAATAAAAACAATACACAGAGAAAGGTGAAAGTATAAACTAGACCACATCAATATTTTTTTCCATCTTTCTCAGTCTCATCATATTAATAAAACCTCACAGCAAGTGAGTACACATACATTCAAGTTCTAGAAAGTTAATTATAAAGTACAGTAAGTCTTATTATTATATGTGTGTACCTCCTTCTTGTTTTTATAAATACGCAAGATGATATCATTAACATAATATATTATATATATATATATATATATATATATATATATATATATATATATATATATATATATATATATATATAAAAATATATATAATCATTGTCATATCATATTTCATGGACTTGCATTACATAACTATTCGCAAAGCCACAAATTGTTGCTCTATATTATACTTTCATTTACACATCGATTAATTTTTTATTGCGGTATAATTCTTTGATCTATTAATATATCATTTTTTCCATGACGATATAAATTAATATATCAAATTAAATTTTGTATCGATGAAACAAAAATGACGTTTAAAAAATAAGTTATCATACACTGTCTAAAATATGATATCTGTATTTTGTTAAGAGTGATTTTGTTTGAAGAATAAAACTTTCTATCAATAGTATTAAATTTTTTTAAAAATTTAATATAAAATCAATAAATATTATAGTTATTTAATCAATAAGCTTATAGAATGTGAGGCAAATATAGGCTATAAAGAATAGCATGACGTTGTTTTGCTCACTCACATTAATAGAATTTTTGATGATAACTATTTTATTTATTGAAGGATTTAATCAATTCTACTTTTTACGGTTGAAAAATATACGTGTTTTTTCATGAGTTTACAACTAGTAGGGTTTACGTTTTTTTATGTAAGCATACACATAAGTACAAGTACAACATACGGAATCCGTATTTGAAGCAAAGCTCTCTCTCTCTCTCTCTCTCTCTCTCTCTCTCTCTCTCGCTCTCGCTCTCTCTCTCTCTCTCTCTCTCTCTCTCTCTCTCTCTCTCTCTCTCTGACGTATATATTAAAAGAAAAATGTTAAGAAAAGTTGTGTGTACAAAACTTTTCTTCAAAAGTACACTGTGCGTTCTGCTTGAGGGTATTTGCATGTTTAATTTTGGGGATGAAAAGATTTCAAGACAGCCATGAAGCACAAAGGGTAGAGGGAGTATATAAATATATTTTTTTAATATGCAAAGCTATACATAAGCTTTTGTGTGACTCACTTCTTAAAACTCGAGACGTTTCTCATAATATATTTGTTTGTTTTACGACAATTCCCACATTCAAATTTATCGATTCGTGTCTGCTTCATAAAAATAAAAAATAATATAACGCTGAAAGTTATACTCATACATAAAATTTTTTATCTTGAGATATAAATTGCGCGGAAAGTTTAATTTGTAGATCAAATTTGTATAATGTATTTTGCACTGTAGGAAAAAAGTATTATAATCCTTTCTTTTATTATTGCCACCCTCTCTCCTCTCAAAGGAATATTATTTCCAAATACTGAAAGAGACAAAAAGTGAAGACAAGTAAGGAATCAGAATTTTTAATAAAATAAAGTGTGATTTTGTAAAGTAACGATTTTTTTCTAACATAAAAACTTGTAATAATCTATAACGCATTATCCAAATACTAACATGTGTATATTCTACGTATAGAGATATAAAACGAAATGTTACATCATTTACACGTACATTTTTTTAGCACTATAAAACTAATAGTATACTAGCACACTTTATAAACAATAATAATCATAATAACAATAATAATGAGATCTCTTTCTAAGTTAATTTGCACGAACTATATAAGAGCTACTTATAAATAAATAATTCATTAACGATATAGTTCTCGAGATATAATAATAAAAAATTAAATGTCCCATAACTTTCAAACATAAAGAGAAAATTTCTTCTCTATTTTCACACAATAAAAATTTGAATGTCTTTATATATTATAAAAAACGTACGTGCTTGAGAATTGCTGACGTCATAATAGAATGATTTTTTTTTATATTTGACAATATTTTATATAAAAAAAAAGAAAAATTCACGTTGACAAAATCAGGTTAGTTGTTAATGGTGCTATAGAACTTTATTTCTTTATAAAATTGTATTTTTATTTTATATATTATACCCGCATGTTTGAATTATTTGTATATTAAATAACAGTTACCAGATGTATAAATTTTTAATTTCTGGCACTTCAAATTAAAGTTTTATTAATATAATAAATTTCAGTTATTTGAATTATTATTCTATTTTCCATGGTCATGATAGTTATTTTATTTTTCAATCTTATTTTGTATTTATGTTTTATATTTGTCTCTACTTTTTATATAACAATTGTATAACGGGATCCTATATAGTGGAAGAATTTCTTGATCTTAAATTTAATACATAAACTTATTGTATAAGAAGAAATGTATACCCCAAGCGAATAAAATCAAGCGTGACATTTCTGACAAATTGATGGTTTGGTCAATTAAAAAATAATCAGAATTTCAATACATGGGGTTTTCCAATGTGTTCTTTGAATGTATGGACCAAGAAAATAGTTCAATATGAAGAGCTAAAGCTATTGAAATTCTTTTCATTTAGTTATTGATTGATTATTGATTTATTGATTTAGTCATTTACTTATTTATTTATTCATTTATTTATTTATTTATTTATTTATTTATTTATTTATTTATTTATTCATTTATTCAATCTTTGTCACATAAGAACAATATAGACATCCATAATGAGAACTTGCTCTATATTCAAGGATTTATTGAAACACGTCTTTTCAAACCATTATTGGAAAATAAGATTTTTGACTTCATTAAAAATAACGATCTCATATACGAAAAGATTATAATAGGATTGACTCATTATTTATATATAAAAAAATAATAATAATAAACAATTATTCCAAAAGGTATAATTTAAAACAAAGATCATAATATCATATATGAGAGATGAAAAGGAAATGTTTGATAATTTAAAATAATATAATATTATAATAACTTTGTTGGGGTATCACCGACAGTAGTGCATCACGGTTGGTGGAAGTATATAGCATAGCGGACCAATTTTACGCTCTGCTGTGTATCTGTTTGCCTCCACCTCCTGTTGTTTGGCTTAACTTAGCCAGGCTGGCAGTTGGTTATTGTATGCCGAGGAGTGAACAACATTACACATAATAAACATAAAAAAAATTACAATATAAAAAATGACGAGCGTTGTGAATTCCCGTAGGTCGAGCACCTCAAGCTTGTCCTCAAGTTCTGGAGGAGCAGAAATGGACCTAAGTCGTCTGCCACCCTCGACACACGGACATGACTTCCACTGTGGTCTCAGTAGGGTCGTCATGGTTCGCAAAACTGAGCAGAGGACCTTCGTGCAGGCCAAAGCAGGAGCGGTGAGTACCATTAGCATTTTTAAATCAAATGAGAACAATAATAATAATAATAATAAAGTACTAAAAATTATACTATTAATGCTATGTTATGTTTTTGTTTGTTTTTCATATATATGCAGATTCATTTTAACTTTTAACGCGATAGAAATGTCTCTCTTCCTATATCTGCAAAGAAAAAGAAAAAAAAAAAAAAAAGGAAAAGAGACAGTATATTTTCTCGCGTTAAAAGTAAAAATGAATGAACCAATAATATTATATTTATATAATTAAGTCTATATATAAAAATTATTATTTAAAATGACAAAAAAAAAGTTTTTTTGGTCAAGAATTTACATAAAACAGCAGAAAAAAACTGAAATATTTTCAATGAATTCTATATCCATTATCCATACCTTAATTTAATTTTCCATATATTTTAATTACCATTTCAAATTAAATAAATTTGTACAAATCATTCCTATTCTATTGAAAGTACAATTCACAAGTCTATTTTTACAAGTTTTCATTGAAAGTATAAACTTTTTTTTTTTCAACCATACTTTTTAATGTAAAGTTCTAAATGATGAACAGCACATAAATAAATAGAGGACGTGGATGTGTGCAATTTAGTTCGGTCATTACTCTAGTTTGCAATATAATGTTCATCCTGTTAATACTTTTTTTTTTTTTTTTTTTTTTTTTTATGAAATCGACATTTTCAGAACCTAACTTTACTATCGCAATAGTTGCAAAATATACAAAAAAAGAAACAACAAAATTAAATTTCATTTAAAATACCTTACAGTATAAGTTACAACGTCATTCAAAAGACCTTAATTACAAGATAATTACACTAATTAGCAAAAAAATAAATAAATAAAATGTAAACATCGTAAGCTTTATCTCGCTATATTTACTTTAAAATTGTGCAAAATTTCTGACCTTTCTCTTTTTTTCAAGTATAAGATGTAAATAATAATAAAATGTCAACTATTTTTCTTTTCTTTCTTCCTTTTACGCATTTACGTTGAGATACCATTGAAGGAACTTTATAGTAGAGTAAATAGTACACTAAATTTAGGTGCGAAAATATTGTAGTTCTTCTCCATTCTTAAAGCTTCTTACACAAAAAATATAAATACGTTGTTGCCTTCTTACAACAGCTCTCTCTCTCTCTCTCTCTCTCTCTCTCTCTCTCTCTCTCTCTCTCTCTCTCTCTCTCTCTCTCTCTCTCTCTCTCTCTCTCTCTCTCTCTCTCTCTCTCTCTCTCTCTCTCTCTCTCTCTCTCTCTTTCTCTCTCTCTCTCTCTCTCTCTCTCTTACTACAAAAATGCTAGTATATGATTTCAATTTACGTAACAATTATTTCAATTTACAACCGATGAGAATTTTTTTCCTTTAATTTAGAGAGCTTTTATGAATATATATTTTAAAGTGCAATTGGGAACAATATAGAGTCTATACATAAAAAATAAGAACTTTTATTTACCCAGGCAGTTTTTATTGATTTTTGCCTTTCAAATAAAACTATTTAACTTTTAATAACATAGAAGTGTGCTCTTTAAAGTTATATATTAAAGCAGAATAAGAAAGGCGTTTTTAAATTTACTAGCACAAAGAATGAAAAAAAAAGTGACTTTCCAGTAATTAATTTGAATAATTCAAGTAAACACTTTTTAAATAAGTGTCAGTTTTTTGAGAAGTTCGTTCTTTTACGTTTTATTTATATCATCGTAAAAATTATTTCTTAATGTAATTATAACTGTTTGTATTTTGAGCTGCGTTATCTTTTAATCTTAATTGTGTTACGGCTTGACGTTACTCCCGCATTGTTTTCATTCTTAGTTCATTGAGATTGTTATAAATCTTATCAATGTTGAGATAAACACTTTGTCATTGTAAATACAGTATAGTATAAGACCACAAATTTGGTTGCGATTTTTTTTTTATTTGATAAGTAAGAATGCACAATTTAAAAAATTAATAAAAGTTCATATCAGAAAATCTCTGTGATAGAATTTATATTGTTAGCTTTTTTTAAAGAAGAATATATATTTTGTTTAACTTTCGCAGATCATAGTAATATGTTTATTAACATAACTGTAATTTATTTGCTTAATTTTTTTCCATAATTAAATGTCTGGTTAAAACATAAATGTCATTATGTATAATTATTCTGATATAAAAATAACAGTATATAAAAAAGTGTATTTTTATTTTAAAAATAAGAATCGTAACTTCATCACTTTCAAAAACTAAAAGTTGAGGATGTTAAAACAACACACACAACATTTCCTACTTGGAGCACGAAGTGATACGGCAACAAGCAAATAAACAGCAAGCTCACATGCGTGAAACCATATGACATATGAATATTTGATATCGCATGAATTTCAGAATTAAATTTTTGTTTTTAAGAGGTCGTGTTTGCCATCAATATTAAATATTTTTGCATTTTAAATTAAACATTTTATGATAGAAATAAAAAAATATATATATGTTTTCGATTTCAGTTTATTACACATTTGAATAATAAATAGAATCATAAAAATAGAATTCAAATTTAATGGAATGACTCGCATTTTTTTCCCTATTTACATTCAGATATGAGAGAGAGCGAGAGAGCTCTTGAAATTTATGAAACGTTATCATTTTTTGTATATTATATTACATAGAAAAAAAAGTTTCTATAAAATAAAATCATTTTATTTCGTGGAAAAGAAAATCAAATAAATTAATGTCTATTTTTAACACTTCTACAGTAAAACATTATAAGAAATTTTTTAAACAAATACAAACATAAATAAATTTAGAACAATTTTAACTGTAAAAAAAAATCATAACAATTTATAATACTTAATTTTTTTTTCGCAACATAAGAAATTTTGTATTTAAATTAATATTTAGAGCATAAACATCTAATAATTCTAATAAATAATGTACATAAAACATCAAAATAAGCGCTTCTTCTTATATTTACGTACTTAATACTGAGAAAGAGGATAAACTTCTTTATGAGCCAAAAAAAAAAAAATACAAATACAAATATGTAATATGTAATAAGGTTTTTGTTTGTACGATTGAGGGGTGCGGGTGGTCCTATAATTTTCAGGGTCTATGTCAATACAACAAAGCTTTTGCGTAGTGTCAAGGTCACCTATAGAGTATAACAATGGAAAATAATGAGATATCGTGATTTGCCGTAAGGCGTGTATTGTTTATGATTCAATCGATCACGTATTGAAAATTAAAACCTCATAAAGTATTATATTGAATAACTTAACATTTTTATTTTTTTAAATAATAAATGAATTTTATTTGTTTTCTTTTATGGGGCGTTGGAAATTTTTAATTTAGATATTTATAGAGATTTTAGTATGTATACATTTTTCTTCTTTTATTTTATTGAAATTATTGTTTTATACTTTGTAAGCTGTAAAACAAGTTAAAAATTAAATACAGGATATAGTAGATTGAGTATTTTTGTACAAATATAAATTACACATAATTATACTGTATAACATGTTCGAATATACATTATATTACGGTTATCTCTAATTTTAAATAATTTTTTACTTCCAAAAAATACATGAAATCAGAGAGAGAGAGAGAGAGAGAGAGAGAGAGAGAGAGAGAGAGAGAGAGAGAGAGAGAGACAGAGAGAGAGAGAGAATATTCGTTTGATATTATTTCATTGCTCTAAAATGCTAATCACATTTATAACATCATCTATACACTACGATATACAATGTTTGCTGAATATTATACGCAAAGATTTCAAGCAAAAACTTCCAGCCTGTAGCAATAATTTTCAATTTGCAAAGTAATTTTTTTGCTTCAAAATTTAATAATAATAATAAAAAAAAAAAAAAATTGTGAAAATATAATTTACAAGCGTGGAAAGGAAATAAGAAAAATGGTGAATGTAATTTCATTTTTATGTCGGTGTAAAACCCAACAGACTAGATTTCTGTATGAAATATTTATATCCATGGATATAGTTTACACAAAATAAATTTTACGTATATATTTCAATTTAAATAACACATGTTTTAAACTATTTCAAAAATGTGTTATTTATTTAACTTTATGGCATAAACATTGTGTACAGTTTTACAATAATTTAGGCAATATTGTCTGAAAAATATGATTTATTTATTCAACTGTTTGCAATGTTTTTTAGATTTACTTTAAATTGTAAGTTTTAAAGAAGAAGTGAAAATATACATTGTGTTATAGATATTATAGTTTTGGTAAAACTTTATTTTGGTAATTTCAAAATATTAAGCTTACGTTCTCTAATGGAATAAAATACACATAAAAGCAATTCATTAACTAGCTTACTAAAGCTTATGTAAGTACAGGCTTATATAGTGTACGTAAAATAAAAGGTTTGCTCTTTTCTTTCCAATTCTCTGAAGTAAAAAAATATTGACCTTTTTTTTTTTTTTTTTCTTCTTCTTCTTCTTCTTCACATCCTTAGTAATAAAGCTATAGTAGCTAAATTAAGTTTACCAAACTGAAAGAAAAGGTTAAGACAGCAAAAATAAGGCTTGAAGGTGATCTTATTAAAAGCCGTAAAGCCAGATTGCTTTTTTTTAAAACTCATTATTGTGCACGGATATAAAATACAGTAAATAAGTAAAAATTATGCTATTTTCAATAACAATTGTTTAGTACAACGTGGTACAACATAGTTTATGCTATACTACCTAAGTGTAGTATATGAATTGCATATAATATAATGTATAACTTAGTTATATTGCACAGCGTAATTATTGTTTATGCTATTTAAATTTAGCAACATTTATGCTAAAATTACAGAAATAAAACATAAAATACGGATTTTTTTTTTGCATGTTATATTAAAGAATAATAAACTCCAAATATGTTAATTTTTTTGGAGGTGTCCATGCAAAATTTTTACTTTTTAAAAAACTACTTCCGTAAAGCCACAAGTTAAATTTAATCTCCTTTATCTGATGGACATTAAACATGTACTTTATTTTTTTTATCGTATTTTGGTATACTGTAGTTGTAACATTGGGTTTCAAATTACATTGAAATAGTTAAGGGTTAACCGACGCCCCCGGGATCCCCGAGGGCCTTGGGTTAACTGTTGAATTTTAGAGATAAAAAAGAACCCTTAAGAAAAGATCCAAAGAGAAAACAAACTAACACGCTAAAAATGCACAACACGCTGCTTTATATATAATAACAGTAAAATAATTTAAACGCCTTACTGCAATTCATAATATATCATTGATCAAAATCCCAAACTTATAAGATCTGGATTCACTCCTCAAATCTAATGTACAATCTTGTTGGTAAACTTATGAAAGATATTAAATAACATAGTTGAATCCCCTACAGGCTCTCAAAACGTCAGTTATATATTTAATATTACTTGCACCGTTGTCTTGAAAAGTTTTTGCACATTACACTCTAATGCTTATCATCACAAATGTCAGACTCACATTTAATCAAAAAAAATTTTGGCTCATCATACATATCCTGGTGTTATAAAAAAAAGAAACATTATCTCTACTGACTGGACACGAGGAAAATTATTGACTAACAGTAAGAATTTTTATTTTACGATTAATCAACCATAAAAATAAATGACCACAAAAATTTATTTATACATTTTTTTCACTTAACTTTTATTCAATAGTAATTTCCCTTTCCTAAAGTTTCTTTTTAACATTTTCTTTCATTTTAAGTTATGTAAGAAATTATAAGAACTATAAACAATTTTATTACAAGAACAAAAGTATAATTGCGGTGCAAATATTAGAAGAAAAAAAAGAAGAAGAAAAAACTATAAAAATGTAACATATTACATAACGCTCATTTAAATTAAGCTTTTTACTCGTAAAAGTTGTGTATGTAATGTTTGTTATTCTTATTTACAATGCAGTAAAATAACAAACAAATAGTCTATAAGTTTACTCTATTTTCTTTATGTAATCCAATTATTTATGAAAGTTGCACTAGAAAACAAAAGAAGCGTATAAGCGTATGTAATATATAATATACTGCATTATTATTATACTATTTTCGTACAATATTAATTAAATTTCAAGATTACTAGATAGAAGTAAACATGCACATTTTATAAAAACCAGGTTAACCACGTCATGTTGTCAATCTTATTTTCACGTCTAAATTTCATTGACGTAAAAACATAAAGAGAAAGCGTCATTACATTGTTTTAGGGAGGATATTACGCAAGAAAAAAAAATTATGAAGAAACCCTTCAAAGTTGTCAAGGGCTGTTCTTACATTGTTGTTAAAGTACTTAAACTATATTATGTATAGCTAAAATGTCATAAAAAGCTTTTCCATGTTTTTTTAATTTAATAGATAAAGAGATTATATTTCAATCTTTAAGATAACATTTAATTTTTATTAATTAGTTTATATTAAGATAATTTTTTTTAGTGTTTTTAGAAAATCGTTTAAGAATTATTCTATATATATATAGTATATATATATGCATTTAAGAAGACTTACTATATCTTATATCGTATTATAAATTGTGTTAATAGGTCTTTATTCTTAATAATTATATGTATAAAGAAATTTTATTTGAATTTGAAAAAATAATAATATTATTAGATTAAACGATTAAAAAAAAATAAAGGAAAAATTGCATCTTCTCATATATTTTGATTTTTTTCTACTAATTTCTTTTTCAATATATATTTTTTGGAATTCTGGATAGCATTATGCATTATTATTTAAATTTACTAAGAGAGAGGTTAAAAGTCACTTACTGTACGTTTAAGTATAATTTGGTAGTCATTAAGACGTGCAAAATTTAAAAACATACGTTTAAAAAATAAAAAGAAAAGAAAAAAAAAAGCATCAAAGAAAAAAAAATTCAGCTCTATTAAAAGAGTTTTTTTTTTTTTTAAATCTTAGGACCAAATTATACGTAATATTATATGTGATGATTGATAATATTAATTTCTTTGTGTTTAAATAGTTTTAATGTTTATAAAAATGTACATACTATACATTAAGATAAACAAACAACTCCAACTGCTACTTTTCCGTTTTCTTTTTTTTTATTTCTAAAGCTTTTGTACAAAATTAATTAAAATAATATAGACGAAAAATAAGAAAAAGGTATCTTTACATTAATAATGTATATTTTTGTAAATTTTGCAAAAAAAAAAAAAAAAAAAAAAAAAAAAAAGGCGCGGTACAGTATTTGGTTAAAAATAGCAAGCTATAATTATATTTTATATGGACACGTATCAAATATTATAAAATACATAAAAAAAACTTGTTAGAGCTATAATCATTTCATTACTATAGTTATAAATTAAGATAGCAATTATTATTTGGTTATAAAAAGGTTATAAAGGTTACAATGTATACAAAACAAGTTTTTGATCGCGCAAACTTAAATATTAAAAAGGTGTAAATAAAATCTGTACTCACGTGTAAAATTATATATTATATTATATTTTTGTTTATAATTATAAAATTTTCATTTATTTTATTTAATCCAGGAAGCCATGTATAGTTTAATATCCTGCTTAACTTGCGCCCTATTGTAAATGTTTTTTTTTTTTAAATGAGTTTTCTGATAATAAATATTAGTTCTTTGAAGTTCAAGGTAATATTTTTTAAAAAATTGCTCATTACATCATTATATTATATACTTGTTATTATCTTCTCTATTAAAGTAATGTGAAACCAATACAACAAGCTCTTTGGTGAAGCTAAGATTAATGATCGTATACAAGGAAAATAAAGTTGAGAGTGAAAGACGTCTCAAATTTTTTCTTCTTTTGATTTATTTATGTTTTACTAATATATATCATAGCATCTAGTGTTTTATAGAGAAAAATAATAGGAAATATAAAATAGAGAATAAGAAATAGAAAAATAGTATGAAAACATAGTGGTTGAATATACTTATTTGGATCAGTTGTTTCTATCACTAATACACATTAAAAAAAAGGAGTTTACGGCTATTTACATTAGTGTTCTTCATATATGAATTTCCTTATTCGGAATATTTTTTTCAATAGCAATACAACATTTTTATACAATTAAAACAAAAATTGATACATTTTTCCTTTCGTTTTAAATTCAATCATCTGTACAATCTTTGTAACTTAAATTTATTTTTATAATAAAGATTATAATTTTTATTTACATGTTTAAAAAAAATCCTCTTAAAATATAAAATTGTTTGTGTATTTCCCTTGTGTAACAAAGAATATCTCCAACCTTTCATATATATAATTATTATTTATAATTTGAACTCATGCGTAGATTTTAAATAAAAATAAGGGATCTCTTGAGATTTAAAAGCTTGTTTATTTTTGAACAACTTTAATGAAAAAAAAAAAAAAAAAATCTACAGTATATAGAAGGTTTCCATATAAACTCCAATTATACTAAAATAATGATATTATTATAACTTCATAAAATTTTAGAGTATAAAATTATTATTACGTGCGGTTGTTCCTCCCATTTCTTGTTATTGTTTATGTTTAGTGTCTCACATAGTTAACCTATTATTTTCTCATAAGTCTCGGTCAACTTTTAAAGTTAACTCACCCACATTTTCACGCTTCACCTGTTAACCTTGTCTCTCTCATTCAGAGTTTTACTTCCCGTCTCTTTTCTCTCTCATATATACTGACATACAATGCAACTTCCGTTCCTATCTTTATTATGATGTAATAATAATAATATGTAAAGTTAATTTACATTAAAGGCTCGGTCTGGGTCTCATTATATACATACTATAGTATGTATATAATACTATCAATACTCGTCAATTTATTTATCATCCAAAATAACTAGAAACCTTATTTCAAATATTAAAACAATTGAATATAATTATTTAAATTTAAATGATGTACCAAATTTGAATATATTCTGAGAATATGTGGCAAAACACTAATAAATGTGAGGGGGTAACGGGGTTTAGGTGTAAGGCTTAAGCCTAATAGACTTGCCTTTCAAGAAAAATGTAACATAATTTTAAAAAATCATTAAACAAATAATAATAACATAATATGCTGGTAGGAGGATAATTTTAAATTTAATTTACCATAATTTACTTAAAGCGTCAAATTTGTAATAAAATGTTAAAGGTGTTGCGTATATAGCTACAAATCTATTTTGCACCAGCAAAAAAAAAAAAAAAAAAAAAAAAAAGAAAAAAAAAAAAAAAAGCACATTTTGTAATTTTATGAGAAATTTATAGGCCGCTTCTATATATATGCATCCGTTAAAAAAAAGTACCATTATTATGGAGTAATTACATAACATTTTTTGTCCAAGGCTACATTTGCATGGTAATAGCAAATAGTGACAAATTGTTAACACTGCACATCACCTTGTAACATTTTTATGCATTTACAAGAATTAAAAATATTAATCAACGTTTTTTTTTTTTACCCGTTTTTTTTCCTTCCTTTTTTTCTTTAAATTACAGTGACATTTAGACAGGAGGTAAAAGCTATTTTGTTGAGATAGTTGTATGACATTTTACTTTCTTATATTAATGCTCTAAATTTGTCATTTAAAATCTTTTATAAAACAAAGAAATTCGCGTTCATATAATGTTCTCAATTACATTGAATTTTTACAAATAAAATTGTACTTTTACAAGAGTTAATTTCTAATTTACAATAATAATTTTGGTAAATTGTAAAAGTATGTCACTTTTTCTTTAGTTTTCTATGAAAATGTAAATTTCTGCACGTTCAATTCATCATAATTTATATTATAATTCAATAAACGTTAATTATTGACTTTAAGTTTAATTAAAATTAAATTATATATCATAATTTTTTTATTGTTGAATTGTAAAATGCTGAAAAGTATTGTTACTTTGTCATGAAGTTATTTACGTGGCATAATTCAGCAAATTTCTTTTTAATAATAGAAAAAAAGTAATAATAAATTGCAAAAATAATTGCAGTTTTATTTTTATATATTTTGTTAAAGTGAAAATAAAATGACAAACTGGAGTTTTTTTTTGTTATAAATCAGAAATCAGCCATTCAATTATTTTATGAATTTTATACCGGATATCATGTAAGTTTTTGCAGTTTTTTTTTATAGGTTTTGCTCTATTTTCACATATGATCAGTCGGTTCTATGATGGGAGTATAGCGTTAAATTATAAATTTAAAAATATATATATTAGCTTACACCCACTTGCTTAACTTAATATCTTTATCACCACACACTTTTGCTTGAAAATAATTTTACGTGGTGATTTCAATGCTCGAATCTCAAATTGTGCAAAACTTGTACTAAAAAAATAAAAATGCCACGCTGGCGCATGAGGTTCACTCGCAACGAGAAGCATAAATTACAAAAGCATCTAAGTGTAAAGAAAAGAATTGTGGAAGCAAATTTTCATACATTTTAATTTTTTTCTACTACATAAATTATGAAGGTATAGCATGAATTGCAACTTTTCCTTTTTATTTATTTTTTGTCGTCAAATCAAATTACACTTTTTTTGTGTGGCAAATACACAAGAGATGAGAATTAGTGGTGATACAAAGCAATGGAATTATCATGTCATTAAATTAAAGGGGTAAAATGCTCAACAAGTTAAGAACTATTTTATTATGTGTATATTTTGTAAAATAATAGAATTTTACTAACACGAATAATACTTACAAGTTATAGTTAAGAAAGTTTAAATAACGTAAGATTTTTTTTTTCGCAAAATAATTTTAGAAGTAGCAATGCACTCAAAGTATATTCAATGCTCTTAAATTTATACCTAAAACTTTAATCCATTGTGAAAGGAGTTTATAATGCATTTTTCAACAATCAAACTACTCAAACGAAAGTGGGTTTTAAATCTTAATAATTGAATTCACATTGAAATATTGAAAGGGAAAATTTATTAAAAAATATTACAAATTAATAAATTTAAGCTTGAGTGCGTCTTAATTCAAAAACATAATAACAAGAAGAAAAAAGTTGAAAAGCAAGCAGCGGCCACAATAAAGATAAAATTTTATTTTGTTTGGATGGGAGTATATGTAATTAAATTATAATTAACTTAAATTATAAAGTGAATAACCTATTTATTACATTTTTATTTTAATTCAATATTGTTTAGCATTAAACATAATTTTATTTTATATATATGAATGAAATTTAATTAAAATTACTATTATTGTGCCTTTTTTTTATTGTTGATTTTTAAATTAAATTTAATTATTTGAATAAGTTTTCTAATTTACTACCAAAGTAAATTTAATTGTGCTTTTCCTGGAATTCTTTTTTGATTTTTTTGTAAAGCAAAACTCAAATTTGATGATTAAATCATTAATAATAATAACAACACTACTTTAAATGTATAGGCTGCCATTGAAAATACTCTCTCTCTTTCTCTCTCGCTCTCGCTCTCTCTCGCCTCTCTTACACTCTTTATTTTAAAAGATTAAATAAATCTTTAGATTTTACGTGAGGAAAAAGTAGTTAAAATTACCAAAAAAAGAAGGAAATATTTGATTTAAGAGCTAAAGAAAGTAGTAAGATATTACGTGATCAAATAAATTTTGATATGGTTCAATTGTTTTAACCATAATTTCCTCACTTGTTATAATACGATTTAAAATAAGTTTCTATATGGATTAAAAAAATTAAAAAATCTTCCTGGTTGACTCAATAACATAACAAATTACAAACCAAATCTTTTAATGAGATGCAGTAATTGTATAAAAGATTAATAAAAAATATATATACAGATATAAAAATACGTATATCTTTTTAAATTGTTTTAGTTAAGGTAAATCAATGTTTTATATCTGCACAAGAGATAGAAAGAGGAGAGGGCAAGAGAGGAGGGGAAAGGGAGGGAGGTAGAGAGAGAGAGAGAGAGAGAGAGAGGATCAACTTGTCACATTAAATATATTTAATTGTCAATAACTAAATCAGTATACTATTTAAAGATCTTAACAGTTGATGATTAATTAATATGTCCCATTAAGGAAACATTACAACAAATAAAATAATGATAATATTTCAACAATGTACCAAGGTCATACAAAATAATAAAATGCATTATAACTTCGTAGTATGTAAAGTAAAAATTATATCACGGAGATATAAAATTACTTTACATTGTAACCTCAAACATCACTCAAACAATTTGCTATTTTTTTTTTATTGTTTCTTCTCTTTTATTCTATCAAACCTCAATCTATTCACGTCAAAAGTATGAAAGCTAATATTATCAGACGTTTTCTTATACTTGAGTTAGCATTAAAAATATACATCCATCACTTCTTTTTTTTCATACATGTGCGAATAATTCCACTTGACGTTGCAAATATGCAAGTTATAGCCAACAGGGCAGGTGGTTATTAAAGGGAGGGAGAGAGGGAGAGAGGGAGAGAGAGAGAGAAAGAGAGAGAGAGAAGCACTGACGTGGAACTTAGTTCAAACCCCACTCGTATCTACGTCATTTTATTATTACGCGGCTGCTGTTGCTATGTAATGAAGTACATGATGATGATGATGAAGATAAAATGTATTTAATTTTGTTATTAAATTTTAAATTACGAGCAATAAACGTAATAAAAAAAAATATGATAACCAGCTTATACTACATTGTATTATACATAAGAAAAAAAACATTGTAATGGTTACTGTCATATTTTTTTCTTTCTTCTCTCTATTCGATTATTTTTACTGATTAAAAATATATAAGAAAAGTATAGCATTTTCTTTATTTACAGTACTCTTAAGATGTAATAAATAAAAGAGCAAAGTTATAAATTCTATCAAAGAAATCTTATTTATTATTCGAATAAAAAATTACAAGAGAAAATGTCTTCTTAAATATATAATATTATAAATTACATTTCCTTTTTATCTCATATTTTTATATATTTTGTTTTTCACCATAAAGTAAATTACTTAAAGGAAATAAGTATGATATATTTAGTATATTGTTAATTAAAATAAACATATTATTCATGTTAGAAGTCAACAAACTAATTAGAACGCTACAACTAAATTTGCTTAACGTAAATAACAAAACTTGCTGCACAATGTTATCATTTAATTAAAGACAGCAAAACTCTCAAAATTTCATCCTGCGTTAGAGAAAATAATATATAGAATTTACATTGAGTAGAACATAAATAATTTTAATTTATACAGTTAGCATTTCTCTTACATTTCACGTAAAATGCTATAATTTATCATATTTTTTTAATGTTTTTTTTTTTATTGATTCAGGAAATTAAATATATATTTTTTATATAATAATTTCACATTAATGTTCAGTGAAGCTGTTAAAATGAACAAATTGAGGTTAAAAAGAACGCACTAGTTCAAATTAAATTTAGTGTTGTAAAAATAAAACGCAATCAGGTAAAAAATTCTTCGCATGATTATTTTTTTCTAAATTACTACGATAAAAAAAATATATATATTTAGAAAATTTTCTTCTACGAATTACTGTAACACTGTTATTTTATAACACCTTACTTTAAGTACAGTTAAAATTATAGTGTACTTTGAATCAAAAGTTTGTTTTCTATATATAAAAAAAATTATTTGCTTGCACCTGCTGGAATAATTGAAATCGATCGTGCAAAAGATTCCCGTACAATTACATTGAATATATATATATATATATATATATATATATATATATATATATATATATATATATATATATATATATATATATATATATATATATATATAATATACATATTCATACATATAAAAGGATCGCTAAAATGAAATTAAACTCAAATTCAAAATTAATTAAATAAATTTCATTTAAATTTTTGAAAGCTATTAAATTCAATTTGTTTTTTAATATTATAGTATGGATGGTATAATTTTCTTTATTGAATATGGTCAAGTAACCTAAACACACAGAAAAGTATTTGGTACCTCGCACGAGAACAAGAATATAAACGAGAATATAAAATATAAATTTATTTTAACGATCGATCTCAAACGTATATAATAACGTAAAACGATAAAATACCACAACGTATATATACGTAGTTTAGAAACAATAAAAAATTAATAGCATCATGTTTATTTTTGCAGACTATGAAAGTAATTTTATTTTTGTAGTGTGTTTAATGTTTCGTGCAAAAAAAATTACATTAAAATTCATGTTTTTACTTTCATTATTAGTTTTTTTTTCTTCTTCTTTTAAGTTTCGTTTATTAATGCGCAAAAACATCACTGCATAGATTAGAAAAAAAAAATCTATCTTATACAAAATTGGTTATATATATTTTTTCAAGCTTTCCTGTAAAAAATAATAATACTTTAAATTGTAGACCACCAAAGTTGTTATAGGTAAATAAAATTTTCTAGTTTGTTAAGAGAGAAACTTACAAATAAAATAACTTCTAGCTGTTATTTAATAACTGATTTTAGTAGCGAAATTTCGAAGTATTTACACTAACAACGTGACGTGAAACGTATTATTAAAGTTTGTAATTTTATTGTTTTAGTTTCTCTCCCGGCAGTGGTTATAGTATTTGGGAGATATTTAGTAAGATCGATCAATTTTTAAAATAAGAAGGTTTGAAGGGGAGCAGAGGTCTAATATCCAATATATTTGGATTAAGATAATTACTTGTCTTTAAATTTGGTGTACTTAATTGGTCATCTGCATCGGATATAAATTTCAGAGTTTGAAATAAAGACGGGAAAATTGTTCCATTAAAATTGAGCCATATTTGACTTGAGCTTCAAATCCCTGTAATTTAAAACTTTGTATGGGGACACACCATAATTTTTGTTATATCAGTAGACCACTTATAATTAATCCAAAGTGATTCCAAAATAAATAGTAATAAGTAAATAGAATAATAATAATAAAGCCAGTTGATTGTCTTTTTTTTTCTTTTCTTTTTTTTTCGATCGTATGTTACTTACAATTATTAGATTGATCTTCATGTTTTTTCACTGAACTATAAGTGTAGTTTGTGAAATATAGAAACGTCAATAATTTAAAAAAAATTGTGCTAAGGAAAGAGGGAAGGAAAGGAAGAGAGAGAGAGAGAGAGAGAGAGAGAGAATATCATTATTATTCAAAAGGAAATAGTTGAATGATTGTTATAAAAATTAAATGAATACTGCATACATTAGTATTATTATCAACTTCTTCTTCTAAGAAACTCAAAATTAAAAACAAGAACATTATTTAAATTTATAACGAGTATAAAAAGACCAGGACCATGAAATTAAACAATGCAATCCAATTTTAATTGTATTTTTAATATCATCCTTGAAACTTTAAAAATATTTGCTCTGAATTGTAATGTTGTAATTTATAATTTAATAAGGCTACATAAAAATTATATTATAGAAAATATACTGCATTCACGACAGCATTAATTATATCCTTAAAAATATGATATATTTTTTCCTCGTATTTGTCTATTAATAAATAAAAATTACGTTATTTCGTTGGATTATAAGCAGTCAGAATATATTAAGATTATAATAACGATAGTAAAAAATTTCCTTGAGTCAATTACTGGATATTTGATTAATGCTCATGGTTTATGCGTACAGACACTCTGCGATATTATGAAGGTATTATTACGATAACACACTCTATTGTTTTATGGATTGCAAGGTATTCCATAATGTATTGTATTGTGTGTAATGACGTTTTATTTATGCAAATAAAAGACACGAACTATATTACTTTACCAATACAAATATATATATATATATATATATATATATATATATATATATATATATATATATATATATATATATATATATATATATATATATATATATATATATAATATTTATATATATAAATATAATATACATACATTATGTATATAGCCTTTAATTAGCTTCTTTCTTCATTTGAAGGCATGAAAATAAAATAAAGTTTTTTAGTTAGTGTATGTATAATGTTAAATAATAAATGAACACATTATCAAGTAGAGGCTATCCACAATAGTTATTATAGTTGCCGTATAAGATAATTTATTTTTAATTTAACCAGTAAGGTGTGTTGAAAAATTAAGCTGTGTTTCTTTTTGACTTTGACAAACAATTAATTTTGACTGATGATGTTATCTTGTTTTCAGGCTCCTCAGTTAGAGACAGTGACTCGCGAGACGGTGGAAACATTCAATGGTGGTCGTCGCGTCACCACGTCAGAGAAACGTGACGTGCAACCTGCGCCACCTGACGCAGTACGTTTGTCCAGATCCAACGGTAATTGCAAACTATGGTTACATTGTACTCTTTGCATGTATATGCTAATTACTTTGTATATACACATATATGTAGAGTTATAAAAAACCTTACCGCTCTGATTACACAATCACAATAATATAATGTACGTGAGCATAATATATACGATTGTAATTTTATTATTGTATTGTATATTATACATACGTAATGGGGGAAACATTACAAAAATTATCATAAAATGTGTACAAAATGAGTTTTTTTTAGAAGTTTATTGACAAAAGTATAATTTAATAATAATAAATTTCAAATATGAAAACTAATTTTTATCACATTTCCAATAATATTTTCAGCAATACACGATAATATATATGAATGCCTCAGATGCAAAAGCAGACATTCGACATCTGCTGCATGGTTCATTTCTCACCTGCTTAGTAAGAGAAAGTGACGCTTACAGCATATGTCGAATGTCTGCTTTTCCATTTGACGCTTTCATACGTATAACCATAGAATAAATACATGTATTTTTATATACTATGGTATAACGTAGTGATGAGAGAGATTTCAATGACTGCAAATCTTTGATTGTGATTGCTTATGTATGTTGTAGGCACGAGCAAGAGTTCATCCATCAGTCCCTTGGAGCCTCGTTCTCCAGGTAGCATCGTGTCACCTGAGAGAGTCATGTCACTACCCAGAGCTGTGAGTTGACATTATATTGAAAATGATATTATATAGTACATAAAATAGTAATAAAAATAAATAAACATGATGATTTCTATACCACACAACAGAGGATAAACCCAACAACATGTACTTTAATAGAAATTACTAAAATGGTAGTCAACAAAGGCTTTTTTAATAGTGATCATCGTGTTATTAAACCTCCCGAAATTGCGATCTTAAAATTTTAATTATTAACACGCTGAGAGCAATCACCGTTTAGTGACTTATACATCACAGCTACAACTTGCTCTCTCGCTAGCTTGGTGCGAGCTGGAGTTACTCTAATCTTTGCATAAATTATTTTACTTCATATCTAAAGCCTTAAAAACATTTTATATACGTAAACTATGATGTCAAGTTGCGAGAGCAAAAATAAGGGCCACTTCTGCTCGCGCCAAGCTAGCGTGAGAGCACGTTGTAGCTGTGACGTAGGTTCTAAGTCGCTAAACGGCGGTTGCTCTCAGCGCGTTAATAATTAAAATTTTAAGATCGCGATTTCGGGAGGCTTAATAACACGATGATCACTATTAAAAAAGTCATTTTTGACTAACCCTTCAAGATGAGGTGTATTGGTGAAACGTCCCGAGATACCTCTGACTTGGCGTGGGCCACTACCACCACTTCCAAAATCCACGCTCGTAACATTATTTTATAGAAAAGAAACGAGTTAATTTAAACTTCTTTTTTATATATAAATAAATCGCTTACTTCTCATCTAACATCTAAGCACTCTGTCTTCATTTAAACAATATCTTTATCTGGATTTTTGTATTTATGAAATAATTTATTTTATGAACATTTTCACACTATTCATATTTAATAATAAATACTTTTTATTAGAGGCCAAAAAAGTTACAAACCCACTTACAATAAAAAATACACTTAAACAATATGAAATAGTTAGACTATTTTCTTCATTGCATCTATAAATGTATTACTGTACACATAATTATAAAAGAAAAATTACATTAATATTTCTTCAAAAAGTAATTTTTAATACACATATAATATCATAAGTTTAAAACAGAACATCAAATTTTGATACTTTGAAAATTTATTAGTTTCACTGTAACATTTGACGCATCATTATACAAATTGTAAAATTTACAATTCAAATTCTAACAGAAGTTATAATATAGTTCACGCTTTGTTACTTACACTATATAATATACATTTTAAGGTTAACTTTTGCGTCAAATATAACGCTTAATATGAGTATGAAGTTATGATTTACATAATTTAAACTAAAATTTCGCTTTCAGTTCATGTAATTAATAAAATAATTGGTAACGCGAATTCTTGATACGCTAATTGAGTTATACATATACATTTTTATATTAATAATGATGTAATTTTTATATATATTTTTGGTAATTAAACTTTCATTTTTATATCCATAATAGTATAAAAATTAATTATAAATTAGGTTTAAAATGAAAGCGAAGATAATTTTGTTGTTCCAGAAATCTGATAATAAGATTAAGAGTCGTAAGGATTCGGACCCTAGTGAGGAGGACTTTGCAATGGAGTGTTTGAGAGCGCACAACGAGTATCGTGCGTTACATGGTGTCCCACCGCTCAGGATTAATAAAAAGGTAACTATATATAATATTATATTAGAATTATTTTGATTTAACTTGTGCATGAGGTGCATCGTTTACAATTTAACCACAATAAAATTACGTATAATGCTTTACAATGAAATATAACGGGTGTAATGAAATAATTTCGTAACAAAATAGTGTTAGAATAAATAAAAGATTAATTCTGTAAAGACCGTGAAGAAATTGAGAAATTGCAAGAATAATGGTATTAATATAATTATATAAATTTTGCACGCAAATTAAAGATAAATGTTTACGTTTATTTATTTTTTATTTTATTATTTTTTTTTTTGATAAATTATTATTATTTTCATATACATTAACACAAAATTAAAGCTATAATAAAACTTATTATTAAACCTAAACAAACTAAAATGATGAGCGCATTTTTATAAGCATTTTCACGCAAAATTATTTTCAAAATTTCATAACCAAATTCAATATATTTACAGATCATATTATTTTTGCCTCATATAGTAAATAAATATTGTGTATAAACCAAAAACCAAATAAGATTCTTATATGTTTTACATTTCGTAAAATTATTGTATGCTATAATGTAAGATTTTTTTTTATTGTTGCTACTTTTA
Source organism: Ecdyonurus torrentis (assembly GCA_949318235.1). NCBI lineage: Eukaryota > Metazoa > Arthropoda > Insecta > Ephemeroptera > Heptageniidae > Ecdyonurus > Ecdyonurus torrentis. Next base: position 32,496,641 of record OX439132.1, on the reverse strand, counting down.
TCATATTTTCATCAATCGATCTTAGTATTTGCACTTTAAAGCAAAGTTTTTGAAACTCTTGATGTGGATTTAAAAATTGATATTTTATAATTTATAGCTATTATAAGCATTAAGACCACTGTAATTAAAATGTACTTTAATTAATACAATATAAAAATTATGTAAATTTCAAAACAATAAGTTTAATATGGGACAAGTTAAAAAATAAAATCATCTATAGTAGCACAATTTAGGGCTCTTTTGTAATTATGAGTATGAAAAAAACGCACAATTAAATAGCAATATATTATTCATACAAAAATTACGTATCAATCATTTATAAATACCCATTAATTAATTTGTAACCTAATCTCATAAATTTGAATATGTATATTATGATTTTTATTCTTAATATATAATATAACCACTTTTAGTAAGTTAGAAACAAGTAACCTAATTAGAATTTGATGGTAAGTTAATTGTTCGAGTTCATGAATATTTTTTTCTTCTTGTATGTATGTATAGTTGTGTCGTCATAGCGCTGATTGGGCACGACGTTTAGCAAGTAGAGGTCACTTGGAACATAGACAAAATTCAGACTACGGTGAAAATATCTTCTGTAGTTGGAGTTCAAGTCCTAATCATCAAGTAACAGGAAGAGAACCTGTCGAACATTGGTACGGAGAAATCAAGGAACATCCATTTGGACGTGAACCCAAGAATCTTAAATCAGGTTGGTTTTAATATTCATTTGTACTTCAATATTCAAATTCAAAATATATTTGTTTATTTATTTCATCCTATAACCACAATTATACAACAATACATATCGGCTTAGGTTATTGTATCAGTTTATACATTTAGAAATGATAGTCAAAAAGTATACAAATATAACACAAACATTCTTTAATTTTTAATTTTAATTTTCATTTGTACTTCAATATTCAAGAAAATACATATTTTTTTTTACCAATACGTTAAATCTCTTCTCAAGTACAGTATTCTAAATGAAGTAACTGTATATTAATTTTAAGGTGAGAGGTCATTGACTATGTCCAGTTGTTAGTCACATGACATATGTTTGAATTTTTTAATTTTCTTTTTTTTTGCTGTGTATGATGAAATTAATTTTAAAATATATATTTGAATTTTTTTATTTGCTTATAATAAATTACCTTCTAGCAAATACAAAAAAACAAACAATAATAATGACCAACCTTTAATTTTATTTAACGAATAACAGACAAAATCGATTACACTCTGGTGTAAAAACATATTGCTGTTTGTCGTAGTGCTAAATGCGCAATAAATTCTTCTTCTTCTTCTTCTTTTTTTTTTTGCTCTCAAGCAAAATGGTATAAAAGTTATTAAAAATATCTCAAAGCTTAAATCAAAGTTTTGCTATAGTTAAAATATCAGCCACTTTTAATAATAATAATAAAATTTGTTGAATGTTAAACACTCTTTGATATTTGTTTTAAAATGATTGGAGTTTCACAAAGCTGCCTTATACTGTGTATCTGATTTTATTTCATTGATATTATCAAAAAGGATTAATTAAATTCTATAAAATACATGAAAGGAGTTTCATTTACTTAATATACTAATAAAAAAGCTATAAATCATTCAAATTATAATATTAATTAAAAAAATAAATATTTTTTCTTTATTGACCAAATTTTTATAATAACTTCATTATTTCTTGAAAAAAATATATATATGAAACGTTATTTACATATTTTGCAAACATGTTTTTTTTTATAAGTTTATACGATCACATTTTTTCATAGGTAATTAAAAATTATAATAATTAAGTATGAAGTAATAAATTAAAATATTTATCATCCATTTATAAGGGACTGCAAACAGAAAGATTTTTTTAAACCCATACTGAGATGAGAATAAAGGATTGTCTTTTTTTTTTTTTACTGTACTGTACTGTACTTATATTTTTAAACAAACACTACAGAAATGCCACTTATAAACATATTGTTCTCTTCTATGTACATGTAGTACTTGTTTGTTATAAAAAAAAAGCCTTTGAAATGCTTTTTTTGCCTTGTACTAACACTTAAGAAAGTTTTCTATGGATTCTGTGATAACAGATATTTTAACAGAGATATTTTACTTGTCACATTAGTGTCTTTTATGTCATTTTAATTAAGTTTGATGAGATATCAATCAATCTTTTGTCGGTTACAACAAAGTAGAAATAAATTGCTTTTAGATAAAAATGTGTAAATATGCAATGATTTTTGGCAGCTTCTGGCTTTTTGATTGATAAGATATCACTATTTTTTGTTACAAAGTCAATAGGAGCAAAAATAGTAAAAAGAAAAAAAAAAAAAAAAAAAAAAGTCAAGTGCAAGATTATAATGAATGAATTGATAGATATCATGTATTGATTTGTAAATTCTGTAAAATTTGAATGAATATAAATCAATTTTAAGGCTTACTTTTATGGTATTTTTTAATATAAATTCAATATAATTGAATTAAACGTAAAAAAATTACAAACTGTAATAATATAAACAAAATAAATATTTTTAAAGCCATAGACCACATAAAACAACATGTGCTTTTTGATGAATAGACACGAAATGGGACCTTCAAAACTGGTAACAATTTTTACCAGAATGTTAATGTAGCCCCACGAGAGAGCGTGAAAAAACTGTAAAGTATGCAATTTGCGTGAAAATTCATGTTTATGACGTCAGAAACATGCAAAAATTAGTATGAGAATGTTGTGCGGGTTGCATAAATTTAATTTTCTGATCACTGCTACGGAGCTACAGTTGGATTTTGAGACAAACTAAAATTATTTATGTAAGTCCCATCAAGTGTTTTGTGATATAAATGCTTACGTTTTTCTCTGGTCTATTCCTTTAAGATGAAAGTTTTTATAAATTTATATTATTTTATAATGACTTGAATGTTTTAATTATCATGTCTTAACAATTAAAAAGCTGTATAACAAACTGTTTTTTTGTATACACAGGACACTTCAGTCAGGTGGTGTGGAGGGACAGCCGAGAGCTGGGCGTGGCCGTGGCTCAAAGTAGAAGTGGACAGATCTTTGTGGTGGCTAATTACCTGCCGCCCGGCAACTTCATCGGCAGCTTTACTGACAACGTTCCTCCTCTCGGGTTAGTTAATTGACGTGATTAAAATATGAAGATTATTAATTAAATCTTTAATATTAATATCATATTGAAAAAAATATATATAAACTTTAATACATAACTGTAAACACTGTAAAATATTAATTTTTTAATAGTCAAAAATCCCTCCATATTAGTACAATTTTAATTGTTCAGTAGAGTAATTTTAGTCACTTCAACTATTATTATTAATTTCATAAAAAAAATAGCAATGCTGTCTTTCGTGTTCTCATTTACTTATTCTAAACAAATATCTTCACGTATCTGAAATTAATTTTCACTAATTCTAAGTTTGAACTTTTTGTGTGATAATTATGATCCATAATAGGAGCTAATATATTATATATAAGCAGATTTCCTATAATAATTACACAAGTATTACTAAAAAAAAAAAAAAAAAAAGATTATCAATATTTTTGTAATATTTAATTAGAATATAATTATGATAATTAACTATACGAAAGTTATACACGAATATTTGATGATCGAGAGGTTATAAAATGTACTGATTTTATTATTAACTCGACAGTGGATTCCCTGGACGCGAACGTCTCATGTCTCCGGGGTCAGAGAGTGATGGCAGCTGCCTGGACGTTGAGGATTTCATCCGAGATGGTCTGCGTGCTCACAATGAGTATCGTCGTAAACATGGAGTACCAGAGTTCAATCTCAGTCAGGAGGTAAGACACGGACAATTAAAGGCGTAGAACACCTTGAACAAAAAAAAAAAAAAAACTTGCCTAGTATCCTAACATACCTAAATATCAAAGTTAATTGGAGTCATTGATTTCTAATTTATTTTACATTTACGACATATCAGATGTAGGTTTATGACTTCACAGGTTACTGGTCCACATGCAAGGAAACAAGTGAGCTGTGACGTCATAAACCCATATTTGACATTTTGTAAATGAAAAATACAAATGAAAATTCAAATGTAAATTACTGTAGAAATCAGTGACTCCGGCCAAATTAACTTTGATATTTCGATATGTTAGGATATTAGGCACGTTTTTTGTTCAAGGTGTTCTACGTCTTTAAAATAGTGAATACTGCGTAGTATACATGATATATCATGGTAGTATAACAATTGTACAGTATAGGAAAAATTAAATAAAATTGAATATTATTATTATTAGGTAAATCAGGATTAAGACTACAAAAAAAAAAAGGTTGGGGGTTATTTTATATTCTAAAACTAGTTATTGTCTTAAATTGATACAAATAATATATATGTTAATTTCTAATTTTTGAGTTCATTAAGTATTTTTAATTAATTTTTAAATGTCACAGAATGACGTCACAGGGTGCCACTTATGCATATATGCATAGGGAAATGTTGCAGCCTCTGACGTCATTTCGTGACTTTCAAAAATTAATTAAAAATACTGAAAAATTAGAAATTCACATATATATATCGATTCAAGGCAATGTGCTCTTTGAGAATATGCAATACAATTTACCCTCTAAAATAATTTAGTCTTTCTTATTACCGGGAGGAAAAATCACGTGTTAATGATACAGCAAAAAAAAAAAAAAAAAAAAATCGTAGCTATTATGCTAGCTTATCCATGCAACATTTATTCATTACAACATAGTTTATGCTATACTGAATAAAAACTACGTTGCATAGCATAATTATACATTTTATGTTGTTCAGTATAAATAATTATGGTGTTCAAATTCAGCAATATTTATGCTATATAACATAAATACACCATAATTAAAGTAATTTCTTCTTTCCGTGAAGATAGAGTCACGCTTATTTCAAATTTACACTTAACTTGTCCCGAGCTACTCCCACTTTCACTGTCACTAGTTTTACACTTCCGGCACTTCCTTTGTCGTTTCTGATAGTTATGCATAATGATTACAATGATGCCTGACATTATCGGAACTACATGGTTAAATGTTGTCTTACATTGCTTTCAAACGAGGTTCTGAGCACTTTATTTTTTATTCTTTCACCGGTGCGAGTATACAGCATAATGTAAAAAGAAAGAGCTGAACATGAAAGAAATTTACACGGAAAGAAATTATGGATTGGAATAACTCAATATTTATTTAAAAACGAACCACTTCACTTCTTGGTTTGATTTAAATGAAATTTGAGTTGGTATGAATATGGCATGAGTTATACCAACTCAAGTTTCAGTTATATCAAACCAAAAAGTGAAATGGTTCGTTTTTAAATAAATCTTGAGTTATTCCAATCCATAATTTCTCTCCTTGTACTGTTTCACAAATATCAAAGATAAATAATATAACTTTATTTAAGGTAGCTTCAGGGCTATTTTCCGCTATATAACTTGAATCTTTGCTATGATAATTGTCAGCTTATAATATATAGTATACAACATTTTGTTTAAAAATATTATAGTATTGAAACATAAAAAATTATAATTTTAGATTAGCGTTCTATTAAAACGTCCCAGTATCTTATTAATGCAATCATTAAAAATAACATCCAAAAATAAAAGTAAAAAATAAGCCATTTTATTTACATTAAATATGAAAACTTATTAAATTACACATTAATAGCGTGTCCAAATGGAACAATATTTTTACACTATGCAAATGTATGTTAAAACTGTTGTATTTATGCTTAATTATTGCCTTACATTAAATAATAGTAATAGCAAGACCATATAAATTTTATACAGTCAAGGTTCATGTAATAGGTTTGAAAAAGCCATGTATATTATGCACCATAAAGATCTATTATTATTTTATTAGATTTGACTGCATTAAATTTTAATAGTTTCAAATGGAGATTGCAAGTAATCAAATTTACTGCACGTTGGAAATATTGCATCTTGAGAACATGGCTTAAGAACATTAAAGTTTTGGATTTCGTGTGCTATATAGTTGTTTTTTCTCAATTTTATTTCTAAAAACACTTTGTAATGTGTTTAATCACAGCTTCGAGCAAAGTAACTTATAACAAATCACACTTTAGTTGTATACTCAATGTAGATGACCACAGAATTTTAGGGGATAATTTTAAATTTTATTGTATTTATTTTTATTGCAGAGGACATTATTATAAATTGATTGATATGCAAATTTCTAACTCATTCATTCAACTAATTCATTTTTGAAAGTCACGAAATGACGTCACGGTTGATAACTTTTTCTATGCACACATGCATAGGTGATTCAATACAATGCCCTCATTTATAATATGAATTGAAATTGCTTCCTAAATTATTTATTTCCTCATTATGATAATATATATTTTACAATTTAAAATCAGACCAAGTTGAATTACATTACAAATTTAGTGCTCGTTTTTGAATGGTAAATTAGATTATCACAATTGTGATTTTTTTTTTCTGCAGTCTTTTTCCTCACATCTTTCAACTTCAATAATTACATAATAATGTTTTATGAATTCAATATTGATATTTCATTTATATGTTTATATAAATGACTATATTTATATGAAATAATTCACACATTTTTCTCTTACAGCTGTGTGGCTATGCTATGGAATGGGCTCGCACTCTAGCTAAGGAGGATCGTTTTGCACACCGTCCTGAAGCCAAGTATGGCGAGAATATTTTCTCCGTCTGGTCCTCTGATTCTGTGGTGTCTGCTCGCGAAGCTTGTGATTATTGGTACAAAGAAATCCGTAATCACACCTTCGGTATGGAACCTCGTATTCTCATGACAGGTGAGTCACCTTATTGCACTGTAATAACTAAATTATCACCTTAATACCAAAACAAACATAAATTTTTTGAACTGGTATTGTGTATATTTAAATTAAATACTAATGAACTTATTATTTCAGGTCACTTCTCACAGATGATCTGGAAGACAAGCAAGGAGTTAGGAATGGGAGTAGCTCGTGGCAGAAATGGTCGTGTATTCGTAGTTGCTAACTACCACCCCCGTGGTAATGTGGTGGGTCAGTTCGTGATCAATGTTCCGAGACCTGTCTGAATGCCGCCTTGGCGCGCCAAGGCAGGGTCGCGCCATGCCCATCAGCCCTAATATCGACCCTCAGATCTTGGAGAAATCAGAGGCATATAAACATGCATGCAGCTTATTTTGCAACTGTATATGGAGAGGAATTTGAAGAAAAAAAATTTTGTAAGTGAGATTTTTATTCACTGGCTTTGCCATAATAGCGATATCACTGAATGGAATTCAAACAACATATAATGCTTCGGTTATTGACAGATGATATATGTATCACTCACTGAAAAAAAATTGTATGATGGGAGTGAAGACATATGAAACTAAAAATATCATGAATATTTTGATGTTTTAAAGTAAGTCAAGATAATTGGTGGTAGAACGTGTTAAATAATATACTGAAGATCACCATCTGGTTCATGAATAAACAAAGTAATCAGCCTTCCCACGCTTGCACACTGCAATGCTATTAAAGAATCTCAGTTTTTTTTTTATATATATTAAATAAAAAAAAGTTCTTAATCAGTGCCTCTGCTATTCTCTGATATTATGGTCGATTTTTGCACTTCAATAACACTTAAAAATGAACTTTAATGAACTTTATAGAGGAATGAGTGACTGGAGTTTAAAAAAAAAAAAAATCCACTTAAAAAGTGTTAAAAAATTATATTGTTATGACATTTGCATAATCAAATTTAAAATTCTAATGTTATTATTACCATATATGAAAACTGTTTACTATATATACATATAAAAAAAAAGTACTATGAAAAGTAAATAAAAATGTTTTTTGCATGAGATTTTTCTTTATATAGTAAGAGAGAGAGAGAGAGAGCAAATTCAATTCAGGTGCTAAAATATTTACAATTTTTATAAATTTTTTCCACTATAACTTCTTGCTCTCTATAGTTAAAAAAAAAAGTAATTTTGCATGAATAAATATTAAAAATATTTAATAAAAAAAATTTCAGAGTGTTTAGATGTTTTTTGTAAACGTAAATAAATGTAAATTTATTCATTAATTAGAAATCTCGTACGTACTCTGCCTATATATAGTATCTGACTTGAATAAAATGTTATTTAAAAAAAAAAAAATAATAACAAAAAAAAGCAACAAAAAAACACACATTATAACCGGAAGAAAAAGAAGTAAAAAGTCAGAATAATGATAACAAAATAAGACTTTTAAGAGAGAAATGTCTATATAAATATTATAATAATCCCTATAGATTTCATGAAGTTTCATTTTTATTGCACTTTTATCTAGAAAAATTATGACACCATTAGTCCTTAAATATGTTAAACCCTGAACTATTTTGAAATATTCATTCCAAAAATTTTTACAACATTTTTAATACTAATGATCTTGGGACTAAAATCATAATTTTTACTTAATGCTTTTTTATAACATGTACTATTTTTTGAAATTAATTTTTCTTACAAATTAAATTATCATTCCAAAACCACTAGTCTTAATTAAATTTTAGCCAAAGAATAACATAGGTTAGTTAATTAATAACAATAAAAAAATGGTAAAAAAATAAAGGGTTTGCATAACAAAAAAATACAATATAATTTTTTTTATAGTTTTTCTTATATTTCTTTTTCAATTTTTCAGTCACATTATACATTACTATGAATTAGCGATATACACAGTAATACATCTTTTTTTCTTTTTTTTTCATATAATTTTTTTTATTTTATTTTATTTAAATATTTCAAAACTTTTTTAAATTTTACTGTACACCATATTAACAAATTTAATATATTAACATTATTTTTAAATTAATGTTTTGAAATATTTATGTACCGTGTAATACATGTAGTTATTATTGTACAGAAACAGTGCAACCAGAGGATTTTTTTTAATCTTAAGGGAGTAATAATAATAATACTTATTATTATTATTTTTTTATGTATTTTCTTTTTTTTTTCTTTCTTTGTACACTATATTAATAATAATAATAATCTTATATATAATAATGATTAATATATACTAGCACAAACTTTTACTTGAACGATATGTTACGTCTTAGTGTATGTGTGTATGTGTGTTTTTTTTATTGTAAATATGCAACATTCAAACGAGAAATAAAAATATGAAAAAATAGAAGAAAAAAATGGAAACATTATAGCTTTGATACTATTATTTTTGGCTATATCAATAAAATAAGATATAAAATAAAAATCCATTCATATATTGTCTTCCTAAATGATAAATTTTTATCTTTGTTATTATTTAAATTGTTTTTAAAAACTTATTGTGTGTAAGAATGAACTTTATAACATTAATATACACACAATTATTAAACAAGAAAAATTGTTTTTAGTTTGTTTGTTGTCAGTCGAATATAAGCTAAGACTGTGATAATTTTAGCTTTTCACAAAAATTCTATATAATAATAGAAATTAACTACTTTTTACAAAATAATAATTTAATCTTGTTTATTTTTATTTCTTAATTTTTTTTTCATTTTAAATAAATGTTACTTTTTTAGAACTAATAATACTCAGTGTTTTTAATTAACTCTTTAACACCTTATACTTCTTTTTTTTTTATATATTATATAATTATTTCAGGTGCAAATAATTCTACTTTTTTACAGTTTTATAGGTACAGAAATCATTCTAAAAGTTTTATTTATATATATACTTATTTACGCTGTTTTTTTTTATGGAAAATGATAGAGGAAGGTACTTGCAGGGATATATTTAATTTATATGAAATTTTAAAATTAACATAATTCATCTTTGTAATTTTAAATTATGAGTGGTTTATTATTTAATATTAAATTGTATTGTTAGAAACTAAACTTTAGTAAAAATGACAATTTAAACAAACAAAGAAAATTTGAGATATTTTTTTTATGTCCCATGAAATTTATAAGTTATATTGATAAATGTTTTTATTACTTTAAGCCTCATAACTTCTTTCTATAAAGCTCATAGTTGCATCAATTTTTCTCCATGGGACAGATAAATTCTAAGGAGAAAATTAATTATATATTTAAACATATTTGCATTAATATTAGCTAAAACTCATACCAATAGTATACATAATGTAAAAAAAAAGTAACTTAAAGGGACCAAGGCCTCAAAAAATTATACCAAAGATGTAAAATTCATGAGATTAGACCATCAGTCATACACTTATCATGTCCTTCAACCCTTTTGTGCCCTCACAAACTATAGGGTTAAAAAACTGTAAAGTAGGTAAATTTAGGAATTATGATGAAATCTGGGTCTACGATAGAAATTGTAGCGTCGATTGCCTACTTTTCAAGTTTTCTTCCCAATTTGTGAGGGTACAGTAGGGTTAAGGGACAAAACATGAACATGTATATGAGTACCATCTCATGATTTGTCATTGTAGTGAATTTTTTTAGGCAAGCATCTCTTTAATATATAAGAAATATGATTAAAAAACATATAATATCAAAACGTTATTTTTTTCTATCAGCCCTAGAGAATGTATAACCTAAAAGACTAATGACTACAAGTACCTCTGAATCATTAAAGGAAATATTTACACATAGAATACCTTCAACAATTAACATTATTACGCTGGACCATTAGTTGATATAATATATTTACAATACAGTTCTCCATTAACGTTCAATATATTTACAACCATCAAAATATGCAACACTCATTGAAAAAAGTTTACTACATAGTTAAGAAGTTGAATATCACAAGAATAAACTGTAGAAATATTCTAGTAAATAAATAAATAATAATAAAAAAAGGTAACCATGTTTTGTGTGTGTTATAAAGTATGTGAAATTTGCGCAATAGTAGTAGAATAAATAAGCAGTCAGTACAAAAAGTGTGTACATATAGAAATTTTTTCTATTTAATTTCAGTTGTCTTAAAATACATTTTACTGTATTTTAATTTTTCTTGACAACTGATAATTGGTCAATAAAATCTCACTTAAATCTTTCATTTTTCATTTTTCATGATTTTTTTTTTAAATTTAATATTATTAATTAATCTATTTTGATGATTTTTAATGTACATTTTTTTTTATAAATTATATTTTACATCCTATTCATCTATTTTTTTTTTTTTTATAGACATGTATTTTTATATTACACTATTATTTACATTCTATTGATGAGCTTGATATATGCATCAATTATAATTATAAAATTGATTTTTTTTTTGTTCTAGTTATTATTTTGATGATTAGAATATGATTTCTATTATATTGTGATAATTATTATACAATTTTATTTTTATTATATATATTTTTTACATTCAAATTATTGTTTCCATAGGAAAATATTATCTTGGCCACTTATATCTTTCAATTTTTCTATTCTTTTCTCGTACCCTGCTAATTAGCAACCAATTAAAATATACACTAGCATAATTATTTATGTTTAAATATATTACATTATATTTTATTTTTAACATTTTTTTTTTATTCGTTGACTAGACAGAATACAGTTTGGCGATTTTTTTTTTTAATGAATTTTCTTTTGGAATTTTAGACTTATTTATTTACTTTTAGAAAAATCTTAAGTACTATAAAGATAAAAGTAAGTTTTACAGCTTTATAAAATAGCGTCATAGTAATAATATAAATAATACTCACTGTCAGTTTAGTACAAAAAGAACTCATGTGATACTATTTTTAAAAATTACTTAATTTTTTTTTATTACATTATTATTATTATTATTTTTTACTGTCTGCACTGAAATATTTCTAATTTTTACAAACTTAAAATATTATATTACATATTATAGGAATGTATATTATTTATAACAACAAACACAACTTAAATTTAATGGTCCTTAAAAATACATTTTGCAAAGTTTATATATATTTTGTTTTCTTGCGAAATGACATTCATATATTAAAGCGTTCTTATTAACAAAATTGCAAACTCACACTATTATTAATTAATAATATTAAGTTCTTTTTTATATGATGAATTTACTTAAATATGTGCGTACGAAATTGCAATATTCACAGCACAATATCATAATTTTCTTATATAGTAAGTCATTTTCTCCACTTTCACAATAGAAACAGTTTTTTTTTTTTACTAACGGTTAATGTTAGTATTTTTTTAATGACTGAATCTCATTTTTTTAATTACTTTTATGCACTAAAAGACCCACAGCTTAGATATTTCTTTGGCTTAAACATAACAATTTTCCGTCAGAAAATTTAGGTATTCAAATACCTTCAATTTAAAAAATATTTCTTTTTTTTTATGCATTTTTTTTTTTTTTTAATTTTGCTTAAGAAATGATTGGCGTATGTTAAGCCTCCCAAAAATCTCGCACCATTTGGGTCTTTGACTCATTAGTCAAATTTGGCATTAAATTTCAATGAATGTACTTTATTTATCACGATACTATTGTGAACTTTTATTTGCAACTTTTAAGCACACATATATTATAATAACACTCACACTGGAAGCACCTTAAAGTTTGGTTTATGGCTAAAATAACGCTAACCACTTGCAGGCTGATATCCCATGTTTTTTCGTTTGAGGAACATGTAAATCTCTTTGAATGTCGGTCTTAAGTCTTCTTCACGTCGCCAGCATTCACACATCAAGTCATAGACCTCTTTAGGACACAAAGGTGGCTTGCACAGAAGTACCTGAAAATAATTTATATTTTTTAAGTATGTATTTTCATTAATTTTACTAAACAAAAAAGTCGTATGGAATTTGAGTTATATGCACACTTATTCCTTCTGCAACATTTACGTTCATCGATTTATCTACTTATGGATTATTATTTATTCATCGGGCTATAGTATAAATAATGGATTAATATTGCATGCAATTCTAAATTAACGTTACAAGCGGGCTTTTTGGTTTATTTATTATTATTTTTTGTGTGTGCTTCGGATCACAAAAAAATGAAGATCAACTTATAATTTTAAAATAGGATTATGCTTTTGTGTGTTTGTGTTTGTGTGTGTGTGTGTATGTTATATTGGTTTGTAAAGAAGAGTTACATCTACGTAACTGAATAATTTCTTAAATTTATATGTTCTGTGTAATGTATTGAGTATTACCTGAAGCTCTCCTCCATAGTACATGTGTTCTGCGTTCTGAATCACTTGTTCATTGGTCATGGTATGGAAAGGTTTATCTCTCGCGAATGTCAGTATCTCCCATAGCGTCACTGCGAATGACCAAGAGCTGCTCTGACACGTATATCGGTCCTATAGCAAATCACAAGTCAATAAATTAGTTAAAAATTTTATGTTTTGTAGAAGAAAAAAAATGAAACTGGTATAACATAGAAAAGTTAATTTGTAAAAATGTTCAGCATTGATAATGAAACTGAACTAGTTTTTAATTTTAAGTTCCATCAAATACAAAAATCAATTTTATACACAAGAAAAAAGTTATGTATGTATATTTTTTTTTCTGTAAAATTAATTAGAAAATTCAGAACACTTTGACATAAAACTTTCATGAAGAATAATACTTCATAAGATTTTGACGATAAAGTTTTGAAGAATTTATAATTATTTTTTAAATTAAGTTTCATACCAGCAGAATGCTCTCCCATGGCAGCCATCGGATTGGTCTCGGAGGTCGTCCTCCAATTTCACTGTAATCCTCACGGTACATTGAGTTACACATTGCGAAGTCAGCGATCTTGACCATGTAGCCGCGACCAACCAGGCAATTCCTAAGAGACACACAATTAAAAGTTGTTATTTTACTGAACACAAACATTTTCTACAAAGAAGTGATAGAAAAAAATTCTTACCTTGCCGCCAGATCCTTGTGTACGACGTTTTTAGATTCAAGGTATCGCATTCCTGACGCAATTTGAGTTGCCATAAACATAAGGCAACCATAGCTGGAAGGTAAATATTAATTATTAAAACAATATAAAATTGTATAACGACCAAGACTACTTTAGTTGAAACATTCCATATTTTACAAAGTATCAAATGCTTGTATATATATTTAAAAAATTGCGTATTTAAATATTTTGATAATAAAATTAATTGACTAATTACAATTTCAATGACAAAAATATTTATGGTAGTTTAAACCAAATATTACCTGAGTGTTTGTAGACTGTTGGGTCTAGTGATGGTCTGTCCTGCATTAGCTGGACAGGGGGACGTGGGAGGCAAGGAAGGCCCCACCCTGAACTGCAAGAAGTGCGCTAGGTCTCCCAGCTCAGGGTACTCCCAGATGGTCCAGGGTGGGTGCTCAGCGGTGCACGCACCCAACATCCGAATCACGTTCACGTCTTGTAACGAAGCGAGGAAGCGAACTTCTCGCAGTCCATCGTTATTTCCCGCCACTGCGGCGGTGTCATTGTGGTTCACACGAACAGCCACCAGAGGGAAGTTGGTGCCCAACTCCACATTCTCCTCAGCTTCACATAGCATTACCTGCAAATTGGATTTTAATTTTTTAGTATGTTGTGTATATGCCATGACTGTCTGCGGAGACAATTTTTTAAAGTCACAATGTTAACTTCTTCTGTCTTAGAGAATTAAGTATTTTTTCCTTATGTTTTTCTTACAAATTAAATTTGCAGCGTATATTTGATTAAACATATAACATTTTCTCATAAAGGTATGTTATTTTTGTTTAACAATTTTTTTTCATAAAGAATGCGTTTAATTAAATGTATTATTCAATTAAAAATAAAAGGAAAAAGAGCTAGTTGAGCCTAATTGACCCCAGAAAATAAGAAAAAATAATTAATTTATTTATTTTGTTAATTAATGCGTTATTTTAATTTTACAAATAATTTTAAATCTAATTAAACTATATAATGATTAATAATACTTTCACGTCTATGAGATCGTTCTAAACTTAAGAGAGAGAGAGACACACACACAGACACAGACACACACACAGAGACACATAGAGAGAGACACAGAGAGAGAGAGAGAGAGAGAGACAGAGAGAAGACGATGTAGACCGGAGGAATATTTTCTTCATACCAAACTAAACTGATGAAATATTCTAATTCATGCAAAGCCTTGACTACTTCTCAATATCCTTGCGCTCAAAGTCCATTCTACCATGAGCAACATCACCGGAAGTTTTTGTATTCATATTTTTACTAACAAATATTTCTACCCAGTTTCTACCTGTCTACCGTATATAGCTCAGTTTAAATTATCTTAGAAAAGCGAGTGCATGTGTTGTAGATTTGCTCCTTCGTGAAATTTGATACGTTATATAAATATAAAATTTACTTCAAGAGTTAAATGGTTTCATAATTATTTAAATATAGTGTGCACTTTATATCAAACATAAACTTTTGTCAATTTATTAACATTATTAGTAAATTTGGATTTCGTGATCGTCTACTGAGGATCGATGAACATCACAACGTCAAGGTATTTGAAACTTTTTAGATTCATTATTTTAATAATATTATGGTAAATGACACTATATACGTGTATTTGAAGGTCTGACTGTTTGTGTTTAAATTATGTAACCTGAATGTTTTTTATTTTATGTTTTTTAATACATAAAAAAGCAAGCGTTTTTAAATACTTTTTTTTTAAATGTTACATAATTTTCGAGATGTTTTGAAACGTCATCTCATCGTTTTATCTATTTAATTTTTTATAGTGGTTTAGAAACGGGAATTTAACTGATTGTAGGCATCAATAGATGATTGCAGCATGTTCAAAGGTATTATAAAAGCGTCAAACTATCTTTATATATTATATGAAAGGTAACGTAGCTATAAGTGGTGCAAATTGTCTATGTAGAACGCTCAATGGAGTGAATTCTAAAATGTGAATAGTCTCTTCAACCGAGACTATAATGCATATTATAGTTAAGTACGTTCAAGTTTACATTCAATTTTCAATACACACACACACACACAGGCTCGGACTAGCCTAGCAATCCCAGTTACTAGCAATATCCAGTTTCGCTTCTTATTGGCCTCTCAGGGGCCAGTTACACCCATTTTGTTGCCAAAGTATTCGCAAAAAATGTCCCCTCTTGACTGGCCTTTTTTATTTATCCGACCCTGCACACACACACATATAAAATTTAAAACGGATGAAAAATAAGTTTCTTACATCTCCGGCATGACACGTTCCAATTTTCTGAGCGACTTGTAGCAGCATACGAGAGATATTTGCGATCTCTGCCTCGCGACATTTGTAGGGCTGGTTCATGCTTGGCACGATGTTCCACGTGACCACTGGTGGCGGGACCTGCAACACCACATCGTCAATTATTCACTCTCGTCTCGTGCATCTTACAGTACACACAAAACTGTTTTTCTACTCTACAGAATATGGTATCCTTTTTATTATACACTTGAAATTAAATCAATAATACCAGAGAAAAGAATTTGTACAAAATTAATCGTAAAAATGATAGAGAAAAATAAGCAATTATGTGATTGTTGTTGGTAAAAAAAAAATAAAAAAAAAAAAAATGGATTGATAGCCAACAGCTATGAATTAAAATCAATATCAAGAGCTGATAAATGGCCAGCTTTTATTTCGTTCAATTATCTTAATTGAACAATGCCATTTCAATGATCACTTCTTTATTATTATTTTTTTTTTTTTGGAGTGATGATTTTACTTTCATACATCAAAATAAGAATACTTTTCTTGTGCTTAAAAATGAAATATTGGTTAAACTTATATAAATAATGTATTATTACATTATTTTGTGTAAAAAAAAAAAAAAAAAAAACTAAAATTTATTTCATTTTAAAAATATATAATTTTTGTATGTGTATGATATTAAATAAGCATGCCATTATTCATACTTAAGAAATCGAGAGAGCTGATTCATCGCATGTGCTTTAATTACTATTATTAAAGAATAAAAACAAATTAAAAGCCATTTCAAATAAAATTCTATGAATTCTAAGTCATAAAAGGTAAAAACTAAAAGCCAGTAATTTTCTAAATTTAAATGAAAACGCTAAAAATAACTGTACATATACAAATTCATTTTATAAAGTGAAAATTTTTTTTTCATAAACTTTGTAAAAGTCAATTACGTAAAATTTTCATTTTGTCAGTTTACACTTTTTAAGTTTGTTTATAATAAAAAATCAAAAGCAAAGCATAAAAAAAAGGCCTCAACTTTGTTTTTGTAAGGAAAGTTTGACGAAGTAGATTACAGGTAAAAACATTAGAGCAGAGAAGTTAAAATTGTCTTCGTCTCCTTTATAAACAAGATTAAACGAAACTCGTTGCTCTTTAAAAACATAATAAACTTTAAGTAAAAGAGAGAGAGAGAGAGAGAGAGAGAGAGAGAGAGAGAGAGACACAACCAAAAAGCAACACAGAGACTTTTAACTAAAATTTTTAACAAAAATAAAATTTTCTCCATTTTAATAAAGATTAAAAGGGACTTTTATAAACACAAAATTGTTTGCCCAAAATAAAATTATAATTTAAACCATATTTTTATGACATAATATAAATAATTTTTTTGTAATAATATGAAAACCTGTGGAAAAGTGCTTTTAATTTTTTTTAAGACCCATTCTTACTCTCTCACACACTTACATTAAAAGCGTAAAAATGTTTAAAACTAGGATAATAATACATTTCTCAAAAGTTAAAAATGATTAAAAGAAATGTAAATAAAAGTGAAATAAGTTGAAAATGCCTTAAAATAATAGTTATACGTAAACCCACCTTAACAAGAGACCGAGTTAAAAAATTTTATTACTATTAATTCATTTAATTATTAAAAAAATTAAATTAATTATAATAAGGTTTTTTATTACATGGTTTTTAATATGTTTTTTTTTTATATAAAAAAAAGAGGCCAGTAACGTGTGTGGTACAATAAAGATTTATATCAAGCGCCTAAGTTGAACGCAACTTGCTACACGCAACTTTACAACTGGTTGCCTATATTGTAAGGCAAAAATATATTTATATAAAATTACAGTATAATAAAATAAATTATTTAGTATACATATTTCTACATGCGTGAGGTTTAAAGCTATTTTATTTCTAGCATAAATTTGCACTTATGATTTAGTGATATATATATATATATATAATATAAACTTTGAGAAGGTTATTGTAATTTATAATATTTATGATAAAAATAGAAGTTTTTATGTACATTTTTTTTTTCATTCGGTACGTAGCTTATCTTGGTAGTTTGTAACTACATTAAAATGCAGTTATTTCTCATGACTCTATTTTTTTTAACCTTTTATTAACCATTGCCTCATTCATTAAAAGTTGTTTTTTTTGCAGCTATTTTATAAAATGCTTTTTACAACGCAACAACAATCTTTCACTTTTGCAAATTTAGTGATAACAATGCTTTTGAAATGTGATTAATAACTTCGCAGCAATTTAAGAATTGAGTTAGAAAGTCTTGTATTCTTTCAATAAATTTTATTAAAAAAAAAAAAAAAAAAGGAGCGTTTAATATTTTTTTAAGGGAGTGATTTTTTTTATTAAGAATTTCTCATTTAATTAAATTGTAGTTATGTCAAAAAGGTTGTCTCATCAAAGAACAATGAAAAACACATGAAACAATAAATTGTTTAACAAATAATAGTTTGACATGAAACCATTTCTTTATGTTATTTCATATTTTTATACGTAAAATTGTAAAGGTATAAGGGGGATATTTCTTATAAAATACAATATAATATGTTTATTAAATATCATAATATTATGTAGAGATATACTTAATTTGAAACATACCCGATGTTTCTCTCGTGGTGCTGTATGATAACGTTTTCTACTTGGTGGATCCGATGCTACTCTTGGAAAGTAATTGCTCAGGTTAATTACTTGAGAACGTGGTGCCACGATTGGTGTGCTCTGTAGACTATGAAAGTGAAGAGGTGAACTTGCTCCCCCACCATTCACCACCACATTCTCGTTGTTTCCAAGGTCTGCAAATATAAAGAAAATTTATGCTCTAAATACTTACGTCAAGAAGTATATAAGACAAAATTGTTTAATTACGTATAGAAACTGTGTGTTGGTAATTTATTCTTGGTATACTCTCTATATATATAACGTTCAAGCATATATATCAAATATTTTCTCTTTGATGTTCTTACATTCTATTGATAATGTGTTATGTCATAATTTTCAAATTCAATATTGATAAGTTTATTATTACTTTGGTAACATTCAATTTTGCAATATTAATACCTTTTTTTTTAATCTTTGTGAAAGGTTAATTATTATTTAGTTACTAAATTTCATGACTGTTTTCAACGTAGTACAAGAATAGTAATTAGAAGCAGAATAGATCATTGAATTTAGACCCTAATGTAAACTATTAATACATGTTACATTGTCTATCACATAGTTTTTATTATTTTTTAAAAGCTACTGAAAAAGCTTTAGTTTTTGCAAGTTTTTTAAAAAAAATTTTAATCTTTTTTTTTTTTTTTCTTCCAAGAAATTTTGTAACTTGATCTTTGCACATGAACATACAATACAATAGAATTAACAAAAAAATGTTGGGCGAAGATTTTAGCCTCTCATCGTGAATGAGAATATTAAAAATATTTCTATTGCTATACAAAAAATGCTCTACATAGTGGTATAACGTACTAATTAACGATTAATTAAGTTCTTTCAGAATAATTATAGAAAGAATATGTTACGAACTAATTAATTTAACCCTTATATTATATATAGTATAAATATAAAAAAAATTGCGTATCTTATATAATTATACATGCGTTAACAATATTCATCCATGTTCACGTTTAAAGAGTCGAAATTGTATTTTACAGTTCATGAATTATATAATATTTTAAATTTAAAGCATATTGTGTTCATTTAGCGTGTGTAGAAAATATATACTGAAACATTTATCTAGGTAGTAACAATAATGTAATTTTTGAGGTTAAATAATGACGAAAGCAATATATGTATTGCAAATATACATAGTCTTATCTTGTAATATGATTATCTTAAAGACGTAGGACACGTTGAAAAAAAAACTTGCTAATATCCTTAATTGAAAATCAACGCTGATTTGGCTGGAGTCATTTATTTATAATTTATTTTTTATTCACAAAAAGACGTATACGGATAGTTACGTCACAGCTCACCTAGTTTACGTGCACGTAAAACAAGCGAGCTGTGACATCATTGTCCGTAGCTGCCTTTTTGCGAAAGGAAAATAAATTAGAAATGAATGACTCCGGCAAAATTCAGGTATGTTAGAATATTTGAGCAGTTTTTTGTTCAACATGTTCTACGCCTTTAACGTATGTAAAGTAGCTATCCAGGTTGTACAGCCCTGGCCAAAAGTTTAAGAACGGGGCAGCAGCGGCCGCAGCGTTTTCCCATAAAGATAACATAGGGTGGTTGCAGGTTGCCTATACAAATCGTTCTCAAACTTTTGGCCAGAGCTGTACACCAAACGTTCGCCGATAGTTTTACTACATTTGTGTAGAAACAAAATTATGTGATCTCTCGGTGTATATTCTTGAAGCTTTGCATTCTATGTACTTGTCATATTTATATAGCAAATTCAATATTAGTTAACTTATTCTGTAGTTATACTAAAAAAAAAAAAAAAAAAAAACAGGATAAAAAAAGTTTGATCTGCTTTGATACTTTATTGAAAAAAATATTTCTACTTATTATATACATGCTACGTATTTTAGGTACTTGATATTTAATTTTTTATCATTCAAAAATATGCATCTTATTTTCAATTAAAAGTACAAATAAGAAGTTTTAGTAGCACAAAAACTTATTCAGTGATTCTAGAACCTGTGAATTTTACCTACAAAAACGATGAACTTTATTATTTTTTTAAACTTATTTTCATTTGATATAGTTATGAACACAATTATAAGCACTCTTTGAACTTCATAAATCATGTAACAGATTGAATTTGCAAATAAGAACAATGTTTGTCTTTGTTTTTACTTATGAGAGCAACGAGAAAATTAATACTTTTCTTGTAGGTTGAATACTGACTCAATATTTATACAGTTATATTTGTATTTAAAGTTTTAAGTTGTATAATACGTAAATGTACGTATATATACAAAAACAATAACATTTGAATATTATGACATTTGACATTTAAGTCTTATGATCTATTTGCAAGTTGTAATATTATTTAATTTAAAATGCAGATGAAAAAGCCTTTCAAAGGTTAATTGCTTTATATATTTACTTTACTAGTCAATTATTGAAATTATTGCCTCAATAATATTTCCTTTAGTAATAGCCTTGAGAGATAATTAATAATATCATCAGAGTGTATAACATTTAATTTCTCACCATTATTGAGTGTCGTTCCACGATGTAGACTAGCAGTTGCCGCGTAACCAGCTCCTCGCCTTGCAGCCTCAATTAGCGGGGCTCTAAATTGACGTTCGTAATAAAGAGCAGAGGTAGACGCACTATTTGGGGGTGGCATTGCTGGGGGTGGTGGTACTCCAGGACTTGGGCATGCAGGTGGAGCCGAGGGCGTTAATAAATCACCTAGGGGTACCAACTGTGGGACTGGCGAAGTTACATCAGCAGAGGCTGCAGGAGTGAGTGGTGAAGGAGGGGTTAGTCGACCACCACTCACGTGAACCAAACTGTTGTTCATTGGAGCCAAGTTCATCAGTAAATCCTGTCAAACATATTGCAAATTTTAGACCGGAGATTGCTTTGCTAAGTAGCTATTTCCTAAACTCAATTTTTACCTTTTCCTATTACTTACAAGGTGTGTAATAGTAAAGATTATTAATTGATTAGGAAGACGATTTTATCTCTGATTGAATTTAAATTATGTTTCTCATTGCATTCTTATACGAATGAAAAGTTATATATCTATTTTTTTTAATAATTATTTTCCTTACAAAATGTTTTTAGTAATTTACCTATCTTTATTTTAACAATAATTATTACATCTATATACGTACATTTATATTCTGTAATATAAAAAGTAATTAAAAGTAATTTAGTTATAAGTAGAATACTGTAAAGACAAAAGCATTGTATGAAATTAACATTTTAAGTTGAGAGGCAAGTGAAGAAGTAATTTAATGAAATTATCATTTCTTTAAAGTAAAAGTTTGAAAGAAAGAAGACAATTGTATTTGAAATTATACTATACTGCTTGTTACATCAAGGTGTATTCGCATGACGTCATACTGAATGCGCTTTGAAGCCATACTGGATCAATGAACAACGTTGCTAAGCATAGGTAAAACTTTCGTTTTTGGTTATTTTCTTTGGGAAATCAGTTACTTTTTTTATTATTATTTTTCTGACATACCTAAAACACTAATTCAACCAGCATTTATTAGCGTTTTTAAACTATCTATAAATGAGTCGTTTTCCTATGCGGCTTATGCTATTGAGTGGTCCAACAAGGCGTTGACTTTAACATAAATGCATACACCCTATACTTTATTCCTACCTTCATATTGATGGTTGCTCCGAAGGGGTTACGCAGTATGGTGGTAGGTGAACCTTGAAGTTTGTGCCTCCTACTGAGCACCAAGATGACCACGAAGACCACGAGGAGCAGCAAAGACACCGCGGAGAGAACACCAACCACGACTTCAACGTAACTTTGCTCCTCTCTGGGTGCTGCAACTGCAACCACGCTCGTCTCAGTACTCTCTCCCTCACGTTATCAATCAATTCATTCAATGAACCAATAAATATAAGCAAACAAAGCATATTTCTATTTTTACATGAAGTGTATATGACAGAGAGATTGAAATAAGCAACGACATTTCGTGCATGTCAAAGAACGGAACATAAGGTCATGCAGCTCAAGAAAGAAAAAAAAAATGTCACATTTCTTTCCAAAAGCTGTCACTACGAATAAGGGCCGTCACGACAAAAAAGAAAAAAAAATCTTTTCTATCGTCACAATCTTTTCTTGTAGAATAACGATGTGGTACGTTTGTAGACGCTTTTTTTTTTTGCCTTTCACTCTTTCGCAATAAATTTCTGGATTTTACTTAAAAAGACACGTACTACAATATACGTATAACAATAATGTAAAAAATGATTTACATTCTACCAAAAGTTAAATATTATACTGTACTTGTACAATAGTTGCATACTTTATTATACTTTGAAATTACTTTCTCATCTAATCTATTGCAGTTAAAATAAGTACGCAACATGCCCTTTTTTATTTTTTAATGCGAAGGCTTGTTTTAGTGATATTTCATTAATATTATACACACAATTATTGTGATAATATATTTTAACATTAAAAAACTCGCACTAAATTTGCAATGTTATTCTTTTGAGAAATTTTGTACGCTGCATTTGAATGCATTTGAATGGTAACATAATATGTCACCATTATATATTATCACAGCCGTGTGTACGTAGTACGTACACAGGACCGCGATAATATATTTTACCATTTAAATCCAGCTCGTATTTTTCTCATAAGAATAACATTGCAAATTAAGCGCGAGTTTTTGAATGATTAAATGTATATTATCGTGGTCCTGTGTACATGTTTTATAATATTAATATGGTTAATATACATAAATGTAGTTAGCATAAAATTATAAATTACAGTTTTACGTTAAATATGAATCCTTGCTAACTTTTTTCTTTTCTTTTTTTAATGTAACTCAGCGTTAATTAAGTTGCATATACATGAGGGAGAGGGGCACTCACTGGTCTCGAAGGAGTCCCAATCTGGGTCATGAGCCATAGAGTTCACGACGATCTCGTCTGCTTCCACACTAGCCTCCAGCTCTTCGGTGAAGTTACCCCACGAAGGATCTAAAAACATAACATCACATTTAATTAAAAACCAACTTGATATGTTGCGTAATGTATTTATTGTGTTTCTTATTTTATGCTATTTGAGTAAGTCTATAAGTTTTAAATTGAAGATAAACCTTGAAACAGTTTTTTAATATTCAACTGTATTGTAATAGTCCTGCAAGAAAGTTTTTTTTTTTTTTTTTTTACCTATATATACAATTTTTTTTTTTTTAACTTTTGAAAATTGCATATTTTATAAAAGTAGCATAAAAAATTGAACGCAAATATTTGAATTGTAAAACATTAAGTTAGGTCAAAAGCGCATTACAGTATTTATATAAAATTATACTCTCCTACATAAGAAACTGGTACCATTTAAAGTTAAAAGAAATCGATACAATACAATTGAACAGACAAAAAAAAATTAAAATGTTGGATGATAAACATTACATTTTGTCATAAAATATTAAGTTTTAATAATATAATCAAGTTATATTGTTTATTAAAAATGGTAATAAAAAGTTGAGATAATAGGATTATGAATTTGAAGTGTTGTTAAAATATAACAATAAAAAACTTTGAATCTCGGTAACATTTTTATTGCTCATCATCATCGTTATAGTGTTTCAAGTGATATTTGTTGTTTACATTACTAGACGTATTATTTATTTAAGAAGTTGTTTATATTCAAATCTATACGAGATAAATTTAATATTTTGTATAATATATAGAGCACAAAAACATATAATTAAGTTCTTGACTGACCCAGACAATATGAAGCACTAATTTTGGTTTGTTTTGATTTCAGCCTTTTTAGATTATATGAGAATGATTAGTAAAATTATTAATATTTCGTATTTAATGGTGTACCATGAATTTATCACATCAATTTTTTAGTATATGACTATTATAATATAGAGACCTCAAAAATAATTTTTGTTTTACAAAAAATTGTGAGTAGCATTGTGTTACCATTCAAAAACTCTCACTTATTATTATTATTTTTTTTTGTGCTAAATTTAAATGGAAATTATATTATAATAATTATTTAGTGTACATTATAAATCGGTTTAAAATACACTAGTAATATGCTGAAGACTATTAGAACGAGCTTAAGGACATACTCCAGTCCAAACAACATGTCTTCTAATAGTTTTATTTTACTGAACTAAACTCAAAATGGGACCTCCAAATGTGATACTTGTTTTCAACAGGATACATATTAAGTAACCACGCAGGAGTGTGCTAAAAATTTATAAAGAATGCAACTGGTGCGTTTCTTTTTTCGAATTATATAACGACTTTAATAGAAAAATGTTGTGCGGGTTGCATAAGTCAAAATTATCTACGCTGAATAAATTTTGGGACAATTTTTTTTTTTTGACGTTTCATATCATGATTAAGAAAATAAAAAGCAGTATTGTTATAGTTAAGAGTGTGATGGATGTCTTTAAGTGTTGATTATTATACCCAAAGTATCAAATCAAAGTCATGGTCCACCAAGGGGAAAAAAATGCCAGTGAAAGATTTTCATTTTTATTATAATATGAATGGAAAGTAATTAGATTATTTTAGCAAAATTTCTGTCATATACGATGGTATGTACGTATGATGTATGGTACGATGTATGGTACGATATAAATATCAAATAATTGACATAATTAGCATCGTTCAACTGCTCAAGTAATTACTATACAATCTAAGTAGTTAAAGTTTGAAAATTGATAAGTTTAAATTTCATAATAATTTATTATATTTTGTTATAAAATTTAATAATACAAAATCACGAACCTTTTTTTTTTAATACATTTTATGACTTTTTAGTTTGTTCTTTTAAAAAAATATTATGAGTAAAACATTGTATAAAATAGACAGCTTATAGATAAGCTTGAATATTAAAATTTACGCTATAGAGATTAAGGAGAGAATTCATATATAGAGTGTTTTTTTATCAATATTATACTTTAAGTATTGAAAACAGTTTTCTATATTAAAAAGTCGTAAAGTAAAATATAAACATTCATAATTTTGCT
Organism: Ecdyonurus torrentis; assembly: GCA_949318235.1. Lineage (NCBI taxonomy): Eukaryota > Metazoa > Arthropoda > Insecta > Ephemeroptera > Heptageniidae > Ecdyonurus > Ecdyonurus torrentis. Next base: position 32,470,848 of record OX439132.1, on the reverse strand, counting down.
CTTTTCTTAGATAAGACACAAGTGAGTTATTTACATATTTTGTTTTTATATTACATTGTTGTACGTATATAAAAAAAGTAGGTTTATGGTCGATTTGTTGACAGTTTTAAGATTAGAAATAATACATTCTGTATATATATGTGAATAAAACATTATCATGACAAGATACAATAACAATACTAATATGGTTCACAACATTTTATTTTCATAGTATAATTTTTATTGCAGACAGCAAGACAGTATGTCACTTTAATACGATGTACTGTTAGTAAGATTGCGATAAACACGTTACTATCTGAAGTACACTCTAAAAAATGGTGTATTTCTTTATTTACGACTTACGAATACTAACTTATTTAAGATAATAACTTTTAAGTTATTATTAGCAGCTAAAATAATGCATTTTAGCAAGTTATTAACAATAGCTATTTAACTTAAAATAGCTCAAATAAACTTAAAACCACTTAAATTAACTATTTTTAATAATTTGCTAAAATGTGTTATTTTAGCTACTCATAATAACTTAAAAGTGATTATCCTAAATAAGTTATTATTCGTAACTAAAGTAATGCACTATTTTTTTAAGAGTGTAATGTTTTTCATATGTTGAAGTAAGTGATCGTGAACTGGACAAATGTTATAAACACACAAATTTCATTGAAAACCTTGTACACAGTTTCAGAATATTTTAAGTATAGTGGAAAATTAACGGTAATGAAGTCACTATACGTTAACAATCTAACAATAAAAGCTTCAATGACGTCATAAGCGTTATAATCACAATGAAATAAACGCCAAACTTGAATGTTGCAAACCCACAATATTTCCATTTGTTCGTAATGCTTGTGACGTCACTTTCGTTTTTACCGTGAGAATTTTAATACATAGTGATGTCATAATTGTTAACTTTTTTAAAACATTGCAAAACTATGTATACTTGGTTTTCAATTATTATTTTTTTTAAAGTGTATTGGTACTTTGGACCAAAAGGAACCAAAATAATGTAAAAGTTCTGGGGTGCCATCATGCATCACTTTAAATTTCATAGGTTCTTAGAATTTTAAACTGCTGAATGTAAATTTAAACTACCATTTTCTTCCTTATTTTAAGGGTATCCTACACTGAAATATTTATCATTTGTAACAGACTCAATATGCTGTTATATATATATATATATATATAATATAAAATTTGAATGCAATATACGATCAAAAGCTAAAGTTAATGGACCTTAGATCCCTTTCGTTAAATTACGCAGAATATGTTTTCTCATTCCACGCATCAAAATTTATTGCAAATTTTTGAATGGTTAAATAAAGTATTACAATCATGCGAACGTATTGATCTTTTCTTCTTTTCTCTTTACGTTTTTTTTTTAAAATTTTTTTTTTAGACCATTTAGAATACTATAAAATCTTTTAACTAGGTCACCATACACTGTACAATAAAACGTATGACTTTTGTAAAAATATGGGTTGACATTGCATTTATTCACTGTACTAAATAATGTAATAACAATAATACTGCACATTAAAATAATAATATAGGAAAAACATGTTGCAATACTCTATTTATAAAAGATCGTGTAAATCAAATAAATGATGGATTACTTTATTTGGCAAAATAAAGTCACTGGCATAGTATTTTTTGCCACCAATCTACATTATATAAACATATCAATAATTAAATTGTATAATCAAAACGACTCGCTAATCTCTTTTACAGTTAAAAAAAAAAAGGTTCAAGGTAGCAATTAAGATAATAGTTATTAATGTATTGTATAGTAAAACTTAAATAAAAATAGCTCGTTAACAATTTTAAATGGATTTTTAATGGTTTAAAAAAAGAAAAATAATAGTTTGATTGTTATGTTTGTAATGATAATCTCTATAAATATCGTTTATGTTACTCTATATAAAACATAATGTGATTCTTTAGCTTGATATTTATTTCTGTGGTAGTAATTTCTTACTTTATAGTACAGTACTTGAAAGAAAATGTTTGTCTCACAGTTTATTAAAGTGACACACAACCCTAAAAATAAGTAATTTTTATTCTTCTCTAAAATAATTCAATAGAAATCAGTCGTTTATTTTACTTTTCTAGCCCGCAGGATAAGCGAGCCCCGCTAGGGTAAAGAGGAAATCTCTGACGTCAGAGATTTCCTTTACTGTGTGAGTAAAAAATCTGTACACCTTTTCAGGTAAGCTTAGCAGGTAGAGCAAGGGGTACAAATTTTTTACTCGCATAGTAGAGGGGCGTGTACTCTATATCGTTACCCTCGTGGGGATTGCTTATCCCGCGGACTGGAAAAGTCAAATAAATGACTGATTACTATTGAATTGTTTTAGAAAAGAACAAAAAATACTCATTTTTAGGGTTTAGTATCGCTTTAACTTACGTTAGTAATAATAACTAACTTTATTATAGTTTGTTCTGTAAAGTATATATAATGAGGCTAATTAACAATGATTGGCTGTTCAAAAAAATAGACACATTCATTGGTTGATCTTGTTTTTTGAGCTGATAAAAGTGAGGCGTATGTTGAGCATGGAACTTTTTTTTTTGTGAAGTTTCGTTCATTCTTATCAATTCTAAAGTTTTAAACGAAGAAATAACAATAGCTCGTTTTGTAAAGTATAGTGAATCTCAATAACAGTGATTGACTGACCAACAAAATAAGACACATTCATTGGTTGATTATTTTTTTTTTTTTTGAGCCGATAAACGTAAGTCGCATATTGAGACGGGAATATTTTTTGGGAAGTTTCTTTCATTCTTATCAAGTTCAAAGTTCTAAAAAGAAGAAATAACAATGATCAACCATATGTATAAACGTAGTAAACAGGTAACGACGTCATAATCAGATGTTTGTAACAAAGGAACATTTTCGAAGCTGGCTCAATATTTGTGTGCTAGTTTATAGAACGAGCTAATGATCAACCATAACGTAAAGTAAACAGGTAATGACGTTATGTTCAGATGTTTGTAACAAAGGAAAAAAATTGAAGCTGGCTCAAGAGTTGTGCGTAGTTTATAGAACGAACTTATATGACTTTGTCAGCGCTTATTTGTTACCATAACTAAAAAAAAAATAAAAAAAAAATAAATAAATCTAGTTTCTCAAAATAAATGTCTTGTTTTAAATACACTATATCATGACTGTATATATGCATTTATGGATTAAAGATCTCCCTGTAGCAATCAATATTAAACCAAAAGTTAATTAAAATTTCAAAGTTTAATTTAAAACTTTTTGCAATGAAGATATTATAAATAATGACTATATTAATCTCGCTCAGTTTCAAGATAATTTATTTCACACCTTTGCTTAGATATACAAAAAATTTAGTATGGTTTATTTATAAAACGATTTAACTATATAAATATGTTTTTAAAAAATAAATACAACTTTATATCAGATTAATATAAATTCAATAAGTTATAAATAAAATAGACACATTTTGATAATGTGTATAACACACAATATTTTTTGAGGCTATGAAAGTGTGTTTGTATACGTATATCATGAAATATTTTTGGAAAATTGAAAGTTTGCTGTTATCAAAGTAAAAAACTAAAAACAAACTTTTACTTTAGTTGAATATAGCTTTCGCTTTTAGATACAGCTTTTATAATGTATAGCTATACTGCTAGATACCGGTGTGGGATGTGGGATAGTGGGTGGGTGGGTGTAGCTTATGGCGTCTCTCTCTCTCTCTCTCTCTCTCTCTCTCTCGTCACAACTTCCGAAGCTTGATACCAATATATGAATAAAAACGTAACAGCAACCGCGATAGTAATAATGTTTCATTGCACTGAAAGAAAAGAAGTAACGCAATCATTGCGTTCAGTATAATATAGATTGTTTCTTTGTTTCGTTTACTTAATTTGTAATCTATTGTGTTGCAAAAAAAAAAAAAAAAAATCAAAGATTTTATATTTTTAATATGAAAATCAATGAATGAGGGACCAGTAGACACAAAATCACCACTTTTTCAGTATAAATTAAAAAAAAAAAAAAAAAAAAAAAAAGAGTCAAACTTGGTTTGATAATTATGTATACATATCAGTCTTATATATTACAGGCTAAGAATATTGTAAAATTTTATGCATCGTAAGTGTAAGCATAATAGTATGGTATATGTAAGAAGATAAAATGATAAAATTTTCATCCTTCATATGCAACACTGTTCCATATAATACAATATAAAACATAGCTGTACTGTACTAATTATAATTTAATTAAGCATTTGAGACAAAAACTAAATGAAAAAATGAAGATTTTTCACATATGTACTGTACAGTACATAATCCACTCTCATAATATAGTATCGTTGTTAACTATGTAGATTTTTTTTCTGTGTATTTTATGCATTATTTAAAGCGTGTGTAATTTAACTATCTATATTTATATGTACAGAGCTATAATTTTTAAAATTTCATTAAAAAAATACAAGTTTATCAAATATATAGACTATCTACGACAGCATAACGAACGAGATATTTACTAAATTAATGATTTTTTTAATGGGTTTTAACTTTTAATAAACCTCTATAATATATATATATATATATATATATATATATATATATATATATATATATATATATATATATATATATATATTTCAATTTCATCAGGGTTAAAAATTTTATGACAATAACATATTGTGATAATACTCTTTCAGTTTTATACATATCATGACAGGTTAACTAATTATTACGTTCATTTAGAATTTTGTCGTCGCTATTTAAAAATAACAACTGTGAATTTTTGCTAATTATTTCATCCATTTAGTATCACAAAACTATGCAAATGTTTGACAATATCATTTTTTTATTATCAAAACAATAACCTACCCATTTGCTGACGTATATAAAACCTTTTGTGTATGTGTGTGTTATATATATATAATATTTACTTTGAATCTGGTATGAGAATTAAAAATATATATTTTTTAATGTATATTAATATAAAAAACTGTTCTTATATTTATGCATATTAGATTAGTAATATGATATTACGATTGGAAGTAATGCGATTTAGTAAGGGTATTCTTTGATTATTTTAAAATGCATTGTCTATAATTCTAAAAATGCAGGTCATGTGAATTTCAAGCACTTTTTAAATCTGTCAGTATTATAACGCATTAATAATAAATGCACTTTGAATAATTTATACATATAATGCAAAAATTTACATTTTTATACATAAAATAATGAATTTTAACTATTTTATAAAAGATATTAATAAGTTATACTTTATACATTAAGCTTAAACTATTTGCAAGTAAATGGGATTTTTTTATTTATTTCAATCAACGCATTTTGTGTTAAAATAGCTCGATGTATATAAAGCGAACAAAGCAACATTTTCAGCACATTGGTTATTGGTCAGCAATAGAAATTCCAATTGCAAGAGAAACGTTGCTCTGAATGTTAAAAAGTATTTTAATATTCAACGTCCAGCTCTGGATCTGTTTATATTTACATGCATTTGACATTTTTTTTTTCAAAACCTGTTATCATACATGACCTGGTTTATTAATGTATTACAAGCTTACATTTTTGCTCAGAATATGTTTTACTGCATTATATGTAAATATATATATATATATATATATATATATATATATATATATATATATATATATATATATATATATATATATATATATATATATATATATATATATATATATATATATATATATATATATATATACATATTATTCTTATGCAGTTCAATCAATATATTATAAGAATCATAAGTAAAAAAAAAAGAAGCAGAAATTTGCACACAGTATTCAGCTTTCTGTTTCAAGAAAAAATATAGGATTTAATGTTACATAAAAGTGCTTCTTGACTTTTTTAGAAACTTAAGTCTTTATGCAATTTATTAACTTCTTAAAAGTATTGGAAAAAAGTTTTTTTTTTCTCAACGTGGGACTTTAATACTGCGATGGGGACTAATATATTTAACTTTTTAAAATAAGATTTACAAAAATTTAAATTAAACAAAAAAACTTTTAAGAAAAGTAGTATTTTATCACTATCAATATATTCTTGTATAAAAGAAATTACTTAATTTGTGATAAATTTATGTCCTATAGCATAAACGTTGCTATATTGAAATAGCATAAATATTTATCCTTATATTATACAACAAATTTACTATGCTGTGTAACATACTTATTTTTTATGACTGTTGAAATTATAGTGCTATTGTTGACTGAAATCAGAGTAGCATTATCATTTTTTGTCTGTGTATTAATGTTTTCAAAAAATGTTAAAACTAAAATACAAAATAACATATTTGATTATTGTAATTTAAAAAAAACAAAACATGATTTTTACACTGTATTTAAATGTTCATAATGTTACAACAATTTTTTTTATACGTGTCCTTATCGTTTTGATACTTTGAGACACACGCGACTCCAATTTCTTGCTCAATACGTAATTATAGCCCAACTGTGTTGTATATTTCTTACATGCCTACACTTTCACACACTTTAATGTGCTTTTAATGCTATAATTTCAAATATCTTTCATATTATTGATATGCATCACATAATGCGTGACATTTGTGCTTTACAAAATGGTTGAAATGTTATATGTTATTTTCTCTTATTAATAGTAACTGAAAAAAAAAATAATAATAATAATTTCATTCAGACATCTGATCGTATTTTTGACATTTTCTCTTACTTTATTATATAAAAGCAATGTATATTTTTTGCTCTAGTATAGTTTTGGTTATTATTGTTAACTACAAAGTTGCTTTTTATTTTGTCGCAATTTATATCGAGATATTTATTTGAATATTTAAATTAACCGTTGACGTCATTCATTATAATCTCATTAAAATAGATGAAGATCTTATTGTCAAACTATATCTTCAATTAAATTAAAAGACATTTAAAATGTCACATAAAAGCAATAATTTAATATATTTTAAAACAATCATGACAATTATTAATTTTTAGTAGTGGTACTAAAAAAATATTTAAAAATGTACGTTTAAAAATATGCGTAGAAACGATTTTTGTATTGTTTAATAAAATGGCAATAATATCGCAATAAAATTAAATCATGTAAGAATAAATCTTTATATTATTATATATTTATTAAATTTATAGCCTATTAGTTAAGACTATTATTTATTTAAAATAATTATACTTAAATCAATAAATTAATTTGACAGAAACAACAAATTACAACGAAAAAAAAAAATGACATTATTATATTTTCATGACGACGTAAAAAAAAAAATTAGTTGTTTCAAGCTCTATAAGTCATTCATTACTTGTCAGGATAGAAGATAGAATCATGCCATGACACAGAATATAAAATTTTGAATTTTAAATGAGCAATGATGGATTGGAATATAATGTTAAAAAAAAAAAAAAAGAAATATACAAACTTATAAGAAAAAGAAAAGTTTGAAAGTTTTTTTTTTTTTTTTTCCTCCTCAAAGTTACGCCTTCGTTTTCTTTAAGTTTTGTACATATAGTCAGTTGTAACTTAAATATTGGATTGAATTTAGATCTACTTTCCTTGTGTGCAAAGTTGTACGTACATACGTGCTTTGAGAATACGTGTATCGATAGAAGTTCAAGTTCGAGCAATTTTATTGAAGTTAAAATATTTGTTCCTATTGTAAATTATTTTACAATAATCTTGTTAATACATATAACAATTTATACACTAAATTAGGTGTAAGTGGCACCATTTTTTACGAGAACACTTAAAAATAATAATAAAAGTTGAAACAATGTTGTACACAGTTTCATAATGTTTTTAATATTTAGAATTAATGGTTATAAAGTCATTAAGCGTTGAAATTCTAACGATGAAAACGTACATGACATCACAAGTGTTAAGACTGATTGAAAAAAAAAATATATATTAGTTTTCAACTGACAACTTTGAATTGTGATTCTAACGATTGTGACGTCATTTACGTTTTGACTGTTAACTTGTCAACATTTAGTGACGTCATAACTGTTAATTCTACAATACTTAAAACTTTTTGAAACTGTGTGAAAGTTTTTAATGATATTTTGTAAGTGTGAATACAATGAAAAATTGTACAGCCATCTCCTTTACAAGTTTTTCTCCCCATAGCTTGTAGGACTACAGAAATGTTAAACGAAATATAACATACAGCATACAAAGAGTATGATGTTCTTACATCACGATTTGAAAATGAAGAGACGTTTTGTTTTGAACACAGCATCCCTTGAATAATTTTACTTGCGGACAAAATTCAATTTCCATTTTCAAATTTTACTTACTTGCTTTGATGTGTACTTTTAAATTTCATGTATATTATAATGTAAAATATCTTGGGTAATTCAGGTTTTTGAAGCATCTTATAAGTATAAAGCAACTTTCAAAGACAGTTTCAAAAGTAAGTAACTTTGATGGAAAAATGGAAATTCATATAAAAATAGTCTGATTTTATTTAGTATTTCATTTTTTTTTTTAAATCTTCAAAACATCAAACCAAAAAGTTATATATTTTTTGGTAACCATCAAACAACAACCCTTAAAAAAACTGACTTAAATTTAAAGTGCTACGCATATCATTAACTAGTTGAAACAAAAACACAAATAAAGAACTTTAAATTCTAATTTGTGTATTTATAGCTCTCGCAGTTGTTGGATTTGAAATGCGTAGAGAGAGAGAGAGAGAGAGAGAGAGAGAGAGAGAAACTTAATGCTAACTCATTGTTATTTAAAATACAAATTACTTTCCTCAACATCATTAGCATTTTTCATTGTTCTCTGCAATGTTACTTTGTTTAATAACATTGAAAAAAAAAATCACAACATATTTGTATGACATGTTTTTGCCAAGATTTTAATGTTGGATAAGGAAATGAATTTAATTAGCCTGCTTTTGTGCGTTTTAAATTTTTCCGCTTATATTTTAACTACATATTCATATATATTTTTTTCTACATGCTATATATATACATAATATACAAGACAATTCTTGGAAGCTACATGGTGTATATTAGTTTTAAAAATAATAATGTAAACAAAAACATTGTCTATGTTAATAAGTAATACGAGCTACTTTAATGTACTATGTACTATTCCCATTAAGATATATTTTACGCTGTACTTTTTAAATTCAAATTCTATTTTCTACAAAATTTAATATGAAATATATGTATATTTTTTCATTATAGTATAAAATGAAATTTAATAATCACCAGAAAAGTAATATTAATAGAGAAAATCAGTAAGTTTAAAAGATACATTTTTATCATACTTACCCAACACATATTGACATATTAAAAAAAAGCTAGAACAATAATTTATGTTCCACCTTATTGAAGGACAGAAAAATCTCCACTAACAGTAAGGAATTTTATATTTTCAATACTTAGTAATATCCTGGCTGAAAAGATTGAATTTTTAATATCTTCATGTTCTTGTAGAAAAAGAAAAAAAAATACGAAAATGATGATGCGGACGTCTAGGGCAAAAATTGACGTCGTGAAGTAAAAAAAAATAGGGGTAGTCACACATGGAGGAGATGAGAGAGAGAGAGAGAGAGAGCAGAGAGAGGAGAGAGGTTGAAATAAAAGAGTAAAAAGAACGTTAAGATACACAGTCTATACAAAAAGAACGATTGAGAGAATAAAAGTGAGAAATAATATAACGTAGTTTGTACGTAGAAGCATTTTTTTCTATAAAAAAAAGTCTCTAGAGAGAGACACGAGAGAGAGAGAGAGAGAGAGAGAGAGAGAGAGAGAGAGAGAGAGAGAGAGAGAGAGAGAGAGAGAGAGAGAGAGAAAGAGGACAAAGATATAGAACAAAGTGTAGGGTGAGAGTGAAGGGAAGGGTAAAGATTGGAAATTGGAAACAAAGTATAGAAAATTAGGGCAGATAATGTGAGAGTAAAGACAGTATGGTGGCATCAAGGGAAAGAGAGAGAGAGAGAGAGGCAAAAGATAGATGATGTGTATAAAGGTGATCAATATATGGAACCAGGAGAGCGTATCAAATAATTCATGCCCTAGTGCTTTACATCACAGGAAAAAAGACTGATACTTTACCATCTAACGCAACTTTACGGTTAGAAACGTACATACTCTTTCCTGTATAGATATTTCACGCACTGGATACATAAAATAAAAAAGTAGTCCCTAAAACAAAAATTTTATATCGCGTACGTACTTCAATACTACTTTTTATAACACAAAATTAGAGTAACTGGCAACGTATAACATACTAGTTAATTATCGGTTAAAAGTATGGCACTTTTAGAAATATGGAAGTGGAAATTTCAGCCACTTTTGTAACCAAGCATAACGAAGTATCAGTTAATCCCATTATTCATTTTAATGATTTTTTAAAAGAGATTTTACGTATTATTTTTAATAAATATCTCAATCTTTAAAGAAATGTTGTAATTTATGTTTGTCATCGATAAGTAAACATACAACATTTTCTGTAATACGTATATAATGTTTTCTTTAAATTTATAAAATGCATAAAAAATTCCGTTTGATAAAAAGGGCTATCGGTTGTGATTTTCTCGAAGTGTCGATACAAATAAGATTGAGTGAAATATTCAGTTCACGTGCAGCTTGTGATGCACAAGTGTTATTGACAATGCAAATCAGCAGCTCCCCGGGCTAAAGCCGGAGAGTGCAGGCAAGAAACACTCTCGGGAATACACAAAACTTTTGCTTGTCTTTTTTTTTTTTTTTGGTCATGTGTATTTTCCAAGGGTATTGAGAAAGTAATCATACATTATTTCATTTGCATGCTTTTTCATTACCATATTTAATTTTCATTATATAAGTATGATTATATAATGGTACACAATCGGGAATCAAACTTGGTTCTCTAGACTATCAATTCTATTGCTATTTAATTGCATTATAGGTTTGCATCCCATATACAGGTATGTAAATTGGCTTACAATTATGTATCTGATGTAATGATAACAAAATTGAGATTGAGTTTCAAATAGCTTTGCTCTTCTACTGTCTATCATCATGAATTATTTGTTAATAATTGAGTTATTGAGTTATTAGAAAAAAATGAAATGACACTTAAAGGAATAAACTAGAAGAAAACATAAGCATTTATATCACAAAACACTTGATGGAACTCACATAAATAGCTTAAGTTTGTCTCAAACCCCAATTGTAGCTCAATTGTAGATCAATTGTAGTGTGATCAGAAAATTTCAATATATGCAACCCGCACAATTTTTTTTCTTATTTTTGCATGTTTCTAACGTCAGTCACGGAAATTGCATACTTTACAGTTTTTTCACGCTCTCTCATGGGGCTACATTAACATTCTGTTAAAAATTGTCATCAGTTTTGAGATCTTATTTCGTGTTTATTAATTAAAAAGCACATGTTGTTTTATGTGGTCTATGGCCATGTCTATGGCTTTAAATATCACAGTAAACATGCTATATTATTAAATTACAGTACTGTAGAAATACTGTAGAAGTACCCATCTCTATATTATATTTTATATGTTTATAGAACTAATTTAGTTTTATTTTCAAAGATTTCTAGAGAAATAAGAAATACATTTATTTAAAAAAAAAAAAAAAAAAAAAGTAAACCACAATAAAAGCTTACTTAAATAGTCTGTCGTATTATTATCTTTTATAATATAATATAATTAAATATCTTTAAATTTGGAAGCCTCTATACGAAATACAAAAAAAAAAAAAAAAATAAATAGAATATAACATCTTATTTTAAATTAATTCTATTTGTGTTTTTTATTCTTAAAATTTTTTAAATTATACATTGTGTACATAATATGCAGTATTTATTTAATATTTAAAAAAATAAAATAAACATACTAAAAAGTTTTTCAATTTAATTTTCATACAAATTTTAAGTAATATACATAATGTAACATTATAATTTAAAAACATAATTTTTTTATTAAATAGAAAAAGTTTTAAATTCAAATTAAAAAAAAAATGTAACAGTTGAAATACAGCTGATGTTCTGTTTTAAAAAACATTTTAATAGTTGTAGTAAAATTAAAAGAAAAAAAAAAAAGATTATTTGTATATCCACTAACATAAGTGTCTTTAAGTAATTTTGTCTTAAACTTTTCCTTGTTCTTTGTTCTTGCACGTTGAGTAGAAAATTATACTCGATGGAAAGTAATGCAATGTCACTCAGTTATACTTAAACTCTCGTAACTTTTAAACCTTTTACTGGACCTTTTCTTTCCACTCATATTTAAAAAGTAAGTTTAATTTTTCTAATGCATTTTTTTTATATAAATACGAAGATTTTTCTCCCTTTCTCTTTATGCTTTTAAATAAATTATATTTAATGCAAAAGAATTATTTTATATATATTTTTTAATACATTCAGCATATTTTTTTTTTCAAACTTATTATAAAAAGTGAAATTTGTATGTATGTATTATATTTAAAAATAAAGTTTTATAAAGAGAGTATCTCTTTACCATATTAGCTAAAATATTTAATATCTTCCCATATTTCATTAAAATTTAATTTACTTTGCCAAAGGAAATATTCAAATATTGGGAAGTAACTATGTGGATAGATTATATAAATCGATAATAAGAAAACACGATATATATATTATATTTAATAATAATAATATTATCAATATAGGAGCAAGGTACGGTATAATCTTAGACCATATTTTATATTTTCTTTCTCCTTTCTATACCCTCAACTTGTTCTTGTCGGAGAAAATTTAAAGTCTAGGTCTTGATTAATCTACTCAATTAGTAAACATCCCTTGTATGATGAAATATACAGTTTTTCATTTTTCTATAAAAATATCCACCCTAAAAAAAACTCTTAACATATTACAAATAATCTCTCTCCCCCCCACTCTCCCTCTCTCTCTCTCTCTCTCTCTCTCTCTCTCTCTCTCTCTCTCTCTCTCTCTCTCTCTCTCTCTCTCTCTCTCTCTCTCTCTCTCTCTCTCTCTCTCTTTTATAAAAGTACACTTATATAATATATAAAAAAATGCTAGTCTTTCTTTATACTTTACCTAATATTAGAAAAAAGTTTCTATAAGCCGGTTCATAATGAAGGGGATAAGGAAAAAAAAAAAAAAAAAGAAAAAAAGGATTTTGGTTGGACTAACGTATAAAAAAAATATCTTACAATATGAAAGTCTTTAAGAATAAAGTAGAATGAATGAAGCTAAAATAAATGATAAAAGAGAAAGAGAGAGAGAGAGAGAGAGAAGGGTGGATAATCTTAATATTATTTTTTCTTCCAAGAAAAAGTAAATATATTTTTGTATACAACAACTTTTATTTGTTCCTAAGAAAGAAAACTGTAATAATATTCAGATTTCTCTCCCTTTCGCGTTTTATTCCTGTTGCCTTCAAGCCATATATACCCTCCTCTTCTACTCATTTTTATCCACTCCCTCAACCCCCTCCCCCCCCCCCCTAAACTTTGCTCGCCACTTTAACTGGTGAAACTAATTATGAGCTATTACTGACTCCATATATTTTCTCTACAGCTGTGCTTGCCTATATATACTTTGCATTATTCACAAGTATGAGTATTTTATTACAAATGATTATACTCCCCCCCATACAATACAACGAGTGTATAAATTGTATAGTCTTTGTAAAAGTTAGTCCTTAGAAAGAAACAAAAAATGAAGTTGCTTAAAAAAAAACTTTAAGTTATTGTAATAATGATATATATTATTAATGATAATAAAAAAGTTTTTAATTTAAATTTTCTTTTGATTGCTTTGGTTTTTAATAAGCATGTATTTTTAAAGCGTAATATTAATTGAGTCTTTTAAACTTAAATATTTTATTGTGCTTTTATACATTGTACGAGTACAAAAAGAGGAAACAATGTGTATTTAAGTAAGTGGTTTTCATTTCATATTTACAAAAATTACTATATACTTGGAACGTACGTGTACGTAAAAATACATTGAAATTATTAATTTCTTTAATATTTTAAACAATAAATTTATTAAAAAATAACATTAAAATTAATAATACCAAATTAAATAATCGTCCTTATTAAAAAAAATGCGACACCTTTTTCTTGAAAGGGTGAGTGGGCAAACTCTTATACCGAACTTAATTGTTGTTAATAAATGCAATTAGTTAACTTGAATTAAAAGCCATTGAAAATACAAAGTTTAAAAAATATATATTTAAAAAAATAACATTGAACCAGTCCTAAAAGATAGTGCGAAAATATGATTACACGCAATTTCAAATTGTGTACTATACACGTTAAAATATCACATAATTAAAACAAAAGAACCCTCTTTCTATAAAAAAAAAAAAAAAAAAAAAAAAACTTTGAAGTTAATACGTTCTGTTTTTCATTTACATCATGTTTTAATTTACGGTAAAAAAAACTTTAGAAAATCTCTTGTTAAAATCTTATTTTTAAAGATTGAAATTTAGCTATTAAATCACCACAATTGATGATAAATATCAAATTTGATGTCATGCAACATTTTTATATAAAAAAATAAAAATATCGTCTTAAAAATCAACTTACTTTATGGATAAAAATTGTGCGTGGATATAAGAACTTAAGAAGTTATATATAAGAGAGGGAAGAAAAATATAGAAATGAAGTAGAGTATATAACTTGTTAAAAGGAACATTAAAAATACATTAAGATTTTCTATTAAGGGTCTTTAGTTAAGAAATAAAAATCAATTCTTTGGACGGTGAGTATAAATTTAAGTAAAAATTGTTAGATAGAGTTTAGATTTCTGTCCTATATTTAAGTTAAAATACAAAATGTTTCTTTATGATTTTTTTTTTGTTGTTGAAAATTTTAATGTATATAATTATAATGTTAAAATATTTCATCTAATCTCGCTCTGTTCTTTAATTGTGATCGATTTAGAAAAAAGGAATATAGAACGGTTGCACTCATATTTAAGAGCTGCCATTTTGTTGGTCAGGAATACATAGGCCAGCATAGGAAAAACGTCATTTTTATTTTTTTTTAATAGCAAAAGAAGCTTCAAACCTTAATCAAAGCCTTATTTCTAGCTCCTATTAAGCTCGCCTAATATGAAAAAAATTCATTCAGTTGAAATAAACTCTTTTTATGTTAAAAATGAGAAGAAATGATGTTTCCCCTATGCTGGACAATGTATTAGGCACCACAAACATGGCGACAAAGCGCAAGAATGTGCAAGGGGTCTATAAACAATCTAATTATGCTTGTTATTTTTCTTTTGATTTGAAGTCATGACAATTGTTATCTTATTTAATAAGAGATTTGGAATGTTTTTTTTATATATAATATATATATATATACTTTCAATTCATTTCAATATATTGCATGTGAATTTGTTTCAAGATACTGAATTGCACAATATTTATTTGTAATATATGACGTTATATATCTATAGAAACTTGCATTACTAAAGCTTTTGAAATTCAAAATAAAAGACAATTCTATTAAATTGCTGTAAACATGGTATATATAAAATAAACAAGTTTATAAGTTCAGTAACTCTTCTTCTCATCTGGATGCGTAGAAATAAATTGATGATAGATCCACTTTAAACACAACCGACAACAAGGTAGGTATATCTATCTGTATGTCTGCCCTGACAAACTTTCTATCCAATTACTTACTGTTTTGTCTACCACTTTGTATCACAAAACTATATACTGCTTTGCTGGCTGTTTCTACATGACTAACCATTGACCTTTTATGTACTGTATATGGTCAAAGAACCCAATGCCATAGTATTGTAAAAAGTGAATATTGTAAATAAAATTGTAACGTTATTATGATCGATATAATATAAAAAAGGATTAAAACTAATGAATAATCATCGTGTGGAGAGCCAGTTTTTTGGATTGATGATCACATTATATTTTATTACATAACAAATCAAAAATTTTAATTTCTAATTTTAATTTTTTTTTTGCAGTATTTACTATCATATTGTTTCCGATACAATATTTTTTTTAATGTTTATTAATACGTTTTAGTGTGCAATCGATATATAAGTATGCTTTTAGAAAATACACTGAAAAAATTACTACTTAAGGCAGGTATCTAAATCCTGTAAATGCAATTTAGGTACATATAACCTAGTACAGGTATTATTATACTACAATAATACCTAATGCAGGTGAAATATGCTGCAATAAAGGTGTGATTCCTTTAGTATAAGTGGTATTGTAGTTTATAACTACCTGTTACAAATTAAAGTGTACCTACTGCAAAATACAGGATTCATGTACCTGCCATAGGTAGTAATTTTTTTCCCGTGTATAAGTTTCTTTTTGGTAGTAGTGTTGGTAAATAACCATATTTTACTATAAAAACATAAAGCAATTAAATTAATTAACTCACCTGACTCGAAAGTAACTTCACTAAGCATGATCCACCTCGCGGCAAACCATAGTTGTACTTTGACAAATCTTCCAGAACGTCCATGTAGATGTATGGACACATTTCTCGCTTGTTCGAGTACTCGGTCTGGCATGTAAGAGTAAGAGAGAGGTCGACCGTTGTAGAATTGACCTGCTACGCTGAATAACACTTTGGCGCGTGAAAACACCTGAAACCATACGTGACCTTTAACTTAATGAACATGTTAAGTTTTGTCTAGTAGAGAAAATTAGAATATGTAGACATGTCATTTTAATGTATTTAAGACATTATATCTTTCATGTAAATTTTATTAAATTTTATATTACATGGAATAAAAATCATGTTCAAATTATTGATAATATGTTCAGTTTGATATATGTAAAAATATTTCGTATCATTAAAAAAAAAAAGAAAAAAAAGAAGATGAATAAATAAATAGAGGGTGTTCATAAAGTCTCTACCACATTGAAACTTTACAATTAAGATACATGCATTGTCTTATAGGCATTTCTTAAATAAATATTATGGAAGCTCTAAATTGACATATTTTAATTTTATAAAGAATTAAGTTCGGTTAAGTTTGTATTTGACATAAATGCAAAAAGAGAGAGAAATAACGAAAGCTCTAAAAAAAGTCAAATTGTAAATTGAAGTTGTAATGTACCCACATTTAAAATAAGAGTTGTTGATTACGTTAAAATTTTTAGTCTTCATAAGTGGTTTAAGTGTAAGAAAAACTTTATAAACGCCCTGTACACTACAATATTAAAATCTTATAATTATGATATATTTCATAGAACTTCTAACCCTTTGTAAATTCGGAACATATATTTTTTTTTAAAAGACAGCAAAAAAAGGAAAGAATAAAATAAATTACATGTAAAAAAAAAATTAAATTGACGCAATATCGGTTGAGTATTTCGCATGCTGTAGAGTTTTTGTGTAAATAAAAAGTTTTTCTCTTATTTTAGAAGCTACATGGGTTTTGTGTCTAAAATTGGCTGCGTTTCCAAAACTCAACAACTTTAGATCGTGAAAGGAATAATTATTATTTTAAGCTTTTTCCTCCTTTACAAAAGCATATACGTATAGCAAAAGAATGAGACTAAATTTTACATTGTATTAAGTATAATAATATGCATACTACAGTATTTTGTGTTTTGAAACACTAATTTACTGCAACTTTCAATTTTTAATGTTACGGAAAAAAATTCTTTTATAATTTAAATTTCTACAAAATATTTCATTGTTTTTGTAAAATAATAGTAATAATAAATTTCGTTCAAATAATATTGTTTAACTTATTTATATAATTTGTTAGCAGGTTCCAAAAAACACACATTAAATTTTGCACTTTATGAAACTTAAATACTAATTTGTAAGAATGTTAAGTATGTTATACGATCGTCGCTTAATAATTTCATATAATTATTATTTTGTAATATTTGAATTATGTTATTATTATAAATATTATTTATTAGAATTTTATTAGTTTCCTTATTATATTTATAATAGAAATAGTAAAGGAGAGATGGGTATGTTGTTGAGTAAATAAAGTTAAAAACTTTCATTATAATAAGCTAATTGCAAAGGTATAGTGCTTTTTATCACTCTCTCTATTTACGTTATTACACAAGTTCCATTATTGTAGAAAAAAAAATAATTAATTTTATTGAATATCAAATGAGGAAATAAAAAAATGAGTTTTTTTATCAAAGTAATTATAATAATATAAAATATAACGTTACTGTAAACTACCTGCGAATAATTAATTAATAAAAATAACAACATTAATATTATTGAATAAAATAAAACATTTCAATTATTCTGAAAGTAAATTGTACAGTATATAAGTAATAAACATTGTGAAATAAAAATATTATATCAATACAATTTTTTGCAATAAGAAATGAAGGAAACTTTTTTCCCTGTTTTGTAAGTTTACGTAATACGTGTAAAGTATATACTTGCATATTACATGTATATATATGTATATATATATATATATATATATATATATATATATATATATATATATATATATATATATAGTGAGAGAGAGAGAGAGAGAGAGAGAGAGAGAGAGAGACAGAGAGAGACACAGAGAGAGAGGGGATGTTTGATATAAGAAAGTATTGATTGTTACGAAAGAGTAAAGAAAATAAAAAATCTTTTGAATCATGAATGTTTCTGCAGTATAGCAACCAAGATTGACACAGAATAGAGAAGAAGTCGTCACTTTTTTTCCCAAACAAAACAAAATAAAACAAAACAAGAAGGGGAAAAAAAAGTATAAGAGAATAGCACCGAGGATTTACATATCAGAGCCGTATATGACATTTCAACATATATGTGAATCCAGGTTTTTATTGGTTCTGAGTATGGTTTTTGCAGAGAGAGAGAGAGAGAGAGAGAGAGAGAAATGAGAGATGCAAAGATACTATAAGTCCTGCAGTGTGTATCTCAGTAAATATAATTTAAAAGTTAAAGTTACTTTTCATGTTTTAATATCAGTGTGCAAAATCTTCAGGTATTTCGCCTGTTGATTTTAAACTACATACAAAACACGCACTTCAATAATTAGCTTAATTACCATGTTTATACTGGACAACATGAAATAATTATAATTTCATTTTCATATATTATAAATTATTATTTTTATTGTTGACTTTATATATCATACCAATTCAACAAATTTATCATTACGTAAAAAAAACATTCCTATAGAATGAAAGTTATAATTTATTTACTTACGTTCAATGAAACTGTATAAGTATTGTAAGAAAAAAAAAGTTCTTGTGAATTATAAAATACGAAAAAATTGCATTGGAAATGTATACTATATGACACAATATGATACGATATTTTTATCCTGTTACGTAATGTGTTTATTTTTATATAGCTTTGTTTTTTACATTTTGTAATTACTACTTTTTTATACACATTAAGTTTTTCATTAATTTCTACAAATGAAACAATGTTTTAAAATTATATATAGAAATTATAAACCTCTCCCACATAGCTTTTTACGCAACATTATTTTTCTTATTCATATATTTTTACATTTTTACTGTGATACAAAATATCTTCTTCTTTTTTTTTTATAACAAAAATTTAAAATTTAATTTAATATTCAACATCCTAAGGCAAAATTTAATGAAAAAAAAAGTTATATATAATATAATATATTATATATAATGTTAAATGAAGCATGTAACCTACCTGAGCATCTTTCGAGAAGAAATTATTGGTGAAGAGATGAACTGCACTGAAGTTACGCACTTGATCAAACTCGAAGATTAATTCCACAAATCTGGAGCGAACTGTATCATTTCTCCAACCTACCCAGCCGTTGCCTGAAATCATACATGGAAAAAAAATCATTATTAAAATATCATATTTTTACATTTTTATTGTATTTCGTATTTTGGTACAATTTTTATTAAGTTTCTTATATACTACAGCATTTTCAAGGAACATTTGATGGTCTGTGCAGAAGTAGCAATATTTACATATTAAAATAAATTTGAATGTATAATTTTTTTTTAATGGAGCTAGTAAGTAATAGCAATTATTTTATACTGAAGATATTGATCCACTTGATAATCACTTCTTATAACTAAATAGTTACACGAAAAGAAGAAGTTATTTCTTTTTATGCTATGCATTTATGTCGTTATTATTACTAAATTGGAATAGCATAAATAATTATGCTATAAAATGTAATATTTATGCTGTATAACATAGTTATTATGCATTATAGCAAAAAAAAAAAAAAAAAAAAAAAAAAAGTCAGAGGACCATGTAAGTACACTCCTCCCGAATAAATCTGACAGCTTGCGTTAAAGTTTCCCCATATTTAACATTTGGAGAGATTAACGCTTTGGTCAGATTTATTCGGGAGGCGTGTACCTTTTTTGGTCTCTTAATAAAAAGCAATTATTATTATTAATTATGTTGTAATGAAAAAATGGGCTAGCATATTTATTATACGTATCTACGTTTTTCCATAATTTCATTAAGTATTATTCAAATACGAAATACAGTAGAACTTTCATTAATAAAGCACTTAAAATAAAGAGCAATATTACTTTTCCTTAAAGGATCAAAAGTTGTAACTTTTATGCATGTAAACAAGATGAAAATGTTCTTTAAAATGCAATAAAATTTTATTACATAAAATCTCCATTTCACCAGGATTAAAACTCCCCATGTAAACAGATTTATTTCACAATTAAGTTTGATCAGACTATTTTTATCTATTTTTTTTAAAGCCATTTTATTTTCAACTTGACAAGTAAACCAACTTAGAAATTCTCGTAACTCTGCAACTAGTTAATTTCTTGTTAAGTTTGTTTATTTTATTGTTGCAACAATAATATATAAACAAAGCATTGTTACAACAATAAAGAAACAAACTTAATACTAAGAGATTAACTAGTTTCAACTTACAAGAAGTACAGTACGTGCAAAGTTAATTGAACAATGAACTAATTCATATTTCATATAAATTTATATAGATATAATTTATAAATGTATAATATATATCAAACTTTTTATAAAAATTAAAGTACAATATTGAAAAAGCTACTACGAAGCATTTTAATGTTTTTTATTCATTTTTATATTTGCTAGAAAATGTTAATAATATTTTGTATTGCATTGCGGTTGAATTCGAACTCATACACTTAGGTTTTTGCTTGACTGCTTTTAAAAAAAATATATCACAAAACATTAAAGAAACAAGTAAATGCGGGTTCATATCCTAACATTTATCTCTATTTATATTTTATTTATCTTTATTGTACTCTAGTTTTTATTTTATTTATATATACGCTACAGCAAATAAAAAGTTTTTTAAAATAAATTTATAACCTCCGCAATGTAGAAAAAAAAATATAAAAAAAAACTCACGCCAAAAAAAAAAGTAAACTATTTAGTAATTTCAAAATAATTTTGAATACAATTTAAAGCACTTATTTTTTATGTGTTTAATATATAATATGAAAATGAAAAACAAGTAACTAAATATTTTGTAATCAAACATACAAATAATAATAATAATGCTCTTGTTTTGAGTTTTTGCTTCGTGAATAAATGGTATTTATACAGTGTTAGTATTCTGGGTTGAATAATTATTGTTATTATTATTATTATTATTATTATTATTATTTTTACATGTAATGAGTTCAGTTATATGTTATTAATATTTTTGTATTTGAAAGAGAAAGAGAGAGAGAGAGAGCGAGAGAGAGAGAGAGCGCTGAGGTAGTAACTTCATATCAAGTTCGATCATACCAAAATAAAATTCAGTAGAGACAAAATGCATAATCTTCTTTTCTATTTCCTTGTTTGCGGTTTCATTAATTTATTTTATAGTTTCCACTGCTCATTAATATGGTTTCATAAATTGTATCAGCACATTATTTGTGAAAGATAAACTAACATGGGTTTTATAATATATTAAAAATATTACCGTATGGTCAGTCCGAGCCTTCAAAGAGCGAGTAGGTAGGTTTGTAAAACCAGAGAGAGATCAAATTAAATAGTTTACACAATTAGTTTCACCTTTCGTTGTGAGGACACAATTTGATTTAAACCACTAGAGAGAGAGAGAGAGAGAGAGAGAGAGAGAGAGAGAGAGAGAGAGAGTGGTCGATGTTACGAGATAAAATTTACCTTGATTCTCATCCCCAGTTTTGCAATTTGGAAACACAACCAACAACATCACCTCTTTCTCTCTCTCACAAACACCACGTTACCTGATTGTGTACCACATCAATCAAAAACAAAAGGTAAACTTTGATTTATTCAAAATAAAGTTAATATAGATTTGAAGCACATTATTCGACATATGAAGAAGACAAGTAAAATCACGCGCAATCAAATCTAGCACGTACGTAAATCTTAAGTAAATTTAAAAAATACTAAACATTTATTCAGTATACAAAAAAATTGAAATGAAAAAAAACAAAAAAACAAATGAATGTTGAAAGATATGAAAACTCATTAAAATTTCTCTGTTTTATATTGATGTTTAAAATTCAGAGTATAATAATTTGAAAAGAGTTGAAATATTATCACCCTACATTTTGAGTATTTTTCATGTCAAAATATGTTGTAATATTTTATAAATAATAAAAGTTAAAACAAAAGTTACATGACAGAGATTTATTTAAACTTTACTTTGAAATCATATGACGTGTATGAGAGAGGTAGAAAGAGAGAGAGAGAGAGAGAGAGAGAGAGAAAGAGAGGAGAAGAGAGGGGGAGGGAGAGGTAAAATACAGCTCAAGTCACCGACATAAAAATGACACTTTTCATAATTCTTTTCATATTAATTATAAATGTATGATTTGCTGGGGATGACATATGGAAATAAATGCATGTCTCACTCTCTTTCTCTCTCACTCTCGCTATTTCTCTCGCACTCTCTCTTTCTCTCTTTTTATATTATTCTATTATTTAAGTTTTAATTGAAAAATGTTATATAATGTTAAAGGTTAAATTATAATAAAATGTTTGAATCACAAAAGTAGAGAATGGAAATATATATATTTTTTTTCATTATTATTTATTTTTATTATGGAACTTTGTGTAATGAAATATAATAAAGTGGGCATTACACTTGTATAAATGTTTAAATATTTCTATGAAATTCAATAATTAGATTAAATTTAGTATTTTAAAATACATGATTTGTTTGTTTAATTTGTTACAAATTTTAGATAAAATGATATCATGTTTTTATAACATAGTGAAAATTCAAATATATCAATAATTTAGATGGTAATATTAGTGTATAATGATATTTAATATTTATATTATGTCAATCAGAAACAGAATTGCGGTTTATGCATTGATTGTACTTACAATACAGAATATTTAACTTATTAAAAAGTAAACTTAAAGGAATAGACCAGAAGAAAATATAACATTTATATCACAAAACACTTGATAGGACTTACATAAATTGCTTTACTTTGTCTCAAAACCCAAGTGTAGCTCCAGTTTCATATAGGTTTTATTATAAAAAGCAAGTCACCGTAGCAGTAGTCACAAAATTTCAATTTATGCAACATGCACAACATTTTTTACTAATTTTTTAATGTTTCTGACGTCAGAAACATGAATAGTCACTCAAATTGCATACTTTACCAGTATTTTCACGCTCTCTTGTGGGGCAACTTTAACATTCTGGTAAAAATTGTCATCAGTTTTAGAGATCTTATTTCATGTTTATTCATTAAAAAGCACGTGTTGTTTTATGTGTTCTATGGCTTTAAAAACATTGAATATGCACATACATAGAAAAAAATAATTGCAATTTATGTTTTTTTTTTCATTTTGAATTTATATATAACTTTTTGATTGAATCAAAAATGTCAAAATATAATTTATTATAATAATATTTATTGCAATAAAAGATAAATAAACGCAGTTAAATTTTTAAAAACTACTAGTCTACCTACTTTTTTTTGTGTGTGGCAATTCATTCATTTAAAAATTATTATATATTTTTATGTGTGTGTGAGACATGATAATCAATAATTTTATTGTTGTTGAATGTTGTTAATTAGTTTTTCTCTTTCCCAAGTCTGCCCGTCACACGCGGACAATTTTTATTTTCACCCATAAGTCCGTGACAAAAATATATACATAGATAAAAAAAACATGCGTATAGCAGTGGGAAAAATACTACTGTCTGGTATTTTGTATAAATGTAAATAATTCCATGGGGAAATGAGATCGTACAAATAATTTTAATGAATTGCTTTATCAATATTTATTTTTATGTTTTGAAATATATATTTTTTTTTCAAACGTAGAAAAATATTTATTTTTCATTAGTTAGTTTTGATAATAAACAATTTAAAATAGTTTTTTATTTCATATATAATTAAAATACAATATTGGATGTGGAAATTAATGGTTTACTCTTTGCATATTACGTGTAAATTTATATATATTTTGGGCAAGTTCATTTTATAGTTTAACAACTTTGCTTTCAGATAAATAGATAATAATTTTTATTGAGGTCAGTAATTGTCTGATTAAACCATCTGGATTTTTATATATCTGTCTCTTTTGATGTAATTGCTTTTATTGTTTCGTTCTGTAGATAAAATGTGAGTGTTTTAAAAATTCAAATTCATGGAGCCTAAAATTTTGATTCATGTTGTAATTTATCGATTAACTACAGTATAATATTAAATATCTGCAAATAATAAAATATTTATAATTTCTATTTACATAAAAATGCAAAATTTTAATACCACAAGTTGATGTGCAATGCTGCTTAAAATATTCGTTATGAGTTATGACAGATGTTTAAAGAAAAAATTGTTAGTGTACTGTAAATCATTGAAATCTTTATTATTATTTATTTTGTTATTTTTTACTTTTTGATTATTACCGTCCGATTATGATTAGGTACAGTCCAGAACCATCTTTTAATTCATGTAAAACACAAAATGGGACACCTAAAAGCATGATCGATTTTTACTAGTACACGCAAGAAAGCGCGAAAAAACTGATGTTAAGTAGACAAACCTCACAAATTTGGCACAATCCTGACGTCAGAATTATCATCATTTAATAGAAAACGTTGTGCGGGTTGCATAAGAGGAAAATTTATTTGTACGTTTAAGCCGTCACAATTGGATTATTGAACAAAGTAATTTAAAATTTTTAAAATCCCATTTTGAATTTTGTAGTTTAGTTTGGACGGTTGATTTGAGAATATAATATTTTTTTAACGTTTCATAATTAAGAAAATATAACTGTAAATTCTAATACCACGTAATTAAAAAAGTTATTACAAACTTACCGAGTATCATATTATAAAGTTCATATATTAGTTTTTGTATTAAAATAATGCTGACCTATGAAAGTCTTCATTGAGTATCTCATTATTTGCATAAGAAAGTTCCGATTGCATATTATGAGAAATATAATATATACTTTCATAGTCAGCAAAACATTTCATATAACTTTGCAATCAAATAATGCATTTCTCACTAGAGCATAACTTATGTAAAGTTTACTTAACTGTGTAACAAACACACGTACATTATTTCATTAAAGAGAAAATGATTGATGACTTTGATAATACTTAAATAGTTTGCTTTGTTTTGTTATAAATTTAATGCTAAAAGTTAATAAATAAAGTTTTTACATTTTATTAATATATAGCTGTAAGCGTTTTATACTTATTAAATTGAAAATATTAAAGCATGCAAAGGTAAATGTAATACGAGTGTTTTAAATTGAAGATAGAAATTATTACAACGTGAGTATTTAAAGGCGTAGAACACCAAGATCAAAAAACTTGCCTAATATCCTAACATACCTAAATATCAAAGTTGATTTGGCCGTAGTAATTGATTTCTAATTTATTTTAAATTCACAAAATCCAAGCTGCAAGTTCATGACATCACAGCTCACTATACGCGCGGAACAGGCGAGCTGTGATGTCATAAGTCCGCAGCTGCTATTTTGTGAATGGAAAATAAATTAGAAATCAATGCCGGCCAAATTAACGTTGATATTTAGGTATGTTTGGATATTAGGCAAGTTTTTTGTTCGTGGTGTTCTACGCCTTTGACTACAATGTTACATAAATGTTTAATTATTGATTATACAATGAGTAGCAGAAGTGTGTTGTTTATATGTAAAAGACAGATTATAGTTTTTTTAATGCTAAGTCTGAGATTTATAAAACATAAAATCATATTATAAAAAAAAAAAAAAATCTTTAGATAAACCTGCGTATGTGTGCAGAATTCGTTATAAAATTTGAATTCATATTAAAAAAATAAATAATGCAATGGCGGAAAAGATTTTTTTTTTTTTTTTTGCCTCATAGTGTTACAAAACTTATATATAAATATATACCTAATACCTTTATAGAGTATTTTTATTTACAAAACTTCTTTCATTTTTTCCTGTTTCTTATTGTTGTCAAAGAAATTGATCGCAATACCCATTTTACTATATTTTGCTCCGGAGCAAGAGAGAGAAAAAAAAATAAAAAAAATAATAATAATAAAAAAAAGGACGATTGTGCTTTTAATACTTCTGAAATGGAATTGCGAATTGTTTAGGTGGGTCAAGGAAACAAGATTTACTAACAAGCCCATTAGATGTAACTATAAATAATGCTGTTCGTAAACCCTGTTCTTTTGTACCAAAAAAATGCGCATTCCATTTGAATAACCAAAGTTGATCGTCGTTTTAGGAGCAGAGAACAGGCTTTACGAACAGCATTATTTATATGTAGAAATAATTAAACGGCATTTTTTTTTAAATAAAGTAAACAATCAAAGAAATAAAAGTCCATTTTCATATAATGAAATAAGAATATGTAATGCGCAGAAATAAATATCTTGTAAAGAGATATCTCACAGCAAAATTTATTATATATATTAATGAAACTTTGAAGTAGCATTTGATGAAAAGTTATAATATTTATAACATTAAATTATAATAAAACCAAAAAAATATAATTGATCATTAGACGTATATACCTGGTATTTAGTATGCATAAACTATAATAATAAAATTAATAGTTAGAAAAGTTTTGTCATTGTCTCTATGTGACATTTTCGTATATATTTGTGTGTATATAAAAAAAACTATATAATGTGTAAAACTTTTGTACGTTGGTGATATGAGATATCGGACTTTAGGGAATTTTCCTATATTCAAACATCTTATGCACATGGGAATGACCCTTTGCATGCAACTGTTTTTACATTAAACTAATTTTAAACTAAACTTTTTGTTGGACACTATCATGTTGTAGTTTATAATGTGCGTTAATTAAGTATGGCGAGCTATACAGTACAGTATATAACACAGTACGTACGTACACTATAGGATAGGGTAATATATAACATGAGAGCTTGTTGAAAATGTGTTTATATTATTAACTTTGCCTTCATGGTCATCACATCACAACTTTAAACTCTTTACTTTTCAATACTTATTAATTTATTAGATTACTTAGCTAAAACTTGAACAACAATGGTACTTTGTTTTGTTTTGTAATTATATATTAAATATCTCTTTAATTTTAATTTGGTGGTGATACGATGTTTTATAACTTTAATAATAATATATTAATAATACTTTATATAATTATTTATCACGTATTTATTCTATCTATTCTTATATATATATATATATATATATATATATATATATATATATATATATATATATATATATATATATATATATATATATATATATATATATGTACATACACATAAAAATGGCCAAGTAAAATATAAATGTTATCGATTAAGACAGTTACTAATGAATTTAGAAATTAAATGTTTAAAGTTGGAAAGTTGAAACTTATATAGAAAAAAAATAGCCCTGTTTTGCTATTTTTTATAATCATTATTTACAATTAGTAACCGATACACAGTATAGTTATTTTCAAAGTTTCCATAATAGATCACCATAAAACAAGATACTTCTATACAGTAGCTATATAGAAAGTTGCTAACGTAAATTATGGAACATTAAAGTTTTTGCTTTCAATTTATGTTTTTTTTTTGTTTTTTTGTTTTTTTGCTTGAGAAAAAGAAATCCTTTTCTAACTTTTTTCAGATTAAAAATATTAATCAATTTAAAGTTAATAGAAATTGTGATGTTTTATCTTATATAAAATTAATAAGTTTTTGCTACATTGTAATTAAATTCTTGGTCAAACCACAATGTTAAAATAAAGTTAATAAAAGTAAAACTCACCTTTACCGTATCCGATATCCATACGAAAGTTGTCAGCTCCAACTTGACCATCTACAAGAAGTCCAAGACCTCCTACCAACCATCCGTTCTTATGTTCTCCATCATAGCTCGTATCTTGGAGCTCATTTGCTTCACCACCGTGTTTGCTCTCAGGCATTGAGTAACTCACAATACCATCTGAAACAAGGAAATTGGGTTTTGTGTATGAGTATCATTAAATATCACTTATAGTAAAAAAAAAAAAAAAAAAAAAAAAAAAAAAAATTGAAAAATTATAAATGCTTCATTCATTTTTATTTTTACTGCTTTTCACTTTCATTTATTTACCATTCAAAATCAGAAATAAAGTAATTGTCCATTAACAAAAATTATTAACAAAAATTATTGTAAAAATGGATAACCATTACACAAGACTAGCATTAGAAATACTTGGAAATATCCAATAACTTAATTATATAGATCTCAATTTTTTTTCCTCAAAATTTCAAAAGATATTCATACATTATATAGTTTCTTTTATACCCTTTATATGTGAATAATCACCAGCTTATTTGTGAATAAATTTTTTTTTTTCTATTTTTGAAAGATATGAAGAGCAGAAATAATTAATTTTGTTTTTGTTCTAGTTTAGATCTCAGTCGATTGAAGCACACATTCAAAACTCTTTCATATTATGTCTTATCAACTGAGCAATTTCCTATTTATAAAATTAAGAAAAAATAAAAGCTTTTTCTCTCCAATAATTTCCTCCTACCTTTGATACAATTTTTTTGGAATAACTTATCAGAAAACAAGAAAATAATTCATGAAAAATATTATTCTTGCTTATAGTAAAATAAGACATATTAAATTAAATTAAACTTTACGTTTCTACTCGCTTTATTAGATTCTCAAAAGCTATATTATACAGTATGTGTATAGTATAAACATATTTATATGCTTATACCCTAAAGTTACGTAATTTATAATTCAGGATATTTAATAATCCTTATACATAGACGAACCTAACAGTAAGTTAATAATATATGATTACATGTATCGTGTGTGTGTGTGTGTAGAGAGAGAGAGAGAGAGAGAGAGAGAGAGAGAGAGAGAGAGAGAGAGAGAGAGAGAGAGAGAGAGAGAGAGAGAGAGAGAGAGAGAGAGAGAGAGAATTTCGTGTATAAAATTTCGTTCCTCATGTGGTTTTGAGACACAAATGTCTGTTAATTCTAATCAATAAATCTATCTTTAAGTACAAAGGAGTTTATAGTAACAAGCTTTGTATGTGTATATTAAAGGAATTAGCCTTAAAGGCTAAAAGAGAATTTCATAGGTATATAACTACTCTACTACAAGCTACTGCTATATATTATTTAAGGTATATAATTCAAAGATATCAAAACTTCGTATATATATACTGTATAAGAAATGAATCAACGTTTAAATATATATATATTGGAGTAATTATTCTTAAGTGTTTGTTTAATAAATTTATTTAACTTTATATATAATGTTGATATTAAAATGTATTGACTTTATTGATTTTTATTGTAATGATTTTTGATTGAAATTTATTGATTTTTTTTTTAAATTTTATTATATTGCATCTATAAAAATGTTTAAATTGAGGAATTGTAATTTAAGAAAAAAAAGCCATCACCAGGTTTTATAAAGATACAGCTTGATATTACAGGACATTAAGTTAATTATTTATATATTTTTTATGCTTTTTATACTGCAATTAAAAATTTCAGTCTGTCTTATATTATTATTAAAATCAATCTTATTTTAAAATTAATCACGTAAAATTATACTAATGTTGTAAATAAAAAAATATTTTAAAACAATATACGTTTAAAAAAATACTCTCAGTGAAGTTAATTAAAATTTCAATAATTAATGAACTTTCTTTCTCAAAACTTGTATTTAAAAATACTTACAAAAATTCTCAAACACTTTTTTATTTCTTTATTTAACCTTTTATTATTATTATTATTCCTTTCAGCAGTTTTAAGTTTTTAAAAGTTAAACATAATAATTTTTTAAGCTTTTCACTTTGTTCATTTACTTTTATCTTTCCTAAACTCATATCTTTATCTCCGAATTCACTTTTAACCTTTATTATCCTATAAACTTAGAAAAGAGAATTGTAAAAGTTTAACCGATCTTTGTAAACTTTTTTTTTATATAGAAAGCAAGGAGAATACAAAAAAATATACATACAAACGTTCATAAGTATTTCAAAAACAGAATTTTTAGACCTTATTTTACAAAGATCAAAAGATAGTAACTATTTTGCTGCAAATAAGCGTTCTTTCAAATAGTCTTATTGTAACTGTGAAAGTTTTTGTCTTTTATTATTTACCGCACTGCCTGATTAAGACTTGTTGACTTGATGATAATGCTGCTATTTAACTGTATTGGTTTCTGTTTTAATAGCCTATTGGCTATAAGGCTATAAATAAATATACAGTTTAAAATATTATTATTACTTTTTGTGCCATATTGTGTTTTTATGCTATATATCTTTCTCCAGACTGGCTATAAAAGTATAAGTCAGGGATTGGGTTCTAAAAAAACATTTTGGGGATGTAACTGGGCTAAATCGGGCAGCCAGGGATTAATGGGGCAACTTTATGGCCAGTCCGAGCCTGCCTTTATCATAGTCTCGTCAAAGACAGTCTTGATAAGTACAATGGCATCACAATAATATGTCATGCCTAAATAAACAGTTCGACATTCAGTATGGTATGTTAACGTCGAGAAATCGTAGTCAAGGCAGGCTCATCAATGCAATCACCATCAATAATGCACCTCCCGAATGCTGTACATACGTATAATATGCATCGTGTAATGTGATGTGCTCTCACCCAGCTCGAAACTGCACGACAAGGAGCACAGAGTTACGGGTCAGCTGCTCTAACCATTCAGTCATACCACCGTGTACTGTACGTATCGAAATAAAATGAATAACTTGCAATTTTAGTGTAGCATTTCAGTCTAAAGTTGTGCAAGTTTTATATTTCCGTGCGCTACTTTTTATTTTTTTATACATGTTAATAAATGCCATACCAGAAGGTGCATGATTTTTTTTTATCAAATATCATAATCAAAAATTATGTTAATGAAAAATGTGCAACTAAAAACTATTGAAAGTACCTTTATTTTCTTTTTCCAATCTGCTAGATTAGAGATTCTTTTATGATACTTTCATTATATTTAATTTTAAACTTTAAATTAATCTACTTATTTTTTTATCTTCAAGTTAAAATTATTTATAAATATAATAAGAGATTTATTGAGCAAAAATTATTCAGACACGAAAACAGTCAAACTCACAAACATAGAAATAGGTCAAAAGGATAACTAAAAATTATATAATAATGCAATTTGCAACTGCATTTTTTTTCTTTTCTATATATTGAACATTCAAAAATAACTATATCTGAATACAGGTCATAAGTTTAAAGTATATATTATATAGATGTATTGAATTTATATGTATTTTGAAATATGTCTGTATATATTTGCTGTCATACAATGATACAGAAAACAATATTTAATTTACAACTTGTATGTCTCTCTCACTCTGTAGCTCTGTACAGTACATGACTCTACTGAAACACGTATAAATTGAAGTAAATAAAGTCAATAATAATAATATATTGAATGCAACTCTTAAGTTACGGACGTGGTTTGAATGTTAACTAAATGTAAGAAAATTGACAAATTTGTTGTAATCGTTCAGGAAGAGTGAAACATTCCATGACTGTTGCTTTCATCATTTGTTATTCTTTATGTCTTCTCTCTCTCTCTCTCTCTCTCTCTCTCTCTCTCTCTCTCTCTCTCTCTCTCTCTCTCCTCTCACTTACAATTTGTCTTACCACACTGATATATTTACACCAATTCTCAGACATAAGAAATATTACAGTTAATTATTTTTAATATTACGTGACATTCAACAAGTTTGTTTTTAATAATTTTAAAAATTGGAAAAATTGTAGTGAAAACTATTTTTTATAATATATAATAGCTGAAATAATATTTTTATTAATTTAATTTAAATATAAGAAAATCTGTAAAAATAAAATATTTGAATTTTTATATTAAATGAAATGAATGTGTAGCTATTGGTAAATCAGTAAAATAATAATTATATTTAATCAAGTAATAAAAAAAGTAATTGACAAAGACTATGAAAATGTTTTCAAAAGTAAAATACTTTACTATAGTAGGCATGCTTTTAGATACAACATGTTTTTGTTCGGTGAGAATGGAATACTTTTACTTTAATTGTGATTTGAAATCTGCTTGGGCACTCTTTTTAGAAGTGATACCCTTTACTACATGGCGTTGTGATAACGGTATATACATATTATATTATATAACCAGACTTTGACATAGGAAATTTGAAAATTTTCTATAAAACTTTAACCATTATATAGATATGTATGTAATATTTGAGGTGCACTTGTGGTATATATTTTCATTAAAAATATGATCACAAATTTCAATCTGCAAGCTTTTTAGAAAGTCAAAATTTACATTAAAATGTTACTTTTATGTGTAAATGTAAATCCCCTCTTATACCATTGCACTTTGTGGTAATGACATTGAGATCTCATATTATTATTTGATCTTTACCGTATGTATGTATACGCAGCTTTTAAATATTTTTACTCTCTCTCTCTCTCTCTCTCTCTCTCTCTCTCTCTCTCCTATCTCTCTCTCTCTCTCTCTCTCTCTCTCTCTCTCTCTCTCTCTCTCTCTCTCTCTCGTCATTCATTCTTGACACACATCATTCCATTTACTTTCTACAATATTTCTCTCGCACTCAAAGCTTGCATATTCTCTCTCTCTCTCTCTCTCTCTCTCTCTCTCTCTCTCTCTCTCTCTCTCTCTCTCTCTCTCTCTCTCTCTCTCTCTCTCTCTCTCTCTCTCTCTCTCTCTCTCTCTCTCTCTCTCTCTCTCTCTCTCTCTCTCTCTCTCTCTCTCTCTCTCTCTCTCTCTCTCTCTCTCTACAGTTCTCTTTAAACTTCACATAAAGAAGAGATGAAACACGACTGTTTACAACTGTTACTAACATTTAACACTGTCAACCTTTCCCTTTTCTTAAATGTTATTTACTCTCCCTTTCTCATTGCTTTATATTATGTACAGTACTTATGGTAAATATATACACTTGTATGAATAATATTAAACAAGATCGTAAAAATTTTTATGTGTATAGTTATTAAAATAAAATTTAAACATATATTTTTATACATAAAAATACTTTCATTGTAAAAAAAAAAAAAAAAAAAAAAAAAAAAAAAAAAAAATCAAGATGCGATTTTTTTTCTAATATAATTTTGAATGTAACTTGAAAAGTAATAATAAAAAAATTAAACTCATTATAATACTTCTCAATAAAATAATAATAATAATAACAAGAACTTAGTTTTCATTAAATCTGTCTTCAATTTTCCATTACTTTACGTTATATATAAATTTATTATTTACTTTGTTAAGGAAAAAAAAAAAAAGAAGACAATATTTGTGTAAGAACATCATTACTGACTTTTGTTTCAAAAGCTTATATAGAGCAAACATACACACACTAGAAAAAGCAAAGAGCATGGTTTTATTGAAATGTATGGTATAGAGTTTCTCTCTAAATGAGGGTTTTTGTTGAAGATAGCAAGAAAAAGCTCACTTCCAATCTCAACCTCAATGATAATTGTCCTGCTCTCTTAAACTCCAAAATCCAAGTCTTTTAACCTTTTTAACATCGTAAACTACATTGTGTGGCCACCCTTTGGTTTTTACGTTTATTTTCTCTGCAATTCTCTCTCATTTTATTTAAGTGTTTCAAAGTTAATTTACAAATATCTTAAACTTTAAGTAAAGTTAAAGAAAATGTGTAGGTTGCTGCCCTTTTTAATCTTTTTTCTGGTATTTGATTTGATAAAGGAAGACTTATACTTTTGGTTTAGCAATTTAGCTATGGTTCAAAATTTTTAATATATTACAAAATTATTTTAATTGTAAAAATTTCAATATTAACTATTACAAAACAGGAAATAAGCAACTTAAAAATTATGTCATAATTCTCGTATAATTCTTGTACGATGCAATCTTTATTATTTATTCGTTGCATTTTTTTTCTCTGCATGAGTTGTATCCTTTTTTTTTCTTCACTCTACAATTTTTTTTAATTTGTAACGATTTTTTTTCTTCAAATTTTATCATAATATCTAGGAAGATGACTTTGGCTCGTGTACATATTGTATTTATACAAAGATTTAAATTAAAAAAAAAATCAGTTTATAATTAAGTTGCATGTTGAATGTAAATATTAATATAGCACAATATAAAAATAATTTGATTTTCGTACTTTTTTTTAGCTATTAAATATTTCATAATATACAAATTCACATTTATAGAATAAATAATGTAGTATAATTCAATATATCAATAACATTTGAATAATAATTCAAATTTACATGGGTTTTTTTATTCAACACATTAATTAGGTAAATTAGCCGCAAAGCAGAAATAATAAAAATATTATAACTAATATAAAAATGTATAATAATACATAAACTTGATTTT
The DNA here is from genome assembly GCA_949318235.1 of Ecdyonurus torrentis. Classification (NCBI taxonomy): domain Eukaryota; kingdom Metazoa; phylum Arthropoda; class Insecta; order Ephemeroptera; family Heptageniidae; genus Ecdyonurus; species Ecdyonurus torrentis. The sequence continues at coordinate 32,436,116 of OX439132.1, read as the reverse complement.
CCAACACAATGAGTTAAAATTTTCATTTTTTTTTTTTTTTTTTAATTCCAAACATGCTCATTTTAGAAACAATTTTAAATTCAGCCAAGTTTTTTATTGTTAAAATATCAAAGCATTTTTACATTATGAGTGTTCTATTTATTAAAAGCTTAAAGAGTTACAGCAATTAGCTAAACGACCTGTGATTGGTGTATTTTTTTTTAACATTCATAACCAGAAAAACGTTGACGTTATTTTAAAGTGCCTTTTGTTATAATGAACGTATATTCCTAAAATTAACTCAGTATTTTAATTGGTTATAATACAATTTTTCACTATGCGCTATATACGGGTGAATAGTTATTATTATAAATTTAATACAACTATATGAGAATTATTAAAAGAACATTTTTTAATTGTAAAATGCCTTAAATTTTAAATTAAAAATTCACTGTTTGAAAGACTTAAAAAAAATCTTACATTTTTGTTTATTAAAATACAATTTCTCATGTTACTGTTTGTGTATCTAATTAAAAAAAACTCTTTTGTTACAACTTTTATTTTCTTTCGTATAAACCAAGTTTTTTTTTCTCCTCTTTTTGTTTTTTGTTTTGCCTAAAGGGTATATAAAGAACTAAATAATGCTTTATGGACAAAAAGTGGACAAGATTTGAGTTTGTTACACTTTTACTTTGAAGTTATACACAAAACAATTTATTGTTGATTTGATTAAAAGTACAAATTTACAGTAAAAACAACCCTATATATTATTTTGTTTGATAATGTGGATGTACGTATGCTGTTATATACAACGAAAATAATACTTCAGTCGTGTACTATATACGTTATATTTTTTATTATGTGTTAATTGCTTAGTAAATGAGTAAAGGGGTGGGTCAAATAAACGGCATTATATCCGGCTATAAGGGAAAGTAAATTGTATAATAAATAAGCAAGGGGGTTATAAGAGAACATTTTGTTCGCTTGACTGTCATTAGCTGCCATAGTGATTTTATACTGTATAGAATGAACATTACGTAAGTAAAATGAATATTGAGTTCTATTTTAGATGATGGAATTATTTATGGATATATTAGCCAAATAAATTTTTATCATTTAATTTATGGTATAATTTTTTTTACAGATTTTAAATATATTGACAGATTTTAATAGATATGTAATATTTAAATAATCTTGCTTATTTGAATTTGTAGCTTAAAGGAATAGACCAGAGAAAAACATAAGCATTTATATCACAAAACACTTGATGGGACTTACATAAATAACTTTAGTTTGTCTGAAAACCTAATTGCAGCTAAGTAGCAGTGATCAGAAAATTTCGATTTATGCAACAAACACATTTTTTTTTACTAATTTTTGCATGTTTCTGACGTCAGAAACATGAATGGTCACGCAAATTGCATAATTTACAGTATTTTCACGCTCTCTTGTGGGGCCACATTTTACATTCTAGTAAAAATTATCATCAGTTTTGTAGATCCCATTTTGTGTTTATTCATTAAAAAGCACGTGTTGTTTTATGTGGTCTATAGCTTTAAGTCCTGCAAAAACAGTAGTTGGATGACTAGTTAGTAGAACTAAATAGTAGAGCGCCTGCGAACGTATGTATCTCTTTGTGACCCTTTGTTGTAAGGGAAGCCTACATTTGTGGGAATGCAATTCTCTCCTTAAATATCTCTACTAAACAGTAGTACATGTATATGTATGTATCACCATACAGTATTACTGGTTTTTGTGCGATGGAAAACTTAATAATAAAATGTTATCTCCTTAACTAATAAAACTATAGGAATGAAAGTTGAAAATTTGGATACACACACTGACAAAAAAAAAATATATAATAATAATAATAATTATGCTAGCTCATTTTAGCACAATTTGTTCAATACAGCAAAAATTATGCTATGTACTGCATCATAAATATGTTACATAGAATACATATTATATTGTACAGCATAATTAATTATGTTGTTCTAATTTAGCATTAATTATGCTAGAATGACATAAATGTAGCATAAATTATATCTAATTTATTCTTTCAGTGCATGGAATAAGATTGGATTCATTAGTGGCATCCAAATTGTCTTCAAGTCAATATTTCTCAAAGTACCATTAATTGATAATCAACTTTTTACATTTATATAGCCTGTAAAAAACAACACTAAACTGCAATTAATTGCATAAGAGCTATACTGCTAAAAAGTTGAGTTAATTGATACATTAATTACTAAATGAATACGCATGTGTAATTAAATCCGCAATATGACATAATATTATGACGACATCAAAATATTTCGTGGTGTTAAAGTTATTCAGTAGAGAGTTGGTGCTCTTCATGTTTCCATACTATAGACGTGAATTAAGATGAGAGAATTAGATCAGGGGATACACAAGCCGTATCACTGGACGTAAATAACATTATTAACGACAAATATGTAAAAAATAAATAACGTAATTTAAATATTTACTATATATTGCATAAAGCACAAATGTTGCTATTTTGTAATAATAAAAGTAATTATAATGAACCATCTTAACTAATATGTTATGTAGCAAGGTTTATAAATCTTGTTTATGTAGTATAATCACAATACCAAAAGTATGTAAAAAAAAAAAAAAAAAAAGCGTTCCTTGCATTAGGCTTATGGAAATATCGTATATATGGCAATATTACATTTTACATTACGTTAGTACAGAACGAGAGTAAGAGTGCTCCAATGAAAGAGAGGAAAAGTAATATAATATAGTGTTACACGTTACAATGCATTACTCATTTCGGAACGTTTTTTTTTTTCATTTACTTTCGGTACAATATATAATAAAATTGTGTAACAGTTCATAATTTGAACTGCCTGGGCCAATAAAAATATTTCTATTGCTTTGCACAAATGTTGATGATGCATTGAGCTAGCATATTAAGTAGATATTTTTATACTTATAGGGAATATTATTGTTAATTATCTAATATAAAATGTCATTTACAATGAAAATCCTTATAGTCAGTTCACACAGGGCAATAAATTAATTGCATTAAAATTCGATGGCTTTAAATTCAGATTCCACCAAATTTATTGAATACTGAAAATATTACTCCGTCTAAATATAAAGTTTTTGGCAGCTCATCTCTTATCTCAATAAATAAAATAAATCAGAGAAATTGAACCCATTCCTTTCCTTTCTTCGTATTTTAAAGCTGATCAAATTTGTATATAACATACGTTTTATTTTTATTGATCGAAGTAACTGTAAATATTTTCTTAACTTTTCATGCAAACATCAATAAATTTAATAAAACCCATTAGTTAATTAAATATGGAAATAATAACAAGAATTCATGTTATATTATCTTCATGTTTAAAATAATAAAACATATTATATTATAATAAAGCTATTTTCAAATAATAAAATATAAAAATAAATATTTTAATAATATATTTAAAAACAAAAAGAGTAGATTTCGTGCTAAACAACAGTTAAGATTTTAATGTCATTTGTATATTTTTTTATATTTATTTTATTGTTTACCTGTCTTGATAATTAAAATTTATAAACCTTTCTTTAAACACGAACATATTAATATATATTTTTTTATAATACTATCTCAAAATTAATTATTATGAAGAAACATGACATAAAGTAGTAAAATAAATTTTATTTTTAAATTAGATTAAATTAAGAGGATTTTTAATGTTGATTTTATTTGGTTCCCATATTATTGATTGAAACAACATGTTACATTCTTTAACTTTTTTTTCCGTAGAGATTAGAGGAATTTACCGCAGCAATTAGATAAATGTGTCTTTTGATGGTGAAGTTATTAATAATGATTAGAAGCAGCAACACAACAATAAGCTAGTATGTCCATATATGAGTATAACTACTGAGAAATCGGAGAGAATATTATTATTTATGATTAATCATAAATCATAGAAAACGCTATTGTAAACAAACAATATTAATCTATTTATAGGTGAATTTATGAAAGACCAAAATATAAACAATTCGTTTAAGGTGGGAAGTCAGGTCCTACAGGATTTGACTAAAAAGTTGTAAAGAAAGAAAAATCTGAAATTTTGCACAGTGATACATTAGGATAAGGTATCTTCAAAAAAGTATAAATTGTAGGGGGTCACCATGCTAGATTTTAAATTAGGATTTTTGAGATTTTAGTCCTATAAGAGCCCATGTTAATTTCATTAATTATTTTCTCTCTTATTTGATTGTCATGAGTTTTAATTTTTTTTTAGCATAGGTAGCTGTTACTATTAACTTTCAAATGGCATCATAAAGTTTTCAAGTTTTCTTTTTAGATTTTAAAATGCAAGCCATCTGAATACAACCCTTAAAACAGATTTTAAAGCATTAAAATTTAAAATAATTAAATCTTCTATGTATAAATATGTTTGTGTTATATTTGTGTAGTTTTTGACTATCGTTTCTAATTGTATCAAGTGATACAATAACATAAGCCAATATGTATTGTTTTATATTGTGATTGTAGGATGAAAGAAATGAATATATATATTTTGAATTTGATATGATACATAGTTTTTCAAATAAAATATATAACGATGGTTGGCAGGTAATTTTTATATTTATACAAAAATATGTATTAATATAAAAAACAATTACAATATCAATATGTCAGAAATATGAAGAAAAAACTAACACCCTCATTGTTTATTCAAATAATTTCACAATTGATATATTATATGTATTGGTTTAAAATACTTCAAAAGTTTCTTTATTCTTATTTTATATTATAGACTTAACTTATCGTAATAACTGAATAAATTGCAATATTTCCTTATAGGTACCAAAGTATAGGTCTATGAAAATCTTTTAACAATAATTAGTTTAACATTACACTAAAATTAAAAATTACTGAATAAAATCAATAAATTGAATTGCTATAAAATAAAGCAAAATTTGAAACTGAAAGTATTGTAAGAGATTTGAGATATCCTGATTTTTGACCAATGAAAGTCGTTATAGTTACATTATAATAATTATTATAATCCTATACGACAAAAGTTATCGCAAGAATTAATTTCAAATAATAGGTTTTTGAGATAACTTATCCCATAATATAATTTATATAATGTATCACAAAAATCTTAGTAATCTTAAAATCTTTTTAATCATTTTATTAAGAAAAAACACACACACACGTTTCTTTGACTTTTATTAAGATATTTTTAATATTGATAAAAAAATGACATATTTTAATATTTTTTATTATATTTAAAAGTAATTTATTGATTTATTTTTACTGACATTTTATAATATTTTAAACCTTTTTGTTGAAAAATAATATAAAAGCTAAATTTTTTTTAATAAAGTATGCACACTTTTATATTCCGTGAGTGAAAAAAAAAGTTCTAAGAGTGAATAAGATTACAGCGTGTTGATAAAATGCTTGTCTGAAATTGAAATCTTGGTCATAATTATTATGAAAATACAGTTCGCGCAGTCAACACAAAGTTGCCCTTTTTTACACGTAATTTAAGGGAGAGAGAGAGAGATAGAAAAGGAATTTTACAACATTAAATTTATGCTTTAAATTCTATTGTTTAAGATGAGAAAAGAATGTTACCATACACAAAATTTTTTTTGTTATACAAAGTCAGTTACTTTGACAAGATTCTTTCTTAATTTTTTATTGTAATTTTATCACAAGCACATTTTTTGTTGTTCGTTTCTTGGAATTTTAAAAATTTGTTTCTTTTTTAAATTAAATTACTGTCTTAATTCAAATAGAGAATACTTTTTGAAGAAGTTTTAGATAGGCAATACTGTATAATATATCTGTTACTGTCCTTTATTAATGTCCTTTGCAGGCGTATGTTAATTCGTAAAACAATAATAACAATATATGAGTCAAATTGGCTTTTCTCCCAAATATGCCAGTTATCACACAATAGACAAGTACCATAACGGATGAAAGGAAAGGGATAATCTAATCGAGTATTTAGTTCTAGAATCTAATTTTATACCTATTTAGAAACTTAGGCTCAAATGTAGTAATTGCTCTAAAAATGAGTGCAAGTGGTTATAGTTTTTACTTGGTGTGGTGCATATTTTCATTGGTTAGTAAAAATACATGTCTCCTAGTATATTATATCTATAGTACAGTATTACGAACTGTTTACACGGTGCAAATTTTTAAGTTGATTTATTTTACTTATTTAATTTTGTTACAATCAGTGGCATAAATGCATGATCACGTCAAACTTAATACATACATGTAGATTCTAATCAATAAAGTACATGAATAAACGTACAGCTTAAATTTATATATTACATCTAAAACATAGAAACAAACTGTATCTAGGTATATAAACATTTAAATAGTAGAACAGTATTACTAAAAACATATTATTTAGTTATCAAAACATTATTTTTAATAAATTTGATTCAATACTATCTTTAATTAAAACCATTAAACTTCGATGCAATACAATATATTACATGTAAAGCAAACATTACTCAGTGCGACCAGTACTTGATTGTGATAATATATTTTACATTCAGCACATGTTTTTTTTTTCATAAGAATAACATTACAAATTTAGAACCAGTGTTTGAATGGTAAAATATATTATCAAAATCCTATGTTTACATCATTATTTAAATTCAATAATCATCTACATAAGAGTATAGCTTAAAATAAGCAGTGTAGAAAATTTTCATTGATAATTTATATTTATGGCATTTTCTTTTTTATCAATTGAAATATATTCACACATTGTTATGTTATTGTAGAATATAATGTATTATTCATTTCATCTTTATGCATCCTCTTTAATGATAAACATTAAACTGGAACAATATTATTTATCATTAACCGTATTTTTTATCAACAAAAAAACAATGGTTATAGTAGTTGTTTATATTATAGTAGCAACAAAAAAAAACGTACGCTACAGGTGTTATTATATATACCCCATAAGTTTACATAACGTATAGAGGCGAGAATAAATTTTAAGTAAATAAATTGCAAAAATAATAATAAAAAATGGTATAATATAAAAAACAAAATAAATTCATTGTACCATGCAATAAATATTATAATTAATACTAAAGCTTTGTTTTATTATTTTGAGTTTGTGTATGTGACGTTGAAACAAGTTTCTTTTTTTAAAATTTATTGAGCGTAATTTTGAACTTTATACAATGTGTCTTGAGCATCGTGAAAGATTTATTGACAAGTGTAAGCTACGCTCGGAAGATAATGGAATATTTTATGTTTAAAGCTTCTTTTTTTTATATACATTTTTTTTTTACTGAGTTTTTTTTTTTCTTTTTTGAGTTTTTAATACTGTTTGAATTTTTTTTAAACTTTAAAAAAAATAAAGCAACAGTTCATAAAAAACATTCAGTTGTAATAAATGGATCAGGATTTTTTTTATACCTGTGCAGTACACTTGACCAAGATTGCATATTATTTGATTATTTAAGGTCCACCTTTATTTAAGTGGTAAAAATTCTAAATAATTTCAATTTTTTTTATTTATTTCTTTCATCCTATATAATATACAATCATATTACACAAAAATGTGTATATCAGCTTAGCTCTAATCTTGGTCGAGTACACATACTACGAAATCTTAGTTTAGTAAGTAGCTTTATAAAAAAAATTGAAGTTTCAGAGGATCATTAAATTATGACTTTATTTTAGTAAAACTATTTATAAAATAAGTATTTTATCTCAGCAAAAAGGGAAATATTTGAAGTATGGAAAGTTTGAACCATGAGAGGTAAAACAAAAACTATAAATTACTACATATTTGGAGAATATTTTGGTATAGCTACATATACATTGCTGCTATCTGACTTTGATAACATCTCTCATAATAATATTTTAATAAATAAAGCCATGAACCACATAAAACAACACGTGATTTTTAATGAATAAACGAAATGGGATCTTCAAAACTGATGACAATTTTTACCAGAATGTTAATGTAGCCCCACGAAAGAGCGTGAAAATACTGTAAAGTATGCAATTTGCGTGACTATTTATGTTTCTGACGTCAGAAACATTAAAAAATTAGTAAAAAATGTTGTGCGGGTTGCATAAATCGAAGTTTTCTGATCACTTCTACGGAGCTACAATTGGGTTTTGAGACAAACTAAAGTTATTTTTGTCAGTCACATCAAGTGTTTTGTGATATAAATGCTCATGTTTTCTTCTAGCTTATTCCTTTAAGGAATTTTTAAATATTTTTTATTTTTTAGTTGAAGTGAAGAAAATATTCTGTTAATATTGTAGTCAGTCACATAGTAAAATACGTAAATAGATATGAAAAGTCTATTTGAATAATTTTATTTATTTAATAAAATTACAACCGTCATAATAACACAGGTTTAAGACTAGACTATGGTACTTAACATTCCCTGAAACTGAAAACCTTTGTCAAAAGTTCATATTAACAAAGGATGAAATATGATATTAGCACTTCTTTTGTTTGAGATAGAGTATATTATATGAACATCATATGTTTGCCCATGAAGTGTATAGCGAGAAAGCATGAAGACCAACAAGTCTAAAAGTAACATTTAAAACTCGTTGATTTAAATTATTTTATCAAAAATATCATTTTTTAAATTTGTAGTTTTACAGTATATAGGAAACCTGATAAATATTTTCATGATTATTATTATGTCATTTGATATGATTATATAAAAAATATATATCATGTTATATAATGTTTCAATTTTTGTCTGGTGTTTTGTTACAGAAATAATTATTTGATATTTGTTACGAAATTCTCATCTCCGAGATAGCTCATATCTAGCGACTTTACATTTATATATTTATTTCACCATTAATACATAAAGTACAGAAAAACATAGACAAATAAAAACAATGAAAGTAATGTATAACGCACATGTTAACACAAAATGGAAAAAAAAGTAGGTAGAAAGGATATAAGAGGTGTTCATAATACCACTACTACACAGTATAAAAATATACCACCATGTAGCACTTGCATCAGTTATAAATTGCAGCACAAGGCAATATAAATAGCATAATAAATAGTAACTTGTTCTAATAAATATTTGTTGAACAATGCAGGTATAATACCAACTTCCGGGGAACTTTTTTAGTGCACTACCTTGATAAATACTGCGTCTGTATGTATATAGTTATAATTGTCATCGATGCATCTTACTTGCACTAAAAAAAGTAGTGGCTACTTTAGTCATAATTTAATATGAATTCTGTATTGGGACTTCCATTACTATTATTATTTAATACAGGATTTTTTTTTTTGCCATGTTTGGCAAAGTCCAAACTATAAGCATTTCAAATTTAACAACATTTAAATTAAATACTTAAACAATAAAAAGCTTCAACATAATACAATTACAAATTAGCAAATTTTGCACAATTTAATTAATTTCAATTTCTTAATTACTTTTAACTATAAAGTAACAAAAAGTTAAAGCAAACATATAAAAAAATAAGTGAATGAAATTAAATAATCAATTAATACTAAAAAGAAAATGAACTTAATTATAAACTGAGTATTTACTTTTATTTTATTAAAAACGATCAACTTTATATTTATCTTTAAAGCATCATTTATTATTATGTAGGTATATATATAAGAAAAATAAGATCTAATTTTAAATTTCTCTTATTTAAAATGTAAATTTATTATATTATAATATATATAAAAGAAAAATAAATTAAATTAATATAAATCTATATATTTTTTTAATTAATAATTTTAGGAAGTTATAAAACTGAAAATTTAAATTAAAGGAAAAGCTATATACCATAAAGTTTCTTTAATATATGCCTTCTATAAAATCCAGTGTTGTAGTCGATCGCCCTTTTTTCGATCCGATCACGATCCGATTAATTGAGATGTAGCTCGATCCGATCTCGATCACGATCTTCAAAACTCGAGACTATCCGATCACAATCCGATCTGATCGACTATCATTTGATCGAAAATTTTCGATCGTTTTCAATAATAAATGTAGGTATGTAAGAACTTTGTAAATTATAATAATTATGAAAAAAAAAAAAAAAAAAAAAAAAAAAAAAAAAGGCAATTATACTGTAATAATACATTATACAGTATTTTTATATTCATATTTCCGTGCAAATTTTTTTTTTAATAAATAAATGTGTTACATAATTGTTAGTTCTTACCTTTAGATGTTTTATTAGATTTGCTGCAACAGATTTAAAGGCTATACGACGTTATTCGGTTTATTTTTGCACGATAAATACAAACACTGAATACCAAGCTCTTTCCCACTTTTATCTTTTTTAGGAGCTCCAGTTACGTGATAAAATTCTTTTAAGCTATTATTTCACGAAAAAAAATTGTCACCCAAATTATCCTTTAATTTATATTATAAATTATAATATATTAACGTTTATGAATATGTAAAAATAAATAAAAAATACACTTTTGCCAGCTTTCTTATCTCGTGACACCTGCGAGAACGTACAGACCAAATGACTGGTGTCTGGATGGAGGTCCAAAAAATTATCCTATGTACAGTACTGTGTGTCTTCATCCCCACTAATCAAAGCAACCCCCTCGTGTTTATTTCAGAAAAAATTTCCCCTCACTGCGGTTTTTTAATACATCAAAATTTCGTGGAAAAAATCATTAGTGTAAAAAGCACTTAAAATTTTTCGATTGGTTATAAAGTCACCTCTAAAACTCATACAAGAAATGTATTGTGTTAAAATAAAATTGACAATCTTTCAATGCAGAAAAAAATTCTGTTACTTGAATATACGAACAAAATAATACGTCAAGAATTCATTTTAAACAAAACTTATTTACCGCCTTTAATGTCATGTCAAAAAAAAAAAAAAAAAAAAAAAAAAAATTTGGTGACATAGACACACTATTGATAGAATAATTTCTTTCCTAGAAAGCCTAGAAGCTTATATAGCTCAGAGTCAGGTATTTGCTATTTTTCTTTTATTTCTTTCATTTTTGCTTTCTTTGTTTTGTTTTGCGATACCTTTTAGCTAAAGTAGATAACATCTCAATATCTACCTAGCAGCTGCTAGCAGAGTACTGCCTGTACTGTACTTTTAAATTCTTTTCTATTTTGGACTTTGACTTTTTGCTTTATTATAATGAATAAAAAAAAGGAAAAAAAAAAAAAAAAAAAAAAAAAGAAGAAGAAGAAGAAGAAGAAGGAGACAAAAAGAAAGAAAAAAATACCTATATGGTTGTAAAAACTAAAGTATGAAACATGATGATCGGATCGAAAAAACGTTCGATCACAGCCCCAAATGTGATCGAAATCCGATCACGATCATGTTTTTATAAAATGGGTCGATCCGATCACGATGCGATCAAATGATCGTGATCGGATCGTGATCGGATCGAAATTTGATCGATCGACTACAACACTGATAAAATCGAAGATCAATATGAATTCTTCTCTCTCTCTCTCTCTCTCTCTCACTCACCCACTCTGATGCGACGATGCTCTAATTTTAGATAAAGATGAACTAACTACTATAATATGCCGCAGTGAAAATTATCATGGAAAAAAAAAAAAGAAGAAGAAGAAGTTGAAATCCAATACAACTTTATAATTGATTTTATAATGTGATTACGCTTGAATATGTAATGAGTGAAAATCTTTAGTTTATTTATTTTTATCGTAACATTGTTGCCTGTAAGAAATAATATCATTGTAATTAACTGAATTTATAAAGATATTTTTTTAACACATAATAAATTGCAATAATAGTTGTACTGTACAGCTCTGGCCAAAAGTTCCCGAACGATTTGTATAGGCAACCCGAAACGACACTATGTTATCTTTATGAGAAAACGCTGCGGCTGCCGCTACCCTTTTCGGAAACTTTTGAGCAGAGCTATACCTATTTTTATTGATTGTAGGTAATTAATTGATAAATTTTATAATTTTATGGTCAGACGCTAGTTTAGTATTTTTTATTTCTAAAAGTAAACCTAGAAACACTCAAAGTATGCATTTTAAGTAAAAGTTTAAGCTCTTTAGCACTACCTTATATTTTGAGCTTAAAAATCCAGACAAACCTATTTTTCGATTCTTTACCGATATTAAAAAGAACGTTGTAATCATAAACTATATTATACTTAATATGCATAGTTAATAATTTAGGAGAAAATCATATATAAAAAAGGGCGCAAATTCTGTTAGAAAATAGGTCATAAAGTTATTAAACTTAAATTATATTGAAAGTCAATATGCATACGATGCATTCCCTTATAATTATATAGCTTAGAGACAAACTTTAATATAAGAGCATTATGATTTTATGTGTATAATCAATAATTTAAATTATAAAATTCTTCTCTTTCAAATATATACATTACAATGATTAGTTAAATAAGCCATATGTAAAATATTTTACATATATATATATATATATATATATATATATATATATATATATATATATATATATAAATGTTTTAGAGGATATATCTATATGAGTTGTAGAAGTATAATACATTATTTTACATTTCAAAGTTAAACTCTCATTTGTTACCCTTCTCTCTCTCTCTCTCTCTCTCTCTCTCTCTCTCTCTCTCTCTCTCTCTCTCTCTCCAACCCACATAAGTTTTCAAAAGTAAAATCGAAACGTTCAAACTTTAATGGTAACAATTTGTATAACAAACCCCCTTATTCACAATTGGTAAAACATAAAATATTTTACCGATGAAAACATGTAATCTCTTATTAAAATAATTTTGATAGTAATCTACACTGAAATCCAAATATACTGTAATAATAATAATAATTATTATAATGATAATATATGTGTAAGTTGATAATTTATATATACCACATAATTATATAATATACTATTTCCTTTCTCTACATTATTGTACACGCACGAGAAATATAATTTCTCTATCTATCGTAACTTTTTTTTTTAATTTCAATATGATTGTTTAATTGATTTTGTGCAAATTTATGAAATGGAAATTTAATTATGCTAAAGAATTAATAAAATTTCTTATTTTCATCATAATGTTTAATACTGTAGATTAATGTACTTTATTATAAATTTGAAAAATTTGCTTTATTCTATCTAATAGAACAATACAACAATTTCTATTAGTTTTTCCTAATTTTATGTAATTGCGTGTTCTTCAAGGACTACTTAATTTTTTTTACTTTCTTCATAGAAAAAAAAGAAGAAATATCCATTCTTCTACATAAAATATTAGTTTGAACATCAACTAACACGGAGAAATATTTTGCAATGTGCAATAAATTTGATTGCATGAATATGTAATGGTTTTAAAAATAGAGATCCCAATCAAATTTATTTCACATTGAATATAATGCTTAATGTAAATAAAACTATGAGAGTTATTAGAAATTCGATTGCAGTAATAAACAGTTGAATTTCAATTATTTTTTAATAAAAATCAAATCGAAGTTTATTTTATTTTTCTTTTACGTAAAATAAAAACTTAAATAAATGCAATTTTAATAGTAAAAATCATATTCAGCGTGTTTAAATATATTTAATCAAAGCATAATTAACTTTTAAGCAAATAATTGGAGGAAAATTATGAAGTTGAAATATATATAATTATTATTGTAATAAAAGCATTTCTGTGCATACATAAGTATATTTTTGCAAATAATATTTTCTTAGTATAAAATTAACTATTTATTAATTCTGATATTGCCACAAGCATAACTAATTGATAATTACGTATATTTTGCATTAATTATTATTACTATATTTATGATACAATAATAATAAATCTTTGTAAGCTTTACTTTTTAGTTAAAACTTAAAAGTCTTTCGTAGATATATTCTCTTTTGTATCAAAACATTTTTTTTAGAATGATTTTTTTTATTCTTCTCTCATTTTTTTCTGTTGTCATGTTGGGTTACAAAGAGAATGTTTAACCCAACAACAAGACTGTCAGATGTTCCATTGTGTTCTCTCTCTCTCTCTCTCTCTCTCTCTCTCTCTCTCTCTCTCTCTCTCTCTCTCTCTCTCTCTCTCTCTCTCTCTCTCTCTCTCTCTCTCTCTCTCTCTCTCTCTCTCACCAATATGTTCTCAAATCCATACTAATATATATATTTTATATTTCAAGCTGTATTATAAAGGATTTATTGTTTAATTTTTATAAGTAGTATAGCAACAGCCGCACAACTTTATATTTTTATACGTTTTATTTACACTTTAATTGATTAGAAATTGATTTTTATTGCAATATATACAAATAAATTACATTGTGTCAAAATAGAGTAAATTGAAAAGAATTATAAAGTTTCTTGGCTTTCACATGCTTGTAATCTATTTTTATTTATTGTAATATGTTTTTAATATTTAGATAATAAGGCTTTATTGATAATATAAGTAAAAAGTTAAAAATAGCTTAATAGGATTTTGGAAAACTCATTTTTGGAAATAAACAAACTGTCCCCTACATTGAAAAGTACAACAATACTTAATTATAACATTTTAGAGAATATCACATTTTTTATTTAAACATTTCCCAAACCTAATCTTAATACTGCTTAATTAAAGGAATAGAAAACAGAAGAAAACATAAGCATTTATATCACAAAACACTTGATGGGACTTACATAAATATAACTTTAGTTTGTCTCAAAACCCAACTGTCCGTAGGAGTCATCAGAAAATTTCAATTTATGCAACCCGCACAACATTTGTTCACTAATTTTTGCATGTTTCTGACGTCAGAAACATGAATAGTGTCACGCAAATTGCATATTTTACGGTATTTTCACGCTCTCTCGTGGGGCTATATTAACATTCTGGTAAAAATTGTCATCAGTTTTGAAGATCCTATTTCGTGTTTATTCATTAAAAAGCACATATTGTTTTATGTGGTCTATGGATTTAATGGTGAATGGAAAATCAATTTTTTTTAAGTAAAAATAATATGATAGGATAGGGGTTTTGCATAATGCATACTTGCATAGTAATTTTAAAGTTTTTCTATAAAATAGTTTAACTAGTTTTTAGTTACAACTACGTATAGTTTTTGACATATTGTAGACATCATATAGAAATTACTTAAAGGTGTAGAACACCTTGAACAAAAAATTTGCCTAATATCCTAAAATACCCAAATATCAACACTATTTTGGCCGGAGTCATTGATTTCTAATTTATTTTTCATTTACAAAATGTCAGTTGCGGGTTTACTACGTCACAGCTTACCTGGTCCATGCGCGCGGAAGCAGGTGAGCTGTGACGTAGTAAACCCGCAACTGACATTTTGTAAATGGAAAATAAATTAGAAATCAATGACTCAGGCCAAAATAGTGTTGATATTTGGGTATTTTAGGATATTAGGCAAGTTTTTTGTTCAAAGTGTTCTACGTCTTTAAGAATTTCACATCTAGAAACTTCTTACAATAAAATAGTAATTTCTAAACTAAACACTTCTACGTTACTTTAGTTTGTATTGTAATAAGAAGAAAATATGTCTGAAGAATTGAAATATATAATATATCACATATCACTAAAGCAAAAAGTTACAATTTTTATTGCAACTACAAATCAGAATCCTTCATATATCAATAATAAACATATTCTTATCCTAGTATATATGTGACTTCATTACAGACTAGAAAATATACGTAGTATATATTTTTTTTGTTTCTTTGAAAGATTTACTAGCCAATATATTCTTCTTCTTTTTTATTACGTGCTCTTTGCTAGCTTTCAAAGTTCATCAATAAATCGTGTTGCGTTCACAGTTGCAAGTTCAACTTCTTTAATAATGTTCGAGGAAAAAGATGGAAAAATATTTTCTTTTAAATTCCTCTAACACAAAAAAACAAAAACATAACAAAATATATTAAGTAATATATCAAATTAAAAAGTTGCAGTTCTTCTTTTTTTATTGCAATAAAATAGAAAGACCAAACTAAAATGTTAATAATTGATATAATTAAAAAGAAGATGAATCAAGCTCAATAAAAATAGAATAAGTATTTGTTTAAAGTCATGTACCGAAATGAAATGTATAACTTGCAATTTTAGTGTTGTATTTCAGTCTATAGTTGCGCAAGTTTCTGATTTACTTGCGGTACACATTTTGACATAGTGAGCTAAAACTATTGATGATTTTTTCAGCTTATCATTTAAAAGATTCACAAAATAAAGCAAATTAAAGAAATTAAGAATAATAAATTACTTCAGCGTGTTAAGAGGATAATTTATTTAAATAATACTATGTATTTCTTCACCATACTCAAAATATAGGGTTAAAACAACAACATTTATTTATTGTTTAAATAGCATTGTGAAACGTATCTCTTTACACACCAATGCACGGTATTTTAGCCCAGCTTCAACCACAACTTGCTTTTTCGGAAAGAAAACTTTGCTACAAGCAAACTCCATCTCACTTCCTGTCTTACCAGAATTCAGTAATATGATCATAATCATAAGAACTTGAAGTCAAAGGTAAGAGCTAGCGTGTTCAGACTATTGAGTATTTTTGTGTAACAAACATCATCCTCAAATTAACTCCACTACATTTGCGTATTATTATTAATTTATTTTATATAAAAAAATGCGGTCATGTTGAGAGAATGGGTGATGAAAGAATTGCAAAACAGGTATTCCATAGCAGAGTGAATGGAAGGAGAGATGAAGGCAGGCCTAAAACATCATGGTCTGAAGTGGAAAGTGTTGTTGGAAGATGTTTGAAAAATAAGAATATACGTAGTATGAGATGCAAAAGAAAGGTATGAAACAAGGTATGAGTCTAAAGGAAGCAAGAGAAGTAAGTTAGGATAGAAAGTTTTGGAGGTCTATCACTGGGTCAGGTTAAAAATCATCTATTTTGTTGGCGTACCCCGTTAGGGACTATAGCATCATATGTAAAATGCGTGTGAACTATTAATGAATATATTTGACTTTAGTTACTTTAAAAGAATGTTGAAATTCTGACAACTATAGACGTGTGATTTGTTAAGGAGTTTCAATTTGTTAAGTAAATACAATCCGTAGTAAATTTAAGTTAAAGACGCTATACAAGTTATCAATCCTACGTGTTACGGTAAGTAAATATTTTCGTTGCTATTTTTGCTGTTTCCAATATTTCATTTCACATAAAAATGTAAAGCAGTCAAAACAAAATTAACTCAACACCTCTGTAACCTGGGAGGGAAAATTTCTAAAGTAGGTAACTCGTTGTTAAAATGTCTATTTTGGAATTGATCACGTTATCAACGTAAGAACTGCCTACTTTATACCTACGCATAACATGTGTTTGCACGAGAGTCCCATGTTATGATTAATTAGCTTGATTTGAGTATAGTAATCTTTTACGTTGCAGTATAATAAAGGATGTATCAAATTTACACTATAAGGTATGTGCGCATGACATCATTCTGAATGCTTTTCGATGCGCTTCTTGAGCAATAAATAACAATGCTCAGCATAGGACAAATATAGTTTTTGGCTATTTTCTTTGGAAAAATACCTATTTTGTTGTTGTTATTATTATTTTACTTGCATACTTGAAAAACTAATTCGACCTGTTAACAGAATCAATGCTCTAAAAAAATATTGTGAAGTATTTTTAAACTGGCTAAATGAGTAATTTTTCTGTACAGGCCTATGTTATTTAGCGCATACTTATGGCGTCGACTTTAACATGAATGAAACCACCCTATATATTAATAATCTATAATTTTTAACAAAATTTCTTGTTTTGAAATTTTGATCCTAACATGTTTGAAGTGCATGGCAAATAATAATAAATAAACTGTAAATAATAAATATATATTGCAAGTACTACATTTTCTTAGGGGGAAAAAAAACAAAACAAAAACAGCAAACTATAGTAATTAAAATAAGTTATTCATAACATTATATAAGGATATTAAAAAGATTAAACATTTCAGATAAACATTTATTTGTTTACTTACAATAATGTTTACAACATTAATTTGCGTGTTTTTTAATAATAAAGTTTGTGAAAAGTCATTTAGTATGTAATTAGACTCGTATCTTTTAATTAAAATGTGAATTTATGAGATGATATTTTGATATTAACTTTTTGTATATATATATATACAATAATTCGTACCAGATTTTAATATAGGATATTTATAAGATCTCAATACTTGCTGAGCACTGTTTGTATTTTATGATGAGATATAAATATAATATACAGGATTACGTTATAGTAGAAAATATTGTTGCATTAAAAATAAGAATTTATGTACAGCTCTGGCCAAAAGTTTGAGAACGATATGAAAGTGATGGGGCAAAACAGATGAGTCATCAATGCAGGTTCCTTTTTTCCTGACTATATCGATAGTATGTGAATCTTTCCCCTCACCTCCTCCTTTAAGTTTGGCTATCTGTTGTGTCTAGTTTTGTTATCATGTTTTTCGATCAAACAATCACACAGAATGTGGTGATTTCTATTTCTATTTTTACCTCTGAAACTCACAAAATATTGTCTTCTTGAGTTTTATTTTTATATTACCTTACATGAAGCTAGGAAAAAAAGTTGTTTTTTTTCATACATTATTAAAATTATTCAATAAATTTATGATTACAACTTACGATGTTTATGCTACTTTATATTTAATGCATATTATAAAAAAAAGGTATTTTATTACTTAATCTTTTTTTAATTAATTTATTAATTATTTATACTATTTAATTTTAAAACAATTTGATTTGATATATAATTTTATCTTCTGTTCTCTTTTCTCCTACAAACAATCATCCCTTTATTGCGTCATTTGAATTATAGAATAAAAGTTGTTTCATATAAATAATTAAGCTAACTAATTTTTTTTATAAAGTATTACAAATATTCAATAATTATATGATTACAGTTTATGATATTAATGCTACTTTATATTTAAAGGATAGGCCTATATATTAAAAAAAATATTATTTTACTATTTCTTTAATTAACATATTTATTATTTATAATATTTAAATTTCAAACAATTTGATTTTATATTTAATTTTATCATTTGTTGTGTTTTTATTCTCCCGCATAAACAATCTTCCCTTTCCGTCTTTTGAATTATAGAATAAAAGTTGTTTCATATAAATAATTAGTTAATTAATAAATTATAGCAAACTATTTAATGACACAAATTATAAAGGAATGCGATTATTTGTAGAAATTAATTAATTAGTTAAAAAAATCAAATAATGCAAAAAAAAAAATAATAATAATAATAATAAAATGATAAAAATATAGGCCTATCTATATATATAATAAAGTATTAAATTTTTACCAAAATTGATATTATATTATAATATAAACCTTGCATTTTAACAAAAAAACAAGAAGTTGAACATTTTACAATATCAAATAGCAGGCATGCATAACAAAACTTAAATATTTTGAAGTCATCAGAAATATTGAAAAGCTAGAAAGGTGAATGCAGCAAGCAAGCTGTTAGCAAGCGAGAGCGACGCACGTCTGCTTGCTTGCTGCCTTGATAAATAATCGTAATCGCTATAGTGATATAGTCAGGAAAAAGGAAATTTGCTTGTTTACATGATTTGTGTTGCGGGTTGCATTTCACATCGTTCTCAAACTTTTGGCCAGAGCTGTACATACGCAGTACAAGCAAAGCGTTAAACTTTTTGTACATGTAATGGTAATTTTTAAATAACAAAATTGTAATGAGAGTTTTTTTTTTATACCCAAATATTTGCAGCTTAAAATTTGGACAAAAATTTGTAATTTAAAAATTTGTGTTTGTAATTTTTTTTAACCCCTTTATTTTTTTGTTTGTGGTATAATGTAATTTTGTTTTTGTCATATTATATACTGTAATATAAGAATTTTAACAAAAATAACATGCAATATTATGATCATTTTTATCTTTGGTAACTTAAAAGTACGCAGATGCATGCGCAGAATTCATTTTTTTATTATTATTATTTTATTTATAATTTACTTATGCGGATACAAGCGTACGAATAGTAAACTGCGTTTATTATTATTTTTTCTTCTGAAATAAAAGCTCAATTTTGTATGCTATTTTTGTGTATATTATACTAACTGCTTACTCTCGAAAAAGAAAATCAATACGTTAAGAATCATCTGTATTTCTGAAATAAATACTGTATACGCAAAATGATAATAATATAAAAGTGGTAAATCTAATAAAATATAAACATACTGGTTTTGTATTTCAAGAAAATATGAAAATAGCATAATTTGTTAACTTTTAACTTTCAAGTTTACTATACTAAATTAAAGTTCTAAACAAAGAGATGAGCACGAGTTTTTTGTAGTATAATAATTAATAAATATGGCTTTAATATGAGAGAGCTATAATTCAGCTATAGAGAAGAAGAAAAATATATCAATCAAGGACAGTATTGGGTTTTAGAGCACACTATTATCTGAGGCTACACATTTAAAGTTACAATACACAAAAACTATGTTAGAATCTTTATAATGATTTTTTTCTTTCTATTTTCCAAAAAAAAAAAAAAAAAAAAAAAAAAAAAAAGGACTTAGAAAAGTTTGGGTCAAACCTAAAGATTGTAACGTCATTGACGTGAAAAGAAAGCGTATTGACCGTGTAAGGAAGCAAAGCACATCCGGACTGTGCTTCAAAAAACGACTGATACTCTTCACTAGTCAAAGTAAAAGACAACTTTTATATAGCAAAAGAAAAAGAGAGAGAGAGAGAAAGATGAGAAATTGAATATCGAATTACTGTGAAAAAACTATTTTCTTCAACAAAAAAGAAGAAAAAAAACTTTATTTTTATGTATATAAATTTTTATATTTAGTATATATATATATATATATATATATATATATATATATATATATATATATATATATATATATATATATATATATATATATATATATATAATATACATTTTTTTTCATTTAAAAAGTTACAGAATATGAACATAAATTTTTATAGTTAAGTAAAATTGCAATGATACAGGCTACTATTATTATAAAACTTGTGGTTTTAATATGTTTTAGTGGGGTTTTCTATCGATTTTTATGACTTTTTTTTTATAAAGTTTAGTTTGTTCAACTTATATAATGTATTATTATAAAAAAATGCTGATGTAAAGATGTTTTAAGATTTTTAATAGCACTTAAAGGCAGTATTTTTTTCTAAGTTTTCATAAATTTTATTAAATATGACTTTGATATTTGATTTTTTTTCTTTATGTAATAGGATTTGCATTTTCACTAAGATATTTTTTATATTATAAGTTTCTTTTTATATTTTACTTAATTTCAGACTGCTTATGTTGTTCTTGCAATCAATTACTCAGTGTTTAGTTTAATTTAAATATAGAACAAAAAAGGGAACAAATTTCAAAGTTATACAAATATATATATATTTTCAAGAAAGGCCCCTCTTTTCTTTTTTTTTTCTTTTTTTTTTTTTTAATTTACAAATATTTTTCAATAAATATAACATTTAAATATTCCTTCAAATTTACTAGTATTTTTCATCTTTCCGTTCCTATTATTCATTCATTTTATTGTAAAGTATATTTTAAAGCTTTCTAAGGAATGATTTTTATTAGCATCGTGCATATAAATTACAGTATACAACAAATATGCAATTGAATTATGCAGCTCTGACCACCGAAGCTCGCATAAACTGCACTACATTAAATAAAAAAATTATGCCACATATTTGTGGTTTAATTATTTATTTGAAATTTATTTAAAAACATTATATTGGTGCAACATATTATGAAATAAAATTATATTTAATGCACATATTAATTTATATTCGTTATGTTTGATTAAATATTTTGCAATGTAAATTTTTTTTAGGTTTAAGTATAGTTTTATTTCATTGTATGAGCACCACTTTAAGAATTTTCTCACTGCTGATGTTAGTGAAAATAGTTAACATTTGAAACACGCATGCTACATAATATTTAAGTAACTTTTTATACCAAAAAAATATATCACAATAATTTTTATAAGCAAATCTCACTCAATTTATAATATAATATTATTATGAAACGATTCTCTTTGAAAATAGAAGGATTCAATTTATTTGATGTGTGAATAATTGAAATTTGAAACAATTTCCATTCATGCGTAACATTTTTTTGACCATACAAAATATAACTTTTCCACTTTGTGTTTAGAGGCGATTTGTCTGCGGTACGCAAAGAAATACTCTTTGTCTGACTATGTGTTTTTACAGGAAATTTACTGTAATTGCGATACCAAAAAAAAAAAAATATATATATATATACACAAAAGTTTCTTCTGTATATGGTTATGGTACCAAAATTGTAGAATTTTTATACTTATTATTTCTATTTAACGTAGTGGGTTACCAACTTGGTACCGCAAGTAATCTAATGAGGAACTGTATTTTCACAACAACTTTTTTCTAGGTTATTTATATCAAGCAAAACCAATACTATAAGCTTCCAATAATATTTAATGACTTTAAAAAAAAGTTTTTTCCCCCAAAAAGAAGTTATTTTGATATTTTTAACTTTAAAAAAGTTCGTAATTTGATTTTAAAATTGGCACTAAAATTTGAGTTTTTCATATTTCCATGTTATCTTCAAAGTGGAATACCTTATAAATAGATATTTGGTTATCGGTTCTTGAGCGTGCAACACCTCCCTTGAGAGCACTTACATAAGAGCCTATAGGATTGATAGCTTTGAGAACATAGGCTATCTTAGCTTTACTTGGAAGCTTGAAGGATTAAATTAGGAAGCCGATGTCCGACGAAGTATATAACTACGAAGGGTTTGACAGTACAGTACATAGGCTTAAACTGTTTGACCGATGAAGTAAAAATACGAAGGTCATAGTACACCAAGGGGTTAATTTGCATTTCATTGTGAGGTATAGTAGAATCACGCTGCCAGACTGACGAAGTATATCTACGATTGCCGCAGTGGACATAGAATAATTAAACAGGGGGTGCTGATACCTGACGCAGGTCATTGCCCTACGAAAGGTTCGACAACAGAGAGTACACTGTCCGACCGACGAAAGTATATCTACAAAGGTCGCAGTACACACAGGCGTTGCATATTTACGTTAATATGAACAATTGGTCATCATGTTGGGTGGAAGTTGGGGGTGCTGACACCTGACGTGGGCCGTTACCCTACGAAAGGTTCGACAGCAGAGGGTGCACTGTTCCACCAATGAAGTATACTACGAAGGTCGCAGTACACACAGGCGTTGCATATTTAGTATTTACGTTAATGAACAATTAGTCATCAAGTTGGGGGTACTGACACCTGACGTCAGCCGTTGCCCTATGAATGGTTAGAAACTTTCGAAAGCATAGAGTAGAGTACTGTACTCTAGAAGCGTACTCTAGCATAGGGTGCGCTAACTGACCGACAAATCATAGCTACGAAGGTTGCAGGGCACCTTGATTTTACTCATTTACACAAGCGAAACTTTTATATGTAATATGTCATCTTTACTTTATATTAATTTTATATTTATCAAAGTTATCATTTTAATTAAATCTTGATTAAAATTTTTGAAATTATTATAAGTTGAATAACAGTATAATGATTTCTTTTTTCACGTTCACATTTGTTAAGCACCAAGAAGACATATTCAGATTATATGCTTTACATTTCTGGTGCTATCACCATATATGTACGATTTAGAAGTACACAACAAGAACACACATATCTTGCAAATGTGTAGAAGAGAGAAAGAGAAGAGAAAAAAAGGCTTGGGTGTGTAAAAGCTTACGTCTTTTTGACATAAGCTTTTAGCCTCTTTGTGTTTTTGAGGTTTCATCCTTTGCATTTCAAACAGGATTTTTTTTATGTCTGACTCTTTTTTCTTCCTGTCTCTATTTTACAATCTCCCTTATTTAAGTTTTCTTTGCTTCTTCTTTTGTTATTGTAAATAAGAAAACATTCCAAATGTTATTCTGGCCCTTGAATCGAAAATTTAAATATACAATAGTTTTATTTTCTTTGGATCAAGGGTAAATTTAAATGAAGTATTTTATTTAAAAAGAAATAAAAATTCTAGAAAAAATATATAAATCAGTTAAAAAAAAAAGTATTTAAATAAAATATTTGTTACATATTTGTAAAGAAAACACACTGATGAACCAAAGATAATAGGTGCGTTTCTCTTGCATTATTAATGTTCATTAACTATTTTATTAATATTTAAATTTTTAAAGTAATTACCATGCAGCTATAACATTCAAAAGTTAAAAATACCCCTTTAAAATTACTTTAGTTACTAATTAATTAATATTAATTAAATTAATACTTTATAAAATAAAGTGTCATAACATTTTTAATCATATTAATTTATAAAAAAACTTTATTAAGGCATTTTGAGAACCATAGTGAAATTAAAAAAAATCTTATAATGCAAAGTTTTGATATAATTAATTTAAATTGACAGTTGACGTATGCTTGTAAACAAAAATAAATTATGTAGTGTACATACATCAAGATGACGGTCGAACAAAGATTGACACCTGTTGAAATATCTTGATAAATCATCAAGAAAAAAAAAAAAAAAAAAAAAAAAAAGATTATTTTTTTTTATATAGAAGAAAAGTTAGCTCACTGTTAATCTTCTCTTCTGGAAGTAAAATCGATTTCCTCTCATTAGCCCTCAATTTGTTGACATTAGAAAGAAGTTCACTCTATCTCAATATAATAATAAAATGAAAAAAAAAAAGATTTTAATCACTCTCTTAACTATCTCTTCATCTAACCCATGTTTGACACGAAGATTATAAAGGACTTAAAACTTATTAGCTTTTATGTAAATTTAATTTATCAAGGATTTTATTAATGATATAGTATACTATAGTACTATAATAAAATATTCAAAAGTTTGTATTTTTAATGTGGTTAAAAGTAGACCAAAAAAGTTTTCATGTTTTATTTTTAGTCAAAAAAGAAGAAGAAGAAGAAAAAAAAGTTTTTGCGTTGCATTTTGTGGTGTCAGATTGAATACATATTTTATGTTTCGTGAAAATCTATATTATAAAAGTTTCTTTTCTATAAGGAAATTTATTTTTTTAGAAAAAAAAAATACTTTCTGCACTTCTTTCGATAAATTATGGAATATATTCAAAATGCAATGTAGTATAATATATTATACATGTATATAATGAAAGAAAAATTTAATCTTGTAGAAAAATTTCAATGTTGTAAACTCATAAAAAATAAAGGTTTTCATCGAAAAAAATTTATTTGAATGTATTTTTTTGCAGACTATAAACTTATACATAAAAGCTGTTTGAATAAGTTTTTTTTGCAAGATATAAGAGGTTATCGATATTACTAGGTGGAAGAGGTTAAACTTTTAAAACATCTCATTCTTTATATAATTATATATATATATTGATATATATTATAATACAATGGGGACATTTTTTTTAGTTTTGGAAGTTTGAATATAATTTTTCATTGTCCTGATAGAAAAGTTAGGAAACTTAAGGTTGAAAGTAAGCTATTATAATAATTTCATGAAAAAGTTCTAAAACTAGAAAAATCTGATTTTTTTAACCATTGATACTTTAGGGATAAGAAAACTCCCCATGTGTTAAAAATTTTGGGCCGGTTAGAATACAAAATTTTAAATGACAAAGTTTGGAAAATTTTCTCAACACTATTATTTTAACAATTTATTTTTCTATTTATTTGATCTACCTTTGTCTATCTCTTTAGTTAGTAGAGTTGATACTATGTACTTTCAGTACTTTTTTTTTAATAATTTATTTTGAATTTTAAATTTTAAATTTTGAATTTCGAATTTCAGAATTTCTAATCGCAACTTCTTAATAATGGATAAATTGCATGAAATTGCAATGCAATTGAAGTTTGTTTTTTTAAATTTGTTTAAAATATACCATTGGACCTAATCCTGGACCTAATTAATCTTATCTATTGTATACAATCACAGATAAGTAAATAAATAATCAAAGATTAACTTGAAGTATGCTATAATAATAATAAATAAAAAAAATTCTTTGAAAAAGATAATTAAACTTTGTGAATGACTGTTTTATAAATTATTGTATCGCAAATACATATAATTTAAATCTGCATAAAAATATGTAGAATTTTTTAATTTTAAACTTCATTTTTATCTCTACTTATAAATAAAAAAAAATCAAAGAAAAAAAGAGTTCTTTCTTAGTTTGTTTTTCCTTAAAGAAAGCAAACAAAAGACTTGAACTTGAAGTGGATGGTTTTTGTTTTACCTTCACTTGTTTTTACCACACAGTACAACTTTAACTATAGCACGAATTTTCAAACCTTGACTGACCCTATAACCAACATGACATGACGTCACTTTTAATGTGGATTAATAGCATACAATTTGCTGACGCGTTTCGTAATTATACAAGCCACCTTTTTTTTTTTTTTTTTTAGAGTCCATTTAATTAACTTTATATGCCAGTTTTAATTGTAAACGTTTTATACTTGTTAAATTACGTTTTATTATAAATTATTTCATTAAATAGTAGTTAGTGTTATATAAAATATAGTACCTCTTTTTAAAGTTTTATTATTTTTTTAATTGTTTTTAATAGGTTATCATTTTGTATTTAGTTTTTAATTGAATTATTGGATTCAAAAAAATACAAAAGTTGGAATTATTTTAATTGTTGAAAATAATTAGCAACGTTATAAAAAATGTGCTATAAACTACATAATTATTGTACGTCATAGTTCTGCTTAAAAAATTGAAGGTTTTTTTCCCCAGTAAAAATACCGTTAAATTAAAAAAAAAAAAAAAAAAAAATCTAAATATAGATAGAAAACAAAGGGGTAAAAAAAGCATTATAATAGCAAAATGTTGACATTTGAAAGTCACATAAAGTTAGTGTATTGTCAAAATATTATATGTAATGAAACTATATTTACAAATTTAATTGTACATGATACTAAATTATTAACAAAAATCATTCACTGGAAAATTACTCATTAATTATTTGTTTTCAATTATTTTATTTATATATTACAAAGAAACAAATTAATATTAAAATATCAAAGGCACGTTTTTTGTTAATTAAAATTATAAACACTATTACTACAATTATTTATTTTTACTATTATTTTATAATAAAATATTAAAATATAGATAATTAGAATAATATATTGAAATTATAATTTAATTAATTCTAATTTAAAATTCTAATTTATTTTAATCAGAGTGTAGGGATTTTAAACTGTTATATTTTTTTTTGTCTTTAAGTTTTAAGAAGAGTAAAAAGAGGCGTGGTTTTTAAACATAGGATGATGTATATTGCATGCGTCGGCATAAAACATTTTGAATAACCACTTGAGTTCACCCACACTCTGGTATATACATTGTATTATATTCGTGTTCTATCTCTTTACTCCTAACATTAAAAAAAAAAAAAAAGTGTAGGGTTGAAAAAAAAAAAATACCCCTCCGTACTTACCCTATACTTCTCTTACGTGTTTGCATTTCGTTACATACTATAAGCTACACTATTATTATTTTATATTATACTTTTTCAAGAGCTATTCTTTTTTTACAATAGAGGCTACTGTACTCTATATTTTTAACATTTACTCTGCACTCTTCTCTTTCATACTAATTGTTCTCTCTCTCTCTCTCTCTCTCTCTCTCTCTCTCTCTCTCTCTCTCTCTCTCTCTCTCTCTCTCTCTCTCTCTCTCTCTCTCTCTCTCTCTCTCTCTCTCTCTCTCTCTCTCTTACACACACACTCTTTCTCCTTCTCTCTCACCCTTATTTTAATGATTGACATGTGTTACAAACCACTTGATTCTATAGTTTAAATATTTATAATTCTCTTAACATAAAAAAAATACAGCTGTACAGTATAAAAAAAAATCAACTTAACATTTTACATAATATTTTACGTACAATGTGTATAGGCAAATTTACTATGAATATAAACGTTCTTTGTTTAGTATAATAATTATAGTATACGTATATAATTAACTATGTACTCAATTTTTATTTATTATATTAAATACTGTATGTTTTATATTACATAATTTATTTAAACTTTCCCTATTGCTAAATAAATAAATTGAATTTACTTACTTCATTTGCTATTAATTTCTAGAATTTTCTATTATGAATATATGTTTTTTTTTTTACAATATAGATAAAAACACATAAAAAATATTTCGTGTTTACTTGATTTTGCAGTACAGTGTAATATTTTTATATTATTTGTGCTTCGTTGCTTTTTTGTATAATGTGTAAATATTTTGTTTAATTCAATACATTTTTATGTTTTTATTAACAATTGAATTTATAGGTAATGGGCGATATAAATTTATGTATTTTACGTCTTTAGTTGTCTATTCCTAAAACACAATTCTTTTTAAATAGTGAGAGCGAAAGAACATTTTTAAAACAACAATACGCAGTACTTTTTTTATATATTTTTTTATACATATCTACCTTTTAACAATGACCAAGCTAAAACTTATTTTGAATTTTACCCTTGTTGGTGTACTATGTATATACACATAATATAATTACATTACCTGATTAATTAGATAATATTGTGGTTTGTTGGTTGTACATAAATTTTAATTTGAAAAGACACTAATACGGTTAATTATAAATAATATTCTCTTTTAATTGAAATAACAAAAAAATATGTATATATACGTACATGCTTGAATTTACAAGTAAAAAGTTTTTTTGAATTCATTATTTGATCCCCAAGTTTGAAAATAATAATATGATGACATAAATATTTAAATATTTTGTTGTGATGATACTCAGGAGCGTAATTGAGCTGAAAAGGATTATCGTGTGTAGTTGTGGGAATTAGGGGCTGACGACAAGAGACAGATCAATAGTTTTTAGACCAGCCATTAGCGACGACCCAAAAAACTTCGTCCTCTCTCTCTTTCTCTCTCTCTCTCTCTCAACCCTATAATATATAGAAAGTGCCCGATAGGCTGTTCTCCATCCCCAATTTCTCCCCTTTCTCTCTCTCTCTCTCTCTTTTCATACGACCTCTTCAATATACCCATCGCCTTTTTTAAAGTGCTTTTCCTCGTTTTCTAGTGGACTTTTAACAAAAAAACTTGAACCTCTTTAATAGCAGGTGTGATTTTTATAGCCGTCAGTCTCAACTAGTAATTAAAATTTTATTTAAAAAAAAATTATCGATATTTTAACTTGGTGTGTTCTAAAGAAAATTTCAGTGTTTTCAATATTTTCACTACTTTTCTTTTTAATTCTCTTTGTGATGTACTTTTTCCATATAACTACTAGATACATCTGTAAACAACAGCATTAAAGTACCCATTTATACATAAGAAAAAGCTTAAGATATTTTGGTACTAAAAGCATAAAATTCAGTATTAAATTTTAAGAGAAATGGGGAAAAAATTATACCGCATGATTCTACAGTTTTGTTTGCATTACTTTCGCACAACTGCATTTTTAAAATTTATGGCACTTTTTTTTAAGATTAAAATACCATTAAAAATAGTTAAGTACACTCATAAGTCATAACTCATAATATATTTTGAAACATATTATGTAAGAAATGTAAAATAAGATAGCCAAATTTTTAAATTTAATTTTAACTGACATTATTCAATATTTACTTTAATTAATTACAATGTTACTGACATATTTTTTTATATTTTACAATCACTTAATTTATAATTAAGACGATGAAATTTATTAGCTTATGTAATATGAAATAATTAATTAAGCGCATGAAAATTGAAGATAGCAAAAGTAGTAGGAAAAAAGTAAAGAACAAGAGAGAGAGAGAGAGAGAGAGATTTAAGAATTATTGCGACTAAAACGGCTGAGTCAAACATCGTAAATCAAAAGACAAAGAAGAGAAACGATATAAAGCTTTATATTATTTAAGACGATCAATAAAACTAACTTACTCTGCATTAAAATATATCTCATATATAAATATTATGATTTTATTTTTGCATTGTATTTTTAAAATACTATTTTATATAAGATTGTTACAATGTTATGTTAAAATCTACATAAGAATGTTAAAGACTTAATCAGTGCAAAGCTGATAGTTAGAAAGAGTACGATTTACAAAGTTATATAACTTTGATATATTGTAGTAAAATTCTACAAAATACTTTATTTTCACAGACTTAAGTATAATAATTTGTGCTGCTCATTCATGCAGTTATCTCTTCATTTTTTTCATTCACTATGTAAATATTCTATGTTTTTATAAAAATAATTATTACTTTTTTTTTAATTTTTTGAAATTGACTAAAAATATTTTTATATTCCATAAAATATTAATAAATTTAATAGGAAAAATAAATACGTGAAAAAAAAATAATAAAAAATTTGTTCATATTTACTTAAAAAAAATCCATTAGACTCAATTAAAATAAAATATTTGTCATGTTTAGAGCAAACATAACTTTTTTTCCCCTGTTTCCGCGTCTTATTTATTTATTAGAGTTTTATTTAGCGTTTTTATTTAGAGTTTCTACTTTGTTACTTTTTTCCAATAGTAGCAATTATTTTCGGTTGTACAAAAAAGACTTGACATTTTTGCCATATTTTTTTATATACTTATTTCTTTCTTCCACTCTAAACCTGTTGAGTTTTCTTTTCCTTTCAATTTTTTCTTCTTCTTCTTCATCTTTTTCTTTGTGCTGCTAGCAAAATTGTAGTAACTTTTATAATAAAGTTTTTTTTCTTTACAAAAAGAATATAACAAAGTTCTTAATTGTGTATTTTTTAATTTAAAAAAAAAAAGTTATTAATATTATTTTAATAAAATAAAACGTTTTTCATGACGTTCTTGCTGTGCTATCTTTTTTTTATCTTGATAAATTGAGTCAAGAGAAAAGGTTTCATAAAATTTAATTGTTTTTCTTAGTTTTATTTTAATAATTTGACAGTTCTGAATTATTAAAGATGCTGAAATTAATGACTTTATATATTCTTCAATATTGGATAGATATCAATAAATTATCATAAAAATGAAAACTAAAATGAAAGCACGAATACTGAAAGATATTTGTTTCATCAAATTACATAAAGGAAACTTTAGTTTTACTTAATTAAAACTTACTGTTTGAAAAATAAATAAAGTTTCATAAAGTCAATTAATATGTAGCAAAAACAAGGGAATATAGAAATCATAAAACTATATTTCTGGAAATAGTTTATAATTATAAGATTTACTTAAACTTTTAATTTTCATACCATATAACAGCAAACCTATAGAACTTTATTTATACATTGTAAATTTTAATGAAATTTAATACAAAAGCGTAGAACACCTTGAACAAAATTTGTGTAATATACTAACAAACCTGACAATCAACGTTGATTTAGCCGGAGTCGTTGATTTCTAATTTATTTTCTATTTACAAAATGGTGCGAGCGGGCAATGACGTAACAGATCGTTTGTTCTACATATTTTTACATGTTTATATATATTTATACTATGATAAGTGATAAGTTATGATAACATATTTTAAAATACATACTTTTAACATCTATAAACGTATGATTTAAGAAGACTATTTCACAAAAATTTAGTAGGGTGGGGGTAATTTTATTTCATATTCTAAAAGAGAATATTGTCCTAAATCGATACATGTGTGAATTTCTAATTTTTGATTTCATTAAGTATTTTAATTTTTGAAAGTCGTGAAATGACGTCACATGTTGCTACTTATGCATGTAGACATAGGGAAAAGTTGCAGCCAGTGATGTCATTTCTAGACTTTGAAAAATTGATGATTCAGTACAATGTACTCTTTTAGAATATGCAATAAAAGGACCCCTTTTATATATATTTTTTAGTCTTCCTCATCAAATAGAAAAGTTATTTTTCAGTGTTAGCTTATTACAAAATTCATTTTATATATATATATATATATATATATATATATATATATATATATATATATATATATATATATATATATATATAACCATTATAATGTATAATAATGAAAATTATTACAACACGTACAAGTTACTTTTGCAAAAGAAAATGTCATCATATGTGGTATAATATAAGTTTCACGTATAATACTTTAGGTGAAAATTTATGAGTTACTCCAAGAATGTCCAAGTGGTATGTTATGATACAAGAACTATAGTTTTGCTGCAACTTTTAACCCTCTTGTATGCATGTACTGTACAGTACATACTTTTTCTTGGTATGTAAAACTTGAGAAATAAAACTAAAAATTTCTTTCTGTATAAACTTCTTGTCTTGAATGTTAAGTAACACAATTTTTTCTTTTTCTTTTTTGAAATAAAAACTTTATAGTACTTGTTGTATACGTGTAAGAATTTATTGTACTTTTTGAATTATATTAGTTTTTAATACTAAAATTATATTTCTTTCAAGTTCTATTTTGTTTTACACGAATGCTCATTTCATGATATATTTTTTTTAGTATTTCGATTAAGTTTCAGTTTCAAATTGTTATAAAATTATATTTTATGTAATATATCATGCCTGATTGATTGTTTTAAATTCGAAATTTAATGGGTAATTAAACATTTTGTTTTATTAAGGTATTAATTTTTGCTTGAACTTTATTTAAGGTTGAAAATGAGTTACAGTACTATGGAGCTTTGATTAAACGTTGGAAAGGCAGAAATATCTGATTTTTTGCTCAGCAATAATTATTACATAAAATATGTGAAAGAAATAGCAAATTGCAGAAATCTTGCAAAATTCCATTCCATTACTTTTTTATTTACTCCCTTAAAGTAAAATGAATGTGAATTTTAATATTTTAGCTTTCTTATCTGAAGATCATGAGTTTTATTTATATCATTGGTAGTTGTTACAGTTGACTCTCAAATGGCATACTAAATAGGGGGTCAACTTTTGAATGTCACAGCCTTCTACAACTCTTAACTTTTTTGCTTTTACATACACTTTTTTTCAATACTCATAGTTTCCACTGATATATTTACTGTATTTGGCTCTTTAGACTCTACGATAGATCAACTTTTTCCAATCATATGACTTTTTTTTATCAGCGGCAGTGATTGGTTGTAGCAAGTTGTGCTCATATTGTAATAAAAAAAAAGTACTTTATAGACCTCACTACTGTATTTTAACTTTTTTAACCTACGTATAGTGTGATGATGAAAGTTGTAAATAATATATATTTTCTTTGCGCATTTGTTTACTTGTTCCCAGGGTATTTGCAAGTAGTTTTTACTTTCAAGTTTCATGTAATGTATCTGGTAAAGGTTTGAATAAATTTTTAGATCCAAAGAAATCGAACTATATATATATATATATATATATATATATATATATATATATATATATATATATATATATATATATATATATATATATATAGTGTATGAAAGTCACATTGAATTTTCTTGGAGGTCAAATTGCTTCTTCACGTTGCATTCTAATACAGAATATATATTTTTCTTAAGACAATTTAAAAATTTCTTTTACTCTAGATAGTCACCGTAAGTTGCAATATTAACAAAGTAGTTATACAATAGTTAAGATGTTATTTTGATTGTCGCAACAATTTTAAAAAAAAGATAACTAAGATTTAACTAGAGGATTCAGCCCTAATTAATGGACCACTTGCAATGGAAGTACTACTTAAAATAAATTAAAACATTTTTAATATATTTCGTATGGAAAAATCATTATTATAAATACGTTACAACAATAAAAAATAGTTCATTGCAAGTGGTCCATTGATTAATTAATGGATCTGTTAATGAGTGGGTCCAGTGGCTAAGTGTTTCAAATAAATCATCAAAAAAAAAAAAAAATAAAAAAAAAAAAAAAAAAACATTTCTTAGAATAACAAACTTAATTTTGAATCGAAAATAATTATTTTCGAAAATTTTATCTACTTTTCATGAATTATCTATTGTCAAACATTGAAAAAATTATTATTAATCTGTAAAATTATGTACAAATGACAGTCTAAAATTAAAGGCATTGTCTCAAAATCTTAGAACCATATACAGCGGTGTTATTTATTTATTTTCTTTTGCACTTAAATGATTAAATTAAAATTAAAACCTTAAAGTTTAATTTAATTCGTGGATTAATTTACAGTTATTAAAATATCTTCTTATAAATGCTAAAAGTTATTGACCTCTTTAAAAATATCTTAAAATTAAATGTATTTATATAAATCATCACTATTAATGATCAACTTAAAAGATTTATAAATAATACAAGTACTGGATAGTTATTTTTTTTTTCTTAAGAGCGTAATGCGATAAAAATTTTTCTAAAAGATTCATTAAAGTCATGAAACATGGATTTTATTTCTTACATCATTATTAAAGCTATACGTAGACTAATAATAATTAAAAAAAAAAAAAAAAAAAACTTTGTTGTCTACACATGAAAAGATATAAAATATTACATCATTAAACCATAAACTAAGTATAGGATATAAGTTCTATTTTCTATAACTGTTTCTTATATAGGGCAAAAGTTTATAGTACCTTAATAGTCAAAGAACTTTACATTAAAATAATTATAATATCATTAAAAAAAAATATTTTAGTCTCTAAATATGAAATAACTCATGCATGATATTTTAAGGGTCGTCTTTCAAACACACACGCGTACATTTCTTACATTTTATGAAATCTTTAGAAAACTTTGTTACCCTATATTTTGTAGTAAATATTTTAATATATAATAAATAATAAAATATTAATAATTAAATTATATAACGTAAATCATTAATCAAGTTTTATAAAATATTTTGTAAGTTATTAGAAGTGTATTGTATACTCGTATATAATATTTTATAGTTATGTTCCCTCTTACTCATATTCTATATTATACTTTATGTTTTTCCCCTAAATCTCTTATTCAATATTATATACGCTTTTAGGTACATATAAAAATGATAGGGAAAAAAATCTCAATATAGGGAAGGGAGAGAGAAAGTAAGAATGTAATAATTCATTCGGTCATAGAATTTCTATTATTAATGCAATAACCATTAAGATGTATAATTTTTTTTTCTGAATATAATACTTTTAATAATTTTTATTTTACCTTTTTTATTTTTAATGGTTTTTCTACATGCAAAAGTATATGAGTGAGGGTGAGACGTTTTTTTTTTTTTTTTTGGTGTGTTAGAAGGAGAGAGAAAGAGAGAAAAGTGATTATATTTTTTTCCCATGTTCAGGTCATAACATTTGAGCTTTCATTTTTTTCTCCCTTCTCAGTTCTTTCTATTGAAATACTTTTGCTCGCAATTTAAGAGTAAGGAAAAACGAGTCAAACGTTTCAAGAGTGAGAGAGTTTAATGAGAGAGAGAGAGAGAGAGAGAGAGAGAGTCTAACGTTTACTTACAAAAAAAATGTACTCGTATAAGCTAGCAGTTCATTTAAACGTAAAAAAATTATTGTGTAATATAAATACACCAACAGTAAAAAAATAAAATAAAAGTAAAATACTTTGTAGATTCATTGAATGAAAATTTGAGACAAACATTTTTTTAAACTTTGATGCTATGAATACTGAAAATATTTTGGCACTAAAATCTTTCGTTTCTTTTTTCTTCTCAATGTTGATAAATTTAAATACATATATGAGTATTTAATGTTAGTATTTAGTATTTTTATTTGGCGTTATTAGCGGTTGATGAATGTTCAAATATTATTTGAGGATAATTAATAATGATAATTAATTTGGAGGTAAATGCAAAAAGTCATTTAGTTTTATTTAGTACCCCCCCTTCCCACATATATTTTATATAATAATATATACACACACATACATAAAAAGAGTTTCAATTTTTAGTTTAATTAAGAATATCAATTAAAATAACATATTTCAAGTTACGTTGAATTACGTGTGTGACAGCTTAAATAATGTGCAATACATCTACATATTGTATTTGCGTTGCATAAAGGTGATCCAAAACACCAACCCAATATAATTTAAAAATCTATAAATTTGCACGCTTACACTTTATTTGAGTAATAACTTGTTTTATGTTACAAGCAATCATTACATTTGAACCAATAAATAACATTTCGTATCATTTGTACTTGATAACAGTGGACACAAGCATTATATGGTCAGTAATAATAATAAAAACGTGTAATAATAATAAAAATATAAAAAATTGAAACGTATTTCATTCATGAATATTTCATTGAATTCAAAATAAAGTTTCCAATTTAAAAAATATTTACTTTATTACATTTTTGTTCTGTTGTTTAATACATACGTGTGTGTTTGGATTATATATAGAAACCGCGAATCTTTAATTAATAAAAAATAATTAAAAATAATAAATAAAATAAAGAATTTTTAAATTTTTTTAATATTTTTTATTACATTTATTTAATTTATTAAATTTAATCTTTTTATATTATACTGAAAAAAAAAACTTAACTGTAATGTTAATATTTTTAACTAGCGGGCGTTCAAATATATTAACAAAATTTGAATGTCAATTTTTTTTTTATTTATTTATTAAAAAAAATGTATTAAATATTTAATTTTTAGTAAGTAAATATTTAATGCTTTAAGAGCTTTAAAAAAATACCTATTTATTAGTTATTAAAGAAAATATGAAAAATAATGCAAGACGTATTGTTTGTGAAATATGTTATTTATCACAAAAAAACGTCTTATTTATACTTTTTAAGATTTAAAGCCATAGACTACATAAAAAAACACGTGCTTTTTAATAAATAAACACGAAATGGGATCTTCAAGTCTGATGACAATTTTTACCAGAATTTTAATATAGCCACACGAGAAAGCGTGAAAATACTGTAAAGTATGCCATTTGAGTGACTATTCATGTTTCTGACGTCAGAAACATTAAAAAAATAGTAAAAAATGTTGTGCGGGTTGCATAAATTAAAATTTTCTGATCACTACTACGGAGGGTTTTGAGAGAAACTAAAGATAGTTATGTAAGTACCATCTAGTGTTTTGTGATATAAATGCTTATGTTTTCTTCTGGTCTATTACTTTAAAGTTCTTCTTTACATTAGATAAAACATACTTTATAGTATAAGTAATTTTATTGTAATTATTTAAGATCTATTGCTATTGTATGTTCATCAGAGTATCAGAAATACATTAGATGACATTGAAATGTGTTTACTAAAGATTTTAATCTCTCTCTCTCTCTCTCTCTCTCTCTCTCTCTCTCTCTCTCTCTCTCTCTCTCTCTCTCTCTCTCTCTCTCTCTCTCTCTCTCTCTCTCTCTCTCTCTCTCTCTCTCTCTTCATACTGTGGTGTTCAAATGTCAAGCAAACGTCAAGCAAACTTGAAACATGGCGCTTAACTTTGCAGAGAACAAAAGTTTTCAAAACGTCTAACATTGATGCCAAGTTAAATAGTGACAACAAAACATATTATTGCTTGAATAACTCTCTTTATAACTCAATTACTTTGCTCTTAAAATATTACAGAGATTATCTTTATTGTTTATACAAAATCTATATTTAAAAAACAAGTTCTTTAATAAATATACTGTACATGATATGCAATTTAATTGATAATTTATATTTGTATTTTGTAGGTATAATATATAAGTAATTTTTAAGAATGCGATGGACTTAGGGTGATTTAAAGCATACTGACAGTTGGAAATGTTGAAATGCTTTGAGACTAGAAGATTTAAAGGAAAGAAATTTGAAAAATTTCCATGTAATTTTTAAATCTGCCATTAAAATTTAAAGACATTTCTGTAATTCATGTATTCAATGTATGTTATTCATGTGCAAAATAAAAATGCACGGAAAAAAATTACTACTAACGGCAGGTACATACATAAACCTGTGTTATGAACATGTATGACTTGAAAACATCCATACTACATTATTAAAATCACAAAGTGAAAAATGGAATAAAAATTAGAATAACTAACTTAAATCAATCAGTTCGCAAAATTACAAAATATGCAAATTATGATTATGAATAAAGTATCGTTTTTAATATTATTTTCTTGTTATTACAACAACGTTATTTTAAAATTATTTTTCAATTAATTATTAAATAACAACTTTAAAAAAAATTAACCTTCTCTTTCTATATATAAGAGTTAAATTTTAATTATAATAAGAGTGTCGCTGTCACTTTTTTGTTGAATGATTTACTTTCACGTTAAAGAAACAACGTGTCTCATTTTCTACGTCTATATAAACACCT
Source organism: Ecdyonurus torrentis (assembly GCA_949318235.1). Lineage (NCBI taxonomy): Eukaryota > Metazoa > Arthropoda > Insecta > Ephemeroptera > Heptageniidae > Ecdyonurus > Ecdyonurus torrentis. Next base: position 32,397,966 of record OX439132.1, on the reverse strand, counting down.
TTCATAATATTAATTACAAAATTTTACCCAAAATTTAATAAACTTCAACAAAAAACTTATTTCTCTTTCTTAATAAGACAACTTTTTATACTAAAAAAGTTAACTAAAATTTGACAGTTCAATATTATATATAAAAATATTTTTTAATTATTATTTCATTTTAAATTTAAAGACATAAATATTTTATTTCATTTTCTTATAAAAACTTTCTTATTTCTTTTATGAGAGACGTATCATTATAAAAAAAAAAAAAAAGTTTTTTTCTGCTTTTCTTCGTTATAATAAAGCAAGAAAAACTTATTTTTATAATATTAAAAAAAAAAAAAAAAAAAAAAGACAAGTTATAATGATATTGTCATAAAGTATAGTTTTATTATTGTTATGAAATTGTAACCAGATTGCTTAAGTCTACAGTATTATTCAAGAAAGAAGTTATCAAAGATTTAAATTAATTCATAAATTTTTTTATCTTATACACTACTTTTCTGTTAAGATAATATATATACATTTTTAATAAATAATAAAAGTTAATAAATTTCAAGAAGGTTTATTATTTTAATCAAGACTACTTGAAACCTTTCAATTATTTTTTAAATATATTTTTGCAGTTGGATAGAATGTATTTAGCTTTGTTAGTGGTGATGGTATGGGAATTACTATGATTTACGTAATAATTGTGGAAATTGAAATTTAACTCAATATTGTTATTTATTTAGCTCAACATCTGAATATTGGATTAAAGAACATTAATATGGCTATATTAAACTGATTTTTTTATAAACTCTCTCTCTCTTTCTCTTTTTTTGAGCTCCAAAACACACACACACACACACACACACACACACACACACACACACACACACACACACAGAGAGAGAGAGAGAGAGAGAGAGACAATCACCTAATGGGATACAGTTCTTGCGGCGAAAGGAACAGGGTTTACGAACAAAGCTAGTATGTATGTGTGTTACAGTAAATCTCAAATTTCATTAAAATAAATATAATAAAATAAATAACTGATCTTTGCTGTAAATAAATTCAGTTGTTTTATTACCACAATACAAGCTCGTATAGCTAGCGCCTGCCAGTATATAAAGTAGACTTGTCCGCAAAACACATCTGACACACTTGTGGCCGCAACTGCAGGATACTTTTAGTTTTGTGTCAGTTCTCGGATTTCTGTCATTTCTGCTCTTTTTTATTATTATTATTTTACTGTACAATATGTTTAAAATGATACATTGCGAGTTTTTTTTATAATTTAAATAAATAATGTTCAATTACCGACAGCAAAATTGATAAAAAAAAGAAAGAAGTTAAATGCAATTTTATATGCGCTTTTTTCTTCTCATCATGAATGTTTATTGTGCCTGTTATAAAGTAAGTTTATGCAAAAGTATATTGTTGAAACTATGTAAACAAAGCTTTATTATTATTATTTTTAGATGTAAAATGAGTCTTACAGCAAAAGTAAATCATTTACTTTTGCTGACGACTCACATCAATATTTTTTTCTCTGTGCATTCACTTTTAATTAATATTAAAACTACATAGATATGAATAATAAGGTGTTACTTACTGTCAGCCGGACATCCCCGCAACTCTGCACGCATGCATACAGTACGACGATGCACACTATAGGGTAGAAGTCTTACGTGGCTAGCGAAGAGTGGAGGCAGCAAGCGGTGACTCACAATACTCGCTGTATCACTGTTACCACTCAGGATCTGAAACAATACAAACACTTTAGTCATGCTTTATGCTTCCTGGAGATTTTATACGTATACACAACGCTACAAAATATGGTTACGGTGCTTGAAATAGAACTTACTTACACTTGTATAGGATACTCAAAAACATTATAGTATAAATATGAAATTATTATTTTGAATTTACGTGCAAAACTTATTCTTAGAACCACTTTTAATCGTTATTGAATATGATTTGAAAATTGTATAGTTTACTTTCATACAATAATATGTTGGTAATATTATTATAATTAGTTCAGTATTTTCATACTACCGTTATCGTTGATGTAATTATTATTCTTTTGAAATACACTTTTATTTGTAGTTAGTTATAAAAGTACCTCATTATAAAAATTTAGAACTTACATGATACATTCTGCAAAACATTAGAACTAACCTAAAAACTTATTTTTCAAGTTTCAAATATGCAAGAATAGGTACTATAACCGTAAGTTAGTATATAAGCAAATATATGTAAGCGCACCCAAGTATACCACCGTGACCGAGCAAGGAACGACGTTTTACAGTTTCTGCTTCTAAGAAAACGCACAGCTATGGAACATGATGATGATGATGATTATTATTACGAGGTTTCGTTGTTATTAACTTTGGTTGCTCAGGTTTGTTACGTCACAAAGAGTGATGTAACCTCATTTCATTTTGTACCCAGGATTTTAAAAACAACTTCTCTCGTATGTATGTATACGTTTTATAAACTTTCAAATTTGAAGTAAATTATAATTTATTATATGTATTGAGTCAAATTTTGATTATATCATTTTTTTTTTTAATTAAATTATAATGACCACTTTGTTTGCAAGTACAGTAAACTGGGGTGACTTTGAACACCCAATTATCTCTGTCTTGGGGGATCATTTTAGAAATATGAGAAATCTTACTAGTGTTTAAATTTGTTTTTGATCTAAATGACATGTTTCAAAATTTTGAAATTAGTGCCCAACGTAGAGATAAATGGGTTTTCAAAGTCACCCCGGTTCACTGTACCTGAATATCTGTTGTGGTTAAATAATGCTCTTGTTAAACCAAGTATTTTTGTGTTAATAAAAGTTATACAATTTTATTGTTAGTAGTTCATTATACTATAATTACTTTATTGGAAATTTAATTATAATTTTTACACCTGCTGGCGAATCTTTACGTTTTAATCAAACCAAACGATTTTCTTATAAAACAAACAAACAAATAGTTATAATAACAAAACGGATACAAATTTTCCAGCTCATTAGTAGTAATAATAAATGTGTTTTCTTATTTAAGATCATAAAAAGAACTCACCCACCTACATAACAAGGAGTCATTTTTCATTAAAATAATTTTGTAATTATTATATATGATACATTTATAATTTTAAGGAAATTTTATACGTATCAAAGAATTATAAGTTTAAAGAGAGTTGTCTCGGTGCTATTGAGAGGAAAATATCCCTCGGTTGTGATACAGTTCAGCATTGTTTTCCTTAGATATTAAAGAAAAATCTTTGATAAAAATGTACAAATATCTAAATTACTTTATACTTACAATCACATTAATTTTAACAATGCCAAGTTAAATTTAAGTAAATCAAAATTATAAATATAAAAGTAAATTTAATATATTTTAAACACAGTTTTTATTTTCATAGAATCATAAACGATCAACCAAGATTGTTTTCCACCACTAAAAGCTTAATCAATAATTATGCTACCAAAATATTGTTTGTTTTTTTAAATTTTAAACATACAGCGTTGACCTAATTAAAATGCATTATGCTATCATCAATCAAAAAATAAAAATAAACATCAATCATGAAAAATGTTATGATAAGGATAAAACATGGTTACAAAATATATATTTATGAAAAATATACTAAATCATAGTATTTAATTTATATAGGGAAAAAACTAATTTTTTTTCTATAAAAAATTTCTTTAAAAAGTTATATATAAGGAAAGAAATTTTATTTATTTAACTTATTATTTATTACTTTAAAAAAAACAGTCAAAAGCACTTCTTAAATGTGTTCTATATTTATTTAGTATTTTTTTTGTATGTACTGCTTACTAAAAGCTCAAAAGCTTGTTTATTTATATAAAATATATCATAAGAAAATATTTACATTTTTTTTATATAATGTTACATTCACATACTAAGAAATATTTATTTATTACTTTTGCTAACTTTTTGTATTTATATGTATTTACGAACCATTAGCTTTTATTACATTAGTTTTACTTGAAAATGTCATGGCATGCAATCTACGATACGAGTACTCTCAGAAGTTAATTTTTTTAAAATTAAAATTATATGGAGTTTAAATCTTTGTATTAAAAATAACAGATTTTAATTTAATTCTTTCATTTTCTTTTATATCAACAGACTGTTTACATACATAGTACTCGTATTTACAAAAAGAGAGAAAGACAGAGACAGAGACAGAGACAGAGACAGAGACAGAGACAGAGACAGAGACAGAGACAGAGACAGAGACAGAGACAGAGACAGAGACAGAGACAGAGACAGAGACAGAGACAGAGACAGAGAGAGGCAGAGGCAGAGAGAGACAGAGAGAAGTAACACAGAGATAACTTTTATTGCATTTTATGTCTTTTCGTTATAGCATAAAATATAATCAATAATTTGTTTTATAATAATGTCTATCTTTGCATATCTGAGAATATTTTGGCAAACGCTTCAGAAATTATATCAAAATTTTAACTTGCAATCCAATAACAAACAGAGATATAATGTATATATAAAAAAATGAATTTATTTAAACAAACTTTTTTTTTCCTGAAATGACAAGTAAAACTACTAGTTGAAAGTTTAAATTCAACATACATACTACTTGTGCTAGCAATGCACAAGTCTTCATGATAATAATTTGTTGAATTTAAGTAATGTTGTCATGAGCGTATTTTATATATATAGAGTTGTGTGAGAGTTGAGAGTCCCATTAGAGAGAGAGAGAGAGAGAGAGATAGAGAGAGAGAGAGATGTGAAGACGGTCCTTAGAGAGATACCACGCAGCATCGCTGTAGCTACAGTCGAGAGGTCTGCATTTGCTACTCTCTCTTAATGAATTTATGTCCTCTTCTTCTCTTTTTTACCCTTAGAGAAAACAAGAGAGTACGAGACAAAAAAAAAAAAATATACACCTCTCATCACAAAATTTGATATTTTAGTACTTTGAATAAGTCTAAAGAAAATATTATTCAATATATTTCAGAGAATAAAAAATAGATTATTAAACTCATTGTTAAAGGGCACTTACGAAACAGTAATTTTTTTTGACATGATATATAAATTTGCCTTGCAAAAAATAAATGGCTACAAATATGTAAGAATTTTGATATTTAAGTAACATTAAACTTTCGTATTTGTTCCCAATTTTAAAGTTATTGTTGTATTTTAAGAACCGTAGACTTTTAATAAGCAAAACAAGTGTAAGTAGGAATTTATTTCTATGACCACAAAAAAAAAAAAAAAAAAAAAAAAATCTTTCCCTATGCAGCTTTTAACTACTCTTACATACTCTTGCAAAATACTTAATTTTATATTTACTTTAAAATTTATTTGTAAAAATATGTGAAAATATTTTAATCATATTCTATTCACCGATACAAAAATGATTTTGCAATGGTTAAAATTTAGCATACAAATATCGATGGTAAGTTAAATATTATAGATTCTTTATTATTTTAAAGCAAAAAAAGGTTTCACTCCCTAAGGTGTCTTAAATCATCATTTCAAAGTTCTGTTTTGTTCCATGTTGAATAATATTTTATTTCAAAAAAAAAAAAAAAAAATGAAAAGTTTAGAATATAAAAATTATTTTGTTTTTTTCCCCAATGGATATTGGGATATGCCTTTTGTTTCTATAACAATGTTGACGTTTGATATAGAAAATATAGCTGGCTCCAAAGGTGCAAAATATTTATCATATCAGTGAGTACGCAAAAATTACATGAAATGAAATAAATATGAAAAGAAATCCTAAAAGTTATCATGCATAATGTATATTATCGGAAAATATAAAAAGTCATTGATATGTTAATATGATGTTTTGGCATATTTGCACGGAGCAATATATTTTGGGTGTATTTCAAAGTTTTAAATATGAAAACAATATCATTTTATTGCACAATGCAAATATTACTTCGTTTGAACATGCCCTATCAAGTATTTTATCAAATACTAATGAAATGTTTCGTAAATGAAATGACTTTTGGGTGAAAAGAAAATCTGAAGTATTGAATATAAAGAATGAAGAGAGAGAGAGAGAGAGAGAGAGAGAGAGAGAGAGAGAGAGAGAGAGAGAGAGAGAGAGAGAGAGAGAGAGAGAGAGAGACATAAATTGAGTTTCAGAAATTCATATCTATAGTTTAGTTTGGCAATGATTTTGAAAGCCACTCGAGAGAATAAGTAGCTTCCACGTGAGTGGTCAAAGTATTAAAGTATGTCCACCTGACGTTTATGACCATCACTAGCAAATGGAAACTTTTACCTCATATAAAAGTGGAAACACATTTGGCTAATGCTTCCCTGCGTTTGCCCACAAGGCTTGACTGAAACTTATTACACAGTATTTGGACGAAAACTTTTTTTTTTTTTTTTTTTTTTTTTTTTGAAGTGATTTTATTACATTTCTATATAATATGATATTCACATACATTAAATGAAGTTTTACTTTTTTTATTATATTTTATTCAATAAAGTGATAAAATATATATTTTTAGATATGGAAAAAAGTGTGATAATAAAGAATATTAACAGCATTTTATGTAATTCTTGTCCAGTTTTTTTTATCGTAACCTTTTTTTCTACAACTTAATTTTGAAAACTATTAAATTTATTACTTTTTTATTGCTATAACAAGTAAAATTCGAATTTTTTTAGTTATTGTAAAACTTTTTTTCCATAAGAATGTAGACCATGCATAGTTATATTTAAACGAATAAACCAGAAGAAAACATAAGCATTTATATCACAAAACACTTGATGGGATTTACATAAATAACTTTAGTTTGTCTCAAAACACAACTGTAGCTCCGTAACAGCGATCAGAACATTTTGATTTATGCAACCCGCACAACATTTTTTGCTAATTTTTACATGTATGACGTCAAAAACATGAATAGTCACGCAAATTGCATACTTTACAGTATTTTCACGCTCTTTCGTGGGGCTACATTAATATTCTGGTAAAAAGTGGCATTAATTTTGAAGATCCCATTTCGTGTTTATTCATTAAAAAGCACATGTTGTTTTATTTGGTCTATGGCTTTAAGATATTTTTTGACGTTATTGCAAATTTGAAAATGTGAAGAGGGTAATAAATGAATGTATGCAGGTATGTATATTTTTAATTTTATTTCTTTTCGCTATTTCAAAGGGCTTTATATTAGTGGGGGAAAAAAAAGAAAAAAAAAAAGCTTTTGGGATGCGCTATTTCAATTTCTCCATTCTAACCATACTGTAGTAATTTTCTCAAACATCGCTTATGAAATAAACCTTCAATTCCAAACAATAGAACATTAGATTTCCCTTTAGTGCTCTTCTAATAGGTAACACATTACCATCGGGAACAAGCATTCATAACAACTAAAAATAAATAAAAACATTTTTAGTATTTAGCAATTAATTAGCAAATTGTAAGCACACAATACTTTTTTAAAAAAGCAAATTATATTTTTTTGTATATAATTTTGAATTTAAAACACAAAGTTTATAACTATTCTCATGCGCATTAGAAAAACATGGTACACTGCAGTAATTTTTTGCTAAACCATACGAACGTCTGTTGTATCCTCTCCTTTACTTTTTTTCTTTCTCTCTCAACAAGCTTACAGTGTTCTTACGTACATCAGGTAGATAAAAAGTAAAGGTTATACAACAATTGGATAATTCCCAACTTTTGCCTTCTTTTTTTCCCCCCTTTCTTTTCTCGTACACTCAACGGAATAATAAATTTAATTTCCCGATGGATTGTTATTATTATTATTTTTTCCTATTTTAATTTAATTCTGGTTGTTCTTATTGCATAACAAATAGTAATAGGAAGCACATATGAAAATGACACTAAGCATCTAGTATCAATCTGTTATTCTTAAAAAAATATACATAATAATATTGTAAAATCCCATGGGAAATTTTGTGTTGAAAAAAAATGTTTGAATATGTACTGATTATTTAATCATGGGAGTTGGATCAACATATTTGTTCATGTTATACAAGTATATAATATATTTTTTGTTTTTGTTATCTTTTTGTGATGAGTTTTTATTTTAGCGGATAAAACGTAGACTGGAATCAATTATGAATGCTTATAAATTAAAATTTTAGTATAGAATAATATAGTGAATATATTTGAAATTTATTTAATTTTAGTAGAGTTTATATTTTATATTATCAGCTTCAAAATATTGAATGTAACGTGTGTCTTTGTTATTGAACTTCATTTTTTGTTATGTATATTTGGTTATTTCTAATCATTTGTGATTGTTTCATAAAGAAACAATGATAACATTTATTTTCACGTGTACATATTGTATGTTAACTATTTTATTATTACAATATAATGTTTGTTATGTATACAGTATTTTAATTGCAATATAAAGTATATAAAGAGTTATACAGCAGTATACTTTATTATTGTTTACACGTAAAAATTAAATTTTACATAATATGCTGTGTTATACAATACTGTATATATTTAATTATTTAGTGTATTTATAAAACTTTGATACCACATGATTGTGATAATATATTTTACCATTCAAAAACTGATGCTTAAAGGAATGGAACACATTGAACAAAAAACATGTCTAGTATCCTAACATACCTAAATATCAACGTTAATTTGACCGGAGCCATTGATTTCTAATTTATTTTCCATTTACAAAATGTCAGATACATGTTTCTGATGTCACAGCTTACTAGTCCACACGCGCGGAAACAGGCAAGCTGTGACGTCATAAACATACAGCTGACATTTTGTGAATGTAAAATAAATTAGAAATCAATGACTCCGGCCAAATCATCGTTGATATTTATGTATGTTAGGATACTAGACATGTTTTTTTGGTTCAAGGTGTTCTATGCCTTGAATTTACAATGTTTTTTTAATGAAAGAAATATGAAATGGATTGAAAGAGTAAAATATATTATCAAAATCTTGTGTACAACAGACGTACTTTGCAGTGGAGCTTATTTCTTCAGCAGTAAAACGTGATTTTGCTGTGCAGTTTAGTTAATTTTTCAGTAGTTTTATTATTATTATTTTATTAAAATCTCTAATAAAATGTTATAAAAAAAAAATAAATAAATAAATAAAATCCTTTGTTACCACGAAAATGTAGACAATTTTTTCAATATATTTACGGATATATTTAAATGAGAGATACTAGATACACTTTCATATGTTTGAATTTAATAGAAATTTCTAAGAATTTGTCACCACCAATAACCTCTATTGTATTTATCAATTTTAAGATTTCAAAACAATTCTACAAACGACATTATAAACCAAAGCTAAAATAAATCATAATTAAACCAATCAATAAATAAATGAGATTAAACTTATATACATAAATTATATACATAGTAAATCTGAGTATTGAAAATTGAAGTAATATTGTTGTTAAATTATATATATATATATATATACATATATACTTTATATATAATAAAAAAATAAATTGTGAAGCTTGACCAGAGTTGATCTGTATAATTATAAAACCACAGGAAGTTGTTGCTCGTTTTGTAGCATCGTTCAGATGTCACGATTTATACACAATGTTGCGGTCAGCAGCATCACTGCTGCCTCATAAATTGAAAATAAATCATTCACTCACAAACTCTAGCCTGAGTTTTTTTTTTAAATACTATATTTGTAGTAATTTTAACTAGAACAATTGGTGAATAATTTAGTTGTGATTTTATACACTTATAAGTGTACAACATTGTCAACATAACGTATAAGTCATTTTTAATACTTGGTTCTTTTAGTTTTAATATTGTAACAAATTTGTACAGATATTGCGGTAAAAAGGTTTATTTTGTCTTATGGTATTTATATGGAGCTTTAAGTTATATTTAAGTCTTTATAAACTTGTTTTAATAAGGCAGTGGACTATTTTTAATAATAGTTCTAGACAAAACATGTATTTTATGTTTTGTTGAATTATATTATAAATTTTTAATAGGAGTTATCAGTGAGGTGCGTGAGAGAAAAACTTATAGTATCTTCTAATTTCCTATCCTTTACCGTTATGGTATGTTTTTAGCAATTTTTGAGAAAACTAGACTCTAAAAAATTAAGCGTTGCAAATCTTGTAAAAAATACTTTAATTACTCCAGTATTCACGGTTATGACGTCACTAAGCGTTGAAATTCTAACGATAAAAACGTTTGTGATGTCACAAGCGTTAGGAGCAGTAGATTTTTTTTTAAATTTGCAACGGCCAAGTTATACGTTTATTTCATAGTGATTCTAACGCTAGTGACGTCATTTAAGTTTTTATATTTAGATTGTCAATGTTTAGTGACGTCATAGCTGTTAAATCTAGACTATTTAAATTTTTTTGAAACTGTGTACATAGTTTTCAACAAAATTTTTAATAGAGTACTGCAGTCAGAAATATTAAATTGAGAATAGAAGACATTAAGTAAATAGAAAATTGTAAGAACTTTTCATCACTAATTTATTTAACATCATAAAAATAAACTTTTTTTAACATGAATAATTGACAACACCGCACAAATAACGAACCTTAATACAAACTATGGTATATTGTTGTTTTTAATTTACCTATTGATATTTGCTCTATCAACAACAGATGTTAAATAATTAAATTAATCTGCTACTATGCTATAAATTGGAATTATTATGATGTTATTATTTATATTATTACTCATAATATTAATATTTACTATTGAATTTAAATAATTATTAATAAAATAGATTAAGTTTATTAGAATATATAATACATATTGATGAAAATATATAAATTAGTTTATACATATATAGCATGCATTAATATTATTAATTAAAATGAAAATTTATAATTATATACATATAATATATAAAATACATAATATAATTATAATGAAATTTGTAAAAGATTTAAGGATGAAGCTAACATGGAATCCCTAGAAGGAAGTAGGTACCTGTAAGTTGCCAAAGCGTACTTGTAATTTGAAAAAAAAGGTTACCTTTCTTTGAAATTTTATTTTTTTTAGTCAAGATACTAGAAATATGTTGATTTTTTTAAAATCATAATTATTTAAAAACATTATTCAACCTAGTATGGATACATGTTAATAAAATACATTATGTAGCGTATTATATAGTATTTCAAATCGTATTTTATGTTTAGACTAATTGTATTAGCCAATGAACCATGATAAAGTGAATTAAAAAGGCGTGCGGCGTCAACTTTGGCCCGTTCGGGGCTTGACTGCAAGTTTTTCGCGGAACTTGAATATGAATGGCTTCAGCCCCTTTAATATCAAATTACCGTTTTGCCTAGAAAGATGAGAGGATTCACATCTTTAGGTAGAGGCTCGACTGGTCAATTTGATTTAAAGCTAGCTCCTTAAAATTGCTCAACAACATGTATCTTATTTTGTCTGAAAACTGTATTTGACTCGTTTTGAGGAAATGAATAAATGATTTTGTTTGGACTGGATTGGAAATTCATGTAATACCACGAAAAATAGAGACTGAATTGTTAACTACATTGGCTCAACTGTATAAAAATACTTAAAAAAAAGAAGAAGAAAAGGTCCACTTCAAAGTCAACCTATAGTATACAAAATAGTAATGAAATAATCACCAATTGAAAGTTATCAAGATGATTAATATTATGAATGAAGAATTAATTATAAAAAAAAATAGTGTTTTAATATTTTTGAAGTGTTAAACCATTTTATGAAAATTAAAAATTATCAACATGGATTATTTAAAAAAAATTATCACTTAATAATTGAAAAAAAAAATTGGTAACCTCATGAAATTTGTGTTTATACTAATTTAAAATTGTAATTGACTGTACTGTTAAACAAATGGATGTTTCGCCCAATAAAAATCATTAATTATTATTATTATTTAAACACAATACAACAAAATATTACGATGTATAAGCGTTAACTACATAGTATAATATAGCGTACATATAAAAATATTGCAATTTTTCCCCCTGATTGGACCAATAGAAAACTAAAATCGTCTTAAACAATTAAAAGTATATATGAGATAATTATTATGAAAAAAAATAAAAAGACATGATATATGATTAATAAAATCTCTAATAAAACGTGTTAAAATAAATACTGGCAATTAATTAAGTTATTATCATTAAAAAGAAAAAGAAAAGTAGTTAAATAAATATAAAAACAAAGTAATTAAATATTAACGATAAAAGTAATAAATAAGGTAATAAAATCTTTCATTTATTTAAGCGAAGTGTCAATTGGTATAAAATATAGTATAATATAATATATTATATATATAAAAAAGTCAATTATTGTACTTACATAAGAGTGATTTAATGATGTAAAATGAGATTCATGCTTGATAAATTAATGTCTTAAGTCATCAAACAACCCCCTTTCCACTATCTAACCATCCATTTTCCTGACCTCGTTAATGTTCATGCGCAATATACTTTGTAAATTGCAAAATTGACCCTTGTGTACATGGCAAATAAAGACTATATTTTGTAATATTATATGTGTGTGTATATATATATATATATATATATATATATATATATATATATATATATATATATATATATATATATATATCGATGTGTGTGACTGTGAGACTACAGTGTCTCTCCGTCCTATCTTTCTGTATCACTTTTTTATTTTCTTCGTTATTTTCTTCTTTCTTTATTAACTTTGTGAATCTCTCTCTCTCTCTCTCTCTCTCTCTCTCTTCAACTCTCAGTATCCGCTGCTCAAAGAGCAGCAACCACCAACAAACCAGAGTTCTACAGGGACAATGTGTTATTTTAGTAACATTCAAAGCACTCATACATGTTTCTCTTACTTACAAGAACATTCTATACTACATCTTTAACTTATTTTGAATAAAGTTTCAAACTCAGTCTCCAGTGTAAATATAACTTTTTCTTTAAAAAAAAACAAAAAATGTCATTTCTGTTGTGTGGCCTTATAAGGAAATGAAAATTTGTAAGAAAATCTTCTTATAACATATTTTAACGATTTTGTAAAGGAAGTACTATACAATTATCATTAATATATTAAGTCTTAAATATATATATCTTTTAGTATCTTATATTTTTATTTCTAGATAACTGTTTTTCTGTATGAGCTATAATTAGAGATTTTGTATTTAAAGATTGATATATTATATAAATATTAATAATTAATGCATATTTTTTAATTTTTGAAAAAAAAAAAAAAAAAAAACTTGAATCTACACATTATAAAAATGGTCCAAATGTTAAGATCTAATTGATTTATTATTTTGTTTGATATGCTTAAATGCAGATCTAAAATTTAGTTACTAAAAACATTTAAACATTACCAAAACAAGATGAGAGGTTATCTCAACCGGAAGTACCACCTTTTTTTATTATTATTATTCTAGTCAATTTATAGGAATGAAATTTAATACTTTTTTTTCACCATTGATACATACATTACAAGAAAAAATAAACAAAAAGTGAGAATAACAGCAATGATAGTAATGTAAAAATACATGTTACACAAATAGTAACATAAAAATTCGTATGTGGAAAGGATATAAGAAAGTCATTCATAATACCACTCCTACACAGTGTGAGACACTGTGCAGCACTTGCATCACAAGGCATAGTCAAGGCAGTAAGCACAAGGCATACTCAATGTAGCGTACTAAATAGAAGCTTGTACTACAGTAAATATTTAAAGTTAAGTTCAGAAAGTTTACGTTGTTTTAGATAAGCAGGTAAGCTATTGTAATTATTAACAGACCTAATAGTGTAAGTATTTAGCCTTACTATAGTGTGAGCTTTAGAGGGAATGAGCCTGTTTACACCAGGCTGACCACGAATTTCTCTACGAATTCTACCTTCGAGCACATTGTAATGAATTTTACATGCTTTAGAATTATTAAAAAATGATAGATTAATGTGCAAAAATTACTGACTGATTGGCAAAATTTACTGCAATATTTCTTTTTTTTTTTAATATCAATTGAGAAAATACGTTATATCCGGTTATAAAAATCTCTGATCTTATTTTGACCAGGGTGTACAATGTACCCTATTCTCTGCTCCTAAAATGACGATCATCTTTGGTTATTCAAATGTAATGCGCATTTTTGGTGCAAGAAAACAGGGTTTACGAACTATGGTGTGTGTTTCAAAATAAAAATAAATTAAATAAATCAAAATTCTTTATTTCTTTTATCTTGCATTCATAACACAATTAAAATTCATCAGCTGAGGGTACTGCCTCAAGATAAGACAATGTAGAAATGATTTTTATGTTAAAGTAAAAAATATAATAATATGTAAATGACTACATTGTTAACAGACCTCAAGAAAAGAACAATAATAAAATAAGAACAAGAGAAAAGACAAAATCTAGTGTTTAAAAACTATATGTATGTTTGAAAATAATTCAATATTAAAAAAAGTTGTATGAACCATACTAAAGTTTTTATGTTATATTATTAAAAAATATAAAAATAAATATTGATTACATTATGCAGACATGATAATAATTTATTATAAAAAAATTAATTCATAATTTTATAATAAATTTCTACAGATATTAAAAGTCATTTATTACTTTAGAGTAAAAATATTATGACATGCTTTTATCACATGATAAAATATACTTTTAACATATTAAGAAAATAAAACACTTTAGACGCTCAACGTTACCACGCGATATGCTAAATATTTAACTTAAAGATATTCGAAGACACTTAATCTGTATGTTTGAATTTTAAAATACAACCCTTTACCACTTTACTAACTTAGTTGTTTTAATCATTAATATTATAATTTAGTAATCATTATATAATTATATCACCACAGAATGGTTTTTTAGGTTTTTAGTAATTTTTAACATCAACGGGGACGTATTTTATCAGGGTTTATTGAAATGTAAAAATTTCAAGGTTAGTTAACATTGAGTTAAGAAACGGAAAAAAAAAAAAAAAAAGTTGAAATTAAAATTGAGAATTACTAGCTAACATTTTCAGATTCCCAAGATTCAAAACTTTGTATAGTGAATTCCCAGCATAACATTCATTAATTTATTATTTATCTAAGCTAGTTTTATGCCAAAGCACAAAAAAAAAATAATAATAATAAAAAACAGGGTCAAGTTGATGTTTACTTTTTAATCAGCTGATCATCACCTTAAACATACAGCTACTGTTATCATATATAATTATTAATAGAGAGCGCAAAATGTCAAAATGATCGACTATTTTTGCGCTCCCTTAATTATTATATTATTTGAAAAACTGATTAATAAAAGAAAAACACGTTTCTTTTTAAGCGCTAGTTTACTGATAAAATTTCTAAAAATATTATTAATATAATCTTAAAAAGGTTACATAGAAAATGGTGATCTCTTAAAAATATATTTTTCATATATAAAAAAAGTCAGTATATTTTTTTATACTTTAAAAACAGCTGTTAAACTTTCAGCCTTAAAAATTCTTATATGTTACATATTTTTTTAAACTCTATAATAACGTTATAAATAATATTTATACAAGGTAGGTCATGGCATTTTATATACGTCCTAGCTTCTTATTATATTATGCTAAATATATATCCTGACTTCATACTTCCTTACTAGAATATTATAAGAAAGAAAGAAGAAAAAAAAATTACATGTAGAAATTTTAAACTTCATCATCCATCACTTTTAGAATAATTACTTTTCCTTCACTGCCATATTAAATTTTCTGTAAACAAAATTAAAAGTAAATTACATATTGATTCTAACAAAAAAAAGTATTTTTAACATATTCTGATATGCAAAATATAGTTTTTAACATCAATAATTTTTCTTATCGATATTATGTCATATTTTATATGTAAACATTTCTTAATTTTAAACTTAAGTTGATTGAAATGAATTTTTTTAACTTTTCATGTCATCTTTATATCATGTTGATTGATGATATTTAAAATTAATATGAAAAATAAATTTAAAAGTTTTTAATTGACTTAAAATGTGTCATAATATTATAAACTGTTTAAAGAACTCGGTTCAGTAGTTTTCCCAAAAATCACTAAAATGTTTGCGCTATATATGCTTAAAAGTAATGAAAATAGAGAAATCGCACCTTTTTCCGCATCACTTGTTGGTTTATACGCATCGATAGTCACAACTTCTAATTGTTTACTTTTTTTTACTACCTTTTTTTTTTTACTATCATAATATTTAATAACTAAAATAATTTTTTCGTTCATAATATTATTCATACATATTTTTTATATAAAACAAATTTCGTAAAACATGTAATAACAAAGTAAAATCCAAATATATATATTTGCATAATGAATTTAAAAAATAAAAGTTTGGATAATAAATTCATAAAATATAGGTCAAATAATATTTTATTAGGATTTAAATTTGAAATGAGATTTTACAAATATGATTTAATATAATAAATAATATTTTGATATTTTACTTTGATTATATATTTAATCTTGATAATCTGTTAATATCATTGCATCGTCATAATAATAATAATAATAAATTTGTTTACATTTTATCATATGTTTACATTTATGTAATACGTATACGTGATAATATAATAACACTGTATATATATGCTTTAATATATTATTATACAACACTATATATATGGTAATATATTATTATTATTGAAATTTCTCAACCATATTCGCTTTCACAGTTATGAGTAAAATATTTGAATAATACGATTTTTTTATAAATGAAATTGCTTCCAAAGTAACTTTAAAAATTTCAATGAATAATAGTTTTGTACTGTGTACACACAATTGTGATAATTTATTTTACTATTCAAAAACTAGTGCTAAATATACAATGTTATCCTTACGAGAAAAACAGACCTTGAATTTGAATGGTAAAATTATATTTTATTATACTGTATTATCATAATTGTATTCAGATCAGCCAAACTCTCACTAGTATAACCTATCTTCTAGGACACATTGAGGTGCTTTTTCTTTCTTTTTGTCTGTTTTCTTATTTTCAAAACTACACCACTATTTAAATAAGGAATTGTGGACAAACTTTTTTTTTTTTTTTTTTTTTTTTTTTCAGTCGTATACTTTTTTAAGGAATTTTTAAAATCTGTGTACTGAATAAAAAAATTCATCGAGTAATTTCAGTATTCTGAGGATACAAAGTAATAAAGGTTAGTATAGTAGTTTAAAACTGGCACTTATACTAAATATTTCGTGTATTGTCGTCTAAAATTCATGCTTATATACATAAAATTCTAATGCATAGAGATTAAGAGGCCGTTTTACTCTCTATACGCTGCCTGCTTGCTGCCCATTCAAATCAATGTAATCGTACTTCCAAGATTTCTCCGCAACTAATACACCTAGAGATGCCAAATTTTTAACACATTATTACAAATATATTATCTAGACCTTCACTGAGCCGATTTTCGATATCTTTTTTTGTTCTGTTTTTAACCAATTAAAATGTTGCTATTGAGTTTATAAAAAAAGCGCTCTTTGAATGCCTTCGTTTTTTTAATAGCTTTTCAATGGTTTAAAAATAATTTATATCCGATGCTTAATTAATTAATTAAATTGGAATTACGATGTTATATTTATTGTACTAGGGAAATGCGCCACGGTGGACACTTATAGAAGTAGGTTCTATTTTGCTTTTAGTCGAGTATTTTTCAACATTTTCTATCATCACGATATATACTTTTATTATTGCTAAGAAAGTGTACGAAGGTCAGCTTAGTAAACTCCCAAAACAGCGGATGTTATGTAAAATATTATCTCGTCAAATATCAGAGTAGTTTATAGGTGAATGAGAAAAAAAATGACTATACGAGTTGCTGGCTAGACATAATCAAGCTAACATTCAATAATCTGTATAATGTTGGGACCTTAAAAAATTATTATAAATATGTCATGATTGCGATTTAGTTATGGTCATCGCAGGTCAAGCATTGCTTTCATCTTAAAGAAAATATATTTAAAGTTATTTACCCCATAATTAGAAGAAAAAAAAATGAAGAAGAGAAGTAAGAAAAAAAAAGTTGATCAAAAGGATTAAGATTGTGGTAACTACAGGTTTATTAATTAATATTGAACTATCATATTATAATTAAATAAAACAATTTTTGAAAAAAAGAAGGGGGGAAAAAAACGCTTAAAAAAATACACACGATATATATACATATATATATACACACGTGCAATATATATAATGATAAAAAAAATAATTAAAGAAGTACAATATTATACTAAAACAACAATTTGGAAGAAAATAAATTGATATTATCGGCACACTAAAATAAAATGGATATATTATTAATAAATTAAAATATTTGGACAATATCACTTATTTTTATTTTAATGTAAATATATTATATTGCTTGCAAATAATTTATATAATTATACACCTTTCTGATGAACTGTCACGATTTGGAGATCAACGGCAATTTATTATCATCTTCAAATTTGTGTTTTCGTTTAAATAATATTATTACTTATTATTTATATTGTATCATTTGCACGTAGACTTTTAAAAGTTAATATATTTTTATTGTAATATGCATTATCATATTTGCATGGAAGAAGCAAATTGCATATTTCTATGATTATATGTGATTTTTTCCTTTTACAATATTATACAAAAAATAAATAAATGCGTTATATTATATATTACAAGAATTTTTGCTGTCTATAGATTCAATATTATGTAAAAAATACTCTCTTCGTTCTTTGCAAGGCTCGAGCTTGGTTTGAAACCTGTTATCACTGCCTTACATACCAATCTATTGTATTCGTTTCCTGTGATTATTGGTCACTCTGATGACGTATGACCACTCGATTTCAGTCATTTAAGTTTCCTGCCTTATCTTAGATTTTGATCTTTTAGACAGTTTGTTTACATTTATATTTTCAAGAGAGTAAAACGGCCTCTTAAGTAAAATTATCCAAAATTTAATACTAGGAGATCAAACATTTAAAATGTTTGCTCAGTACCAGTGAATGTTTATTCACTACTAGTGCATGGGTATTGCCTTCAATTGAAATGGATAGAGCCGGTAGAGAGTATACTCTAATGTTTACGGAGAACCCATGTATATCTTTTATACTCATCGTACTTGCATCGATATTAGCATTTTACACATTTGAATATTTATTAAAAAAAAAAAAAAAAAAAAAAAAAAAAAAAAAAAAAAAAAAAAACGCACAATCGATGAATTTCATAGGTAGTCCTTCAAGGTCCATAGAATAAACAGGTTGAGCGGAGCACAAAACTTGCTCATTCAATTTCATTTTGCGATGGATTGTACTTGGTTCTAAGCCAATACGAAGCCGTTCACCAATTACGTCACTGATTAGGTGAACAAAGTTGCAAGTGGTGATATGACGTCTTTGGTGAATTCCTTTAAGCTTCGCGACCTTGGTCAAAACTTTTCCCGGAGCATCTAACCTCTTATGGACCTTGTGTAGTCCTTAAACATTTGCAGTGACATTCGTTTTCTCAGTGTATGCTCATACCATCAAAATGTGCAGATTACCAGTTGTTAAAAATATCAATATTTTTAACAATGCTCTAAATTTTGTATTATGAGTTTTGTTGTATAGTATTTTACAATAAATCAGATTGTATAGAGTGTGCTTTT
This sequence comes from Ecdyonurus torrentis, assembly GCA_949318235.1. Lineage (NCBI taxonomy): Eukaryota > Metazoa > Arthropoda > Insecta > Ephemeroptera > Heptageniidae > Ecdyonurus > Ecdyonurus torrentis. The sequence continues at coordinate 32,378,361 of OX439132.1, read as the reverse complement.
TTTTTCCGGCATAATATCTTCTTCTTTTTTTCCTGTTATTTCCACTCAAAATATTTAACACAAATAAATTAATGATATGAGAATATGTCATTGGTTTTACAAAATTATTCTTTATGTTAGATGCTTCATTAATTTGATCCTTCAGGTATTAAATATTACAAAATATTTAAACATAAAATTCTATCATGTAATCAAATAAAAAACTGTTCCTCACTGACTGCTTGTTTTAAACTTTTTTTTTTGTATATATATAAAAGCTTTAAATTATCAGAAACTAACATGAAATTTGTATTAAAAAGATAATTGTATTATATTGAAAAACCATGTTAATGTATATCACACAAATAGAAGGAAAAAAATACACACACATTTATACATAGAATATACAAGTACGTTATCAATAATTGATCATGTATTATTATATAATATAATGTTATATCTATTTACTATATAGTTTTAAACATAAGTTTATGTAAATAATAACAAGAGTCATTGGTTCAAATCCCAGTATGGTCATATATGTCACATCCTAGTGACCTCAAAAACATTATGATAAGGTCATAAAATTGACCTCTAGGGACATTTATTTGTCAAACTAAATCATCCACATTATTTCTAACATGTCACAATGTTAAAATATTAGTCATTTGTATAAAAAAGTAATAAAAAAAATATATATTTTTTTTATTCATTCATTTATTAATATTATGACTGTTGAGTGGTCATATGTCATATTCAAAAATAGTAATTTATGGTTGTAATTTTATGCTTTATGATTTAAATTAATGTCAAAATATATATGTGCCAGTATAAATATATTTTTAATTTATAACAAAAATTAGTGAAGATATATTTACTTAAAATTTTAATAATAATAAGAATTAAAAAAGCCTAACGAGTATTATGTTCTATTAGTATTATAGTATTATATATTTAAAAATTTGAATTTAAATAAGTTATGATGCTATTTTGTAATATATAAACGCATTTTTTTTTAATTATTTTTATACCTTTTTATAAAAAAGTGACTTTTAATTAATGAAATACTTATTTATATACAGATTGATACGTCCAATTGCTACTAAAATGAACATACAGTATTGAATGATTAAATTGAATTCAGATAAGAAATTATAACTAAATTATCAATTAATTATTAATTTATTACTAAATATTATTATAAGATTTTATTACGTTCCATATCACTACAGAGCAGAACAAGTCTAATACACAACAAACATAAAACGAACCTTCAATAACAATAGTAAAAGTTGAATTTATTGCAAATCTGAGAAAAAATTAAAGATAAAAAAGGTTTGTGGAGATACTAATACTATATAGTTTAACAATTTACTTTTCAAAAGACGTTAACAACTGAATCCAAACTAGTAAATTTATAAATATTTCTAAATATAATAAATTGCAATCAAATTCTATGCTTCAGATGAATTTAAATTTAGGGTTTCTCTGGTATACCTGATTTGATTTTTAAGACTTGTATAATGTCAATTTCAAAAATGCTGTTTCACGATTATATATGAAGGAAGCTTCACATTAAATTAACAAGTTTTGTATAATGTATTAAGACCAGTAAAATGCTTTCATTATATATATATATATATATATATATATATATATATATATATATATATATATATATATATATATATATATATATATATATATATATATATATATATATACGACTGATTGTATGTATGACTTTTTTTCAGTGAGCAAATAGCGTTAAAGTAAATCGCTTTAGTTATATAGTGCATATAATTTTTCTCCATAACGATGTGTGACAGACTGATGAGAAAATGAGCACATTTTACAGTCAGCTGTTTCATTTGTAGCAACAAATGAACATCACAAAGCAAAGTACTCATTTTGCATGTTCATACGTCACTCGTTTGTGAATAATCAATCAAAAATGGTGTATATTCTACTTTTTTTTTTATCATAACAATGATAAAAAAAAAATACAACACTATATTTTTATCGTATAATAGTTTAAAATGACCATCCATCACATATGTTCAATATTATATATATAAAAAAAAATTGACAATCATGATTGTCATCAACATATAGCGTGTGTGCTATAACTGTGAGAAAATATTAATGATCATAGGAATCTATCATTTATATAAACCTAAATACAAAATTTATCACTCTATATAAAATGTTCAAAATTTTGTTTATAGTACTGTATATATATATTTGAATATGTATTTGTTTCAATGATAATTAAGCTTCTGGAACTGTAATTAAACAATTTTAGGGCTGAGGAAATAAACAATAACTAATAACAGTAATAACGTATCGAGTACTGATTCCAATAGTTGTAAACTATCTTAAAAAGATCGTTAAGGAATTAATATTCAAAGCTGTAAAACTATTCAAAAAACTTAAATATCCATTTTGAAACAACTGAAAAATATTGGGTGTTAAAAATAAATATTGCATGAGGCATACGTATTAAATACAAATAATAGATAAAAAATACAGGAGAAAAAAATTTGTAATATTTGGTCTGATTTAAAGATCCTATAACAAATTAATATAAATTTTTACTTTGTTTATAAAAAAAATTGTTTCAGATAATTTTTAAAACAAGTAAAATTTGAAAATAATCAATTAAAGAAGCACCCTTTTTTGCATTATATGAAACGTATATATGTAATCTAAATTTTATTTAATTTGTGAGTTATATGTTATATAAAAAGATATAAAAGTATGTAAATAAAATTTTATATTATATACTGTAAAATACGTAGTAAGTAAAACAAGAAGTTTTTTTTTTCTAAATTAATGATTACATGGTCTAGGTAATTTCTTAATTAAATTTTATATTAAAACATTGTAGTAGTGGTAGAGTATAAAAGTAGCTTTTCGTCTCTCTCTCTCTCTCTCTCTCTCTCTCTCATTCCAACGTTATTTTTTTTTGCATGTATCCCCCCTAAGGGTGGTATATAAAATCTGCTAGGTTGGGATGGATGGAAAGAAGGGAAGAGGAGGGTTATATACGTTTCTATGTGGTAAATGCCCGAAGGTAGTTTAGCTTTACACAAACTATCTTTTTGATAAGCCGACTCGGTTCTGTTGTATAAGCGAGCCACACTTTGTTTTTACTGCATAATCAAGTATTATGTAAAACATAACATTAAAATATCATGTTGTTCAATACTATACTACTATACTATGTATAAAAATTTATATAACTTTTTTTTTTTTTTTTTTATATATAGACATGCTTATCAAAATTTAATCAAAACGTTTTATATTTATATTAAATATTAAAATGTTTTTTAAATAATTTCTACGTTGAATTTGCTTTGTAATGTAATGTAATGAGATATAAAATGTAAAAATTGTATAGTGGTGCAACTAAAAATCAAGATTTTATTTCTAATGCGGGTTAGTAATAAATGTTAAGTACTGCAATGTTTAAAAACTGCTGTAGTAATTTATTTTAGTTACAATATCTTTGATGGTATTAAATATTATGATCATGTCAATATCCTTCTCATATCTAAACTTGCATGGTGAAATATATACAATTTAAAATGCAACTTGTACTTTAAAACCCAAAAGGACATACAGAATAGCTTTATTTCCTTTTTTTAATACATAAATTAGTAACATTTAACAATAATTGGCCTTCATTTTCATTTTTGAAAATTAATTTGGATTTTTTTTATTTATTAATATTATTATTATTTTTGGCAATTAAGGAACATATTTAATATAAAATATAATATGGACAAATATTTGTACTTTTTTAAGGAAAATTTTAAAAGCAGTATTTTTTTACCAAACTACTTTTTTACGGCATAATATAATAAAATCAGAATTAAAGCTGCTTATAAGCGTTAAAATTAATTAAAAATATAATTGTATTTATTTTTACCTTTCTCTCTCTCTCTCTCTCTCTCTCTCTCTCTCTCTCTCTCTCTCTCTCTCTCTCTCTCTCTCTCTCTCTCTCTCTCTCTCTCTCTCTCTCTCTCTCTCTCTCTCTCTCTCTCTTTGTGCAATACATCAACACTTAAATATTTTAACAATATGAATCACTACATCTTTTATATCTATGCATAAAATAGCATTTATATGAATGTGTTACAATAAAAATAGTAAGTAAAGAATAATTGACAATTATTATTATTATTCATCCATACAGGCAATTAGCATTATTGCACGAGAAACTAACATTATTAAATAACAAAGTACGCATAATTTGGCGAGGTACTTAAAATAATTAAAAATTAAATATTCATCAAAAAGAACAAAAAAACGCCCATTACGTAATGTTTGTTATATATTTTGTATATCATGAAAAAAAATTATATATTATAAATATTGCCAAATAAAATATTAATATGAAATCTGTTTTAAACTTTTTTTGTAACATGCAAACAGGAAAAACAGTATTGTGAAATTGTTTTGTAAATATTGTTTGTCACGTAATTGTTAGCTTTATTTAGACGTCTCGTAATTAAAACTTCAACGACTATTGTTCTGATATGTTTTTACTTATATCAGAGCACATACAAGCACTTTATTGCAGACACTTTAATATAGCATTTTACTTTGTTACCTTATGACAATAAAATGCATTTATATTGAAACTTTAACTTAATTCTTCATATAAATACATGTCACATTCAATAAAAATTTTATACGAGTGTTTGTACACGTGTATTATTATTTTTTTATTTTATGAAATTGAAACATTAATGATTACACAAATTTGTCACATAATCTTTTTTTGGAACATAAACAATTACCGCAAATAATAAAGTCGTGTAAAAAAAAAAAAGAAAAAGAAAAAAGAAGAAGTCTTTTACGGAACTTTAAAAAGTGGATGAAATGAAAGAGTCTGCAACCACAGAACGAGGGAATATGAGAGAGAGAGAGAGAAAAGAGTGAGTTTGCGGCACACGACACTACCACATTACACCCCTATATATATACTTGAGACTTGGTCTAGATTGTAAAATCTATACCACTGCTGCAGAAAGCAATACACAGAAAACAATACCAACTGGCTTTTATCTCAAGCTAAAACCATTCTTTTACAAGTTAAAAACATAAGTTTTTAACAATCTATATATATATGTATATATATATATATATATATATATATATATATATATATATATATATATATATATATATATATATATATATATATATATATATGTACAGAGTTTATAAGTGGTTATGGATTATTGGAAATCAACCGCATAACTTTTTGATATCATATTACTTGAATTTCTTTCTTTGTGTTTTCTTCTTTACGTAACCAGATGTTAAAATTGAATTTTTCCACAGATTAGACATTGCAAATATCGAAGATTTTTTTTTGTTAACAAATCTTCAAAACACTTGAAATAAGATGCGGTAGTGTGAAATATACAGTTATCATTTTCATAAAATTTTCTCTATATAAGTAATTCTTACTCTCACTTGATATCTATTATGTGAATTCACCTTTAATTTCAAATGTATGTATTTTTTTATTCTTCTCATCTTCTCAAATATGAATTGTTAAAGGATGCATATTTATGAAAAATTTAGCATTCTTTATTTTTGCTCCAGAATTCAGTAAGAATTTTACATAATTAATATTTTCTTAAGCAGGGTATATTTTAATATTTATTACACTTCATACAAAGTATCTAACTTAAACTTTGTTTTCCTGATCTGTATCTCGCAGTAAAAGAACATAATATATTTTATAATATGTATTATTTGAACGTTTTAGTCATTTTTATCTTCACACATACCTTTAATACGCTACAAAATGTTGCCATTCTGAGTATTCTAACCAATTAAACTTCACTACAACCGTTTCTATTTTCTCTCGTATCTTGATTAATGTTTAAAAGAGATTGCAATTAACTCATTTCAGTTTGTAATTAAAAAAAAAAAAAAAAAAAAAAAACGACCAGTAATATATGCAATTTAAATTTCTATTTATATAGTGTTGGCGTAAATACCAACTAAATCATATCACACTTAAAATATTAGATGCGCAGTAACCATAGCGTATGCTTTTGCTGTATGCCTTTATAAACATCCTCGTAGAACTTAAACTTTTTTTTCACTCCCAAACCTTGCATTAAGTTAAAAACTAAACCAACGACAGAGAGAGAGAGAGAGAGAGAGAGAGGTTGCAAATTATACTCACTTATCATTGAAACCCTTTTTGCAAAGTTATTAAATTTAAAAGTAAATTCATAAATTTTTAGATGAATTAAGGTTTTTATAAATTTACTTGTGCTTTTAAAACGAGAAGTAAAAATAATGTTATCTATTACTATAAAGTTTCTAAATTCTTTATAAGTTTTTAGTATACTATTAAATTCTATTAAGTATGAAATTTACTCATAATAATTTGTATAACCGTTAAGTAAGTGAGATTGTATTTTATTGGTATGGGGTAAAATTTCTAACAATTTTCTTGTATTTTCTCAACCCCATGTACAGTAAAATGTTCTCTCTCTCTCTCTCTCTCTCTCACACTCTCTCTACCCCACATTTTCTCACTATTATATTCATTCTATAACTAAACTATATCATGAAAAGAGGCGAGTTTTAGAAACATCTCAAGGGATCCATTTAAGAGAAATAATTTTGATAAATGGAATTAATTCACCACTATTTGTATTCTAACCTCAAAACAAAACATTTAGGTATTTTAAACTACCTCTCTCATTCCCCCTTTATATATTTTAAATTTTACTTTAAAATATTTTCAGGTTATATTTACATGACTAAGTTTTAAATATAAGAACAAAATGCTCTTTTAAAATAATTCTATTGTTCATTTTAAGCTTGGAATAAATTCAGGAATGTTTTAAGTTTGTAATGAAATATTTAGATTTCTTTAAGTTAATTTTTAAGTCTTAATCATAAAGGTTTTACTACAGAAAACAAAAGAAAATGTTAAATAATAATAAATGAAGATTTTAATACAAATAATCTAATTTATATTTTAAAATGGATAATGTACATTCTGCAATATATATATATATATATATATATATATATATATATATATATATATATATATATATATATATATATATATATATATATATATATATATATATATATATATATATATAGGGTTTATCCGCATGACATCATATTTAATGCGCTTGGAGGCCATACTGGAGTAGTGAATAACATTGCTGAGCATAGGACAAACTTCGTCTAAGCCGATTTTCTTTGGGAAATCGGTTAATTTTTTGTTATTATTATTATTCTCACATACTTGAGATACGAATTCAACATATTTACAGCATCAATGCTTTCAAAAATATTTCAGTGTTTTTAAACTGTTAAAATGAGTTATTTCCAATGCTACTCATGTTATTGAGTTATCCAACATGACGTTGACTTTAACATGAACGCATAGACCCTATAATAATAGTATAATAGTTTTATCTTTAATAAGGTTAAAATATATAAAAATATTAAATATTAATATATTTGAACCATTTTAGTATTTATTTATTCGTTTTGTTTATTTCCAACATATCAACATTATTATAACATAAAGGATTACAACAAAATAAAACATAATTTAGATGATGAAGGGTGCATATAAGATATTACTATATAACACCGCAACACATAAATGGTATGCTACCCTAGAAACATATTTGAGAGCTTTATGAAAGCCATACTCACTAATAAAATATACATTACTCATAGATAACAAATAATTAAAACTAATTTCTTTAAACTTAGTTAAGTCACAATTCTTAAGCGAGATACTACACACAAGATAAGGACACGCTCGGCTAATTTGGGCCGCCGCGAAATTCAAAATGAGCGTCTAAGCCAATCAGCACCCGAGTTTAAGGTCACGTGATCAAAATAGACCAATCACAATGCCGCTATAATTGACATGGAACCAGTTGGTGTCGCTATCTTGTATATCTTGTCTTGAGGTTATAGGGTAGAGAATTATAATTATTAACTGTTCGATGAACATAGCCATTGATTCTGGCTGAACTTCTCTCTTTGGTAATGAAATTATCAAAATTGTAACTTTAGAATTGGAATAAAATCAAAAATTTTGTTGAATTGTTAACTTACGTATATCACAAATTAATATCAAATAATTAATATTTTCATAAACAATTCTACAGTAATTTATTTAAAACCAGAAAATGAAACAATTTAGCATTCAATGATCAATTAAAAATGAAAATTTCAATAAAATAAATTTTAAATAATAAAATTCTATTACTTTGATATTTTATATAAATTATTATTTTATAACATTATTTTACGTTTATACGTCACAAATTTTTATATATTAATATCATTATTTTTTAAATAAACAGAATAAATTATTTTATTTTTATTTAAAATTAAAGCAAAATACAAAATATATTTTCAATAATGAAATATAATATCATTTTTTAGTAATGGATGATGTATATTATTGTAATGTAAATGATATGATATTACATCAGTTTTTTTACCATGTATTTTATAATATTTTGTTTTGAAATGAAACAAAAATAAATGAAAATTTACAGTAATTTTAAATAGAAAAATAATACAATTATTTTATACTGCATTAAACATAGGACTGTTATTTAAACACACAATACATATTTTATTATTATTAATGTAGCACTATGTATTTCTTTTAAAAATCTTATGGTTAATGTTGTAAAATTATTCAATTCATTACCGAAAAGTGTTAGATCTATTACTGATAAAAAATTTTAGAGAAGAGAATGTACAGAATTTGTTAAAATATATATATAAATATAATTATATTTTAATACAAAATTCTTTAAGTTAAATAAGTTTCAAAATATCATTTTGAAAATAATTTGATAAAAACCCGGTACAATGTGTTGAAAAAACGTGAAATACTTTTTGATAATAGTGTCTTCTATTTTAAATGGAGTTAAAATAATATTAGTACATATCTCTTTAGATATCTAAATAAATAATTACATTACTTTACTGAACTGTGCAATATTGTAATGCATTAGAATGATTAACAATAAAATATTAAGCTTTACATGCGTAAAAATTAACAATATAAACTAGAAATTTTGTTATTGTTACAAGCTTACAAGTGATACAATTTGTTTTCTGTTTCTGATCAGAAAGTTTGCAAAATAGAAAAAAAATATCCTGATAAAAGTCATTCATTATGGAAGTTTTATTTTTTTGATGTTATTATAACAAAGTAAAGTAGTAATTAATCTGCAATGGTACTCATTGAGATGAGTGTGATTTGATAATTCTTTTGGTAAAATGAGTGTAATTATTATATCAATGAAGTGGAATACTTAACCTCTGGAAAATGTAATAAATAAATAAAAACATGAGTAGTTGACAGTTTATATAAACACTAAGTAAAAATACTGTATAATATATACACGGGAAAAAATCCACACTGTAAGGATGCGAATCTTGTAAACTGAAAGGTATAAATAGTATATAATAATATTTAAAGGAATAGACCAGAATAAAACATAAGCATTTATATCACAAAACACTTGATGGGACTTACATAAATAAATTTAGTTTGTCTCAAAACCCTGCTCCGTAGCAATGATCAGAAAATTTCGATTTATGCAACCCGCACAAGATTTTTTTTACTAATTTTTGCATGTTTCTGACGTCAGAAACATAAATAGTCACTCAAATTGCATACTTTACAGTATTTTCACGATCTTTCGTGGGGCTACATTAATTCTTCTGGTACTTACATTACAACATTCTGGTAAAAATTGTCATCAGTTTTGAAGATCTCATTTCGTGTTAATTCATTAAAAAGCACATGTTATTTTATGTGGTCTATGGCTTTAAGTACAGTATTATATTATAGTATGTATATATTGAATAGGTATAAATAATAACCTGGAACAGGTGCTGCTACACTATACAACATACGTTATTTGAGGCAGATAAAACAAAGTACAATGCACTTCACTTTACTTACATATTAGGTGTCAGAGTTCAGAGTAGTATCAATAAATGCACCAGGTAAATGTTATACAAAAACTAATCGGAAACATGTATTGGTATGTAACATACGTACTAATCAAGAAGTTTACAACAATGTAGTAAGGCTCTTTAACATTGATTGGCTGCTAAAAAAAAAATCATTGGTTGATCTTGTTTTTTGAGCTAATGAAAATGAGTCACTGTTGAGCATGGATCTCTCTCTCTCTCTCTCTCTCTCTCTCTCTCTCTCTCTCTCTCTCTCTCTCTCTCTCTCTCTCTCTCTCTCTCTTAAGTTTCGTTTATTTTTATTAGGTGTAAAGGTCCCAACAAAGAAATAACAATGATCAACCGTACATATAAACGTCTTAAACAGGTAGTGACGTCATGATCAGGTATTCTTAACGAAGGAAAAATATCAAAGCTGGCTCAATATTTGTGTGTAGTTTACAGAACGAACTAACAATGTATGTCCCTGTCATTTTATTTTTTTTTTTTCGTGTAGATAAAAAATAAAAATAAATAGTAATATAACTACAGTAAAACGTTTGACCTTTCAATTGCATTATATTACATACGAAGTACTCGTATATTGCATTAGAACAACGTAAGCAGGAAATTAGTTTTCTGGTCATGTGACATAAAAGTCCTAGACTGTAGCTGTATTTTTCACAAGATTAAGCTATTTAATACAACAATCAAGAACATAAAGACAATAAAAAAAAATTGTGCACAAGTTACATGAAATACTAATGTGGTTTTACTTTGCTTTCTAGTACAGTTTAGAAAAAAAAAAGTCTGTTTCTTTATCACTAGCCAATGAGACGTGTGATTACGAGTCTTAGACTCAATAAACTTTTCCACTGGCGGCAAATTGGATTTCAGCTGTGTAACAATACTTTGTTCCCATTTTTATTGTTGCCTCTTTTTTTTATGTCTTTTTTATTTTTTATTATTATATACTTTTTCCTTGTATTTTCAATATATTATATTATATAAAAATAATCATAAATTATTTAACAATAGAATTTATTTTTTTGTGATATATATAATATTTTTATGTCTTTCATGTTTAAAATAAAATGTTAAATTTGACTTGAAGAAAGTGAAAAATTTATTAATAATTTTATAGCTCTGCAAAATATAAAGGTACTCTAAAACACTATATAGGTATATAAAAACACTATACAGGTGAAAATTTGGCAACTTTCAAGACTCTAAAGCTTTAATATGCGGATCTTTCACTGAAACTGAAGTTTCCATATGTTTCTTTACAATAGAAGGGTTAATATAAGGACTTTTAGTTCACTTGTTTAATTATGATATTTTATAGAGAAATTCATTAAAGTGTAAAATCAAATATGATAAAAAATATAATAATTTTTTCATTCTTATGTACAGATATAATTTATTGATATCAAGTTGATGTATGTATATATTTTTTAGTTTCTTTATAATTCTAGAAAATAATTAGATTTAAAATTAAATTTCTTTCAAATATTAACGTTCTCTCTCTCTCTCTCTCTCTCTCTCTCTCTCTCTCTCTCTCTCTCTCTCTCTCGTCCTGTTTTAAAGCAAACAATGCTAGAAACACAATCTGTAAAGTTATTTTTTAATTAAAAAATAGCTTTGATCTTTTTTTCCCTTACTATTATAATCACATTATCTCGGTGTTTACATTTTTTTTAAATGCACTGCATATGAAGAGAAAGGTAGAATTAATTATTATTTATTTTCAAAGCAATTTCTTTACTTGAGGGTTCTTTAGATATTCACATAAGCAATTTGTTGTTGTTGTTGTGTTTGTTTTTAAATTAGTTCATTCATAAAAAATGCATGTTCAAGCAATGGTTTCTTTGTTGTTGTTGTTTTGTTATGATTTCCCCAATCCTGTTTACTTCATGCCCTTCACTTTTAAGGAGTCGGTTCGTTTCCCAGTCGAATCAATTCCAAGTCGGTTTATTTCCCGGTTGGTTCAGTTTTAGTCGATTCATTTCCATGGACCATTGCAATACGTGGTAAGGAAATTTCTTCACACGGAAATTAATTTTAACACGGAAAGCACGATAAAATAATCATATTGAAACCTCACAAAGTATACACCCACTGATAATATATATATATATATATATATATATATATATATATATATATATATATATATATATATATATATATATATATATATATATACATATATATATATATATATATATATATATATATATATATATACATGTATTTTTAAATCATAAGATAATACGCATTATTAAATAATTGTGTGTTATATGAAATCATTGAAGTTATTATGAAATATTATCAAAATAAGTTATGTCAATAAGACCTTGTAAATGTACTTTTTGTAACTTACAACGTTTTTCTTGTTTTAATGAGATCACAATATTTACAATAATAAACGAAAGTTATTTGCCATATTTACTGACAAAATCTTGTCAATATAAAAGTTTACATATTTTAAAATAATATGAGAGTTATAGAGATAGAAAAATATATAAAATTAGAGATCCTTTTGTCTAAAATAACATATTTTTTATAAAGTTTATTACATTATGTAACAGCGTATTAGCATCCATTCATAACATATTATATTTTTTATTCTAAATAAAATTTCTAATATGGTTACAAGAAAAATATATAACATACACTTCATAATTTACCATTTTCTAAAAGTAAAAGTTATATTATATAAATGTAGATATATTAAAAAAAACATAGTTAATCACTCTAGAATAATTTACATTATAAGTAGTTTTAGTAAATGACGTAAACTTATGAATAAACACATATAGAATTTTTTATCAACTCATGAATTTTTTTTAATTCATTAAAATTTCCCATGGTATGCACTTTGCATGCAACAAGAATACATTGTGAGAATTATATATGCAAATATTGCAAACAATTTTCTCTTGCAAGTAATTTTCAAGTTATTTAATTTTTTTAATAATTTTTATTAATTCCCTTTTTTTTTTAATTATAATTAATATAAACATTTCTTTCTAAGAACATTATTAAGCTTTTAAAAGAAGGTAAATTAAATTTATAACATGAAATTTAGTCTTCTTTGAAGAAATTTGAATATAATATAATTTTTTCATTTAATAATACTTTTAAGTGAACTACTAATACTACTTTTAATTTAATATTTTTAATACTTTTTTTAATGGTTTCGACACTTTTTTTTTATAATATAAACCACCTTACTGTATTATGAGATTAATAAGTGGAATTTTTTTTATTGTTTTATGGATAGACAAAAATACAAAAATTAATTAGCATCTATAATTTTCCATACAGGGTATTTTGGTTTATATTTTTCTTTCTTTGGAATTTCAGTTGATTTGATTTATCAAACTTTTCTGTATGTACAATTTGTGTATTTTTATACACATGGTGGTATATATGTTGGCGAAAATGTGTGAGTTGCTTTTAATTAAGATGGAGTTTTGTTGAGAGAGTTTGAGTGGTAGTGAAACTTGAGAGAGAGAGAGAGAGAGAGAGAGAGAGAGAGAGAGAGAGAGAGAGAGAGAGAGAGAGAGAGAGAGAGAGCAATGCTCATGAGAAATCCACGCTTTGTGGTACACCCACAACCCTATATAGCAAAAGCAAGCAAGCAAGCGCGCATGCATGCATACCTTATATATCCTATAGCAATGCGTGTGAGAAGTCTACCACTAATTATCCAGTAGTAAGGGAGGTAAGGTAAGGGGGTTGAAGGTATAAAGTAGGGGTTAGTTTATTTCCAAAACATAACCCACCCCTATCATTGGAGCGCACATATAAATTGCATATCTCTCTCTCTCTTCCTTATTCCTCTTCAACATTTTGCTTTTCAAAACTGCATCGTGCATTATAAATTAAATTATTATAATTTTTTAATCTTTCAAATGGAAATAAATATTTAAAATAATATTTTAACAGTCAAACTTCAAAGGAATTTACCTTTTTTTTACATAAAAAAAAAATCCCCCCTTTTTTATTACGTAAAGCGATTTACATACATGCAAGAGTTGTTAAGTAAAAAAATGTTTTTATGAAAAAAAGTTAATGCGCTAAAATGGCAGTAGAGTCTAATTTGGAGTAAATTTTAACATTTTTATTACCTTAATTTTTCATTTTTTTAAGTATTCATACAACATTACAAACGTTTTTTTTTTTACAAATAGAATTTTTTCTTTTCTAATTTTTTAAACATTCGCGTGTTAGCAAAAAAGGAAATATTTAATAATAATAATAAAGAATTAAAATGTATTAAGTATGAATCAATACAAAAATATAGAACAGTTTAATTAAATGCCAAAATACATATAGCGTGTATTTACTTTATTTATAATTATCTTCATTTTTTTTTTTTTTTTAAAGATTATTATTTTGACAAATTAATTTGGTAACGAATATATAGCATGTCTAGAATTTTAAAAATATTTTTTTTACAGTAAAAAAAAAAACTGATTTTATATTCTGTTTCGGAAAACAATTACAGTTTATATATATATATTTTTTTATATAAACGAACGTGGTTTGCATGCAAAATTTATAATCTCGTTTTATAAATAGGCAATACAAGTTAGTATAATTTTTTTTAAATAAAATTTATAGATTACTTACATCGTTTTTTTTTAAGTCTAATAAATAATGGCAACTTAGTTGTAATAAATCTTTTAGAAGACTAAAAATTCTAAAGAAAATATTATTTATACTTTCAAGTTTACATAGTATTGAGCTTAAATAACAATAAATTTATTATAATTGGACATAATCAGGTACAAAGTCTCTCCATTTAATCTATACGTATTGCAATTTATATTTAAATAATATATTTTTTAAGTATTTCATTTTTACTTTACAGTATAATATACTGTAGTTCAAAAATAGATATATTAAAAAAAAAATAACTCCAACGTTAATTTTATTTACTGCACATTCTGATGGAAACTAATTTTTTTTAATTCAATTGATTTTTTTTTCAGATTTTTCAAAACAACTTTATAATTATTAATATAATGTTGCAAATTGATATTTTTAATATAAGTATTGACTTATGATAGAACTAGTATTTTTTAGGTATTGGAGGGCGATTTTTATTGCCTCTTTATTCAACTTTTAAAAAAACAACTACAAATTCTTCCAGTGCATCCAAAAAACTTAAAAAATAAGTAACTACTTAGAAAACATGATCAATTTTGTTTTGTTGTAGGACTTAAGTGTGATAAGTGTACTTATATCATAGAAATTTTGCTAATATAAATTACATTTTCATAACAACTTGAAAAAAATATTATTCATTATACTTTTTATGTGATGAAATATTGATTTTATTTGTAAGATTTTATATTATTGGGACAAACATAAACTTTGCACAAAAATATAAATAAAAATTATTTTAAAATTGTGACATTATTAAAAGTGCAGTAATCTGCTTTGTTTACACTGTATAGTATTTTTAATAATGAATTTTATAACATATATTTAAAAAACCAATGAAATTTTTGCCATAAAATTAATTGCACAGAAAAAAATATTACTACATATGAACAAGTTAATAGTCTCACCAAGGATTAATACTTGATAATTATAACATGGAATTAAATTATATACTTCAGCTCTTTTAGAAGCAAAATAAAAGAAAGAAAGAAAAAAAAAAATAAAAAAAATAAAATGAAGCAAGCATTTTATGTTGAAAAATTGGTATGTAACAATTTAAATTTTTCTTTAAATTGCATCGAAATATTTATATTTTAGTAAATACTACAATATATTACAAAATAAAATAGTTTTCTTTTATTATTACTGCAGTATATCAAAATATTTTCCTACTTTATATGTCTAGTATTATTGCAATTACATACTACTCTATATATATATATATATATATATATATATATATATATATATATATATATACACAACAATTTCTTTTTAATACTGCAGAATGTATCTCAAATAGAAATGAAATTGGCTTGAAATAAAAGAATAAAACGCTATAGCGTCAAATCCATTAGCAATGGAACAAAAAATAAATAACATGAAACATTCTATCGTTAAAAAAAAAGTTAGAAAAAAGTGCAATTTTTTTTTGTGATGTATGCAGTAAAATTTAAGACAATATAATATTTGTTTTTATTTAGTAGACTTTTACTGTTATAGAAAAAGTTGAAACATTTTTTTTTTTTTGAAGTTGTGAAATATTTTGGATTCTAGCTTATTCAAATTTTTCAGAGTGGTTACTCACAATATTTAAAATAATTTTATTAATAGCTTTTTATAAACTTTAAAAGTGTGGCATTTAATATTTAGAATTTAAAGTATTCAACTGTTACTCAACGAGCTACAAATTTTAAAAACTTTTAAAAAATCGTGTTTTAAAAAATAGTTGATTTCCTTAATTTTATACAAATTGCTATTTTATTTTACTAAAATTACACTTAAATTTTGAGAGAACACAAGTTTAATTAGCTAATTGATAAGCATAACGTGAAACAAACACTTAAGTAATTAACTAAAACGATTTGTACGTATACATACATATAAGTATTATATTTATATATATGTATACCATGGTAAAAGGAAAAGTTTACAATTTAAATCTCTAGAATATCTCTCTTGACTTTTAATACCGTCTGATTCCTCGCATTTAACCACAAAATTAGCTACAACTTTAATTTCTAAGTATTTTCAATTAGCTTGCTTAATATTTTATTATTCAAATAACGTTGTTTACTCCGCATTCTAGTCTGCATTACAAATATTTACACAACACATATTTCAAAGATTTTTTTTTTATTATTTTTATTTTTATAATTTAATATAATAACTATTCATTTTTTTTTATCTATAAAATGCACTTTATCTATTACACAAAGAATTATAGTTGAAATGAAAAGATAAAATTCCATTATTCAAAATTGTTCAGTTAATTTTTTTTTCACATTAAAAACCTCTTTACAGAATAAATTCTTATTCTATTTGTTCAATTTATTGACCTATTTCATTATAATCATGCAATTATATTTGTAAATAAGTATTTTATTTGCATTATTTATAATACAAATAAAATTATACTTTTAGATCATAAATGAAAATAAAATCTACGTAAAAAAAATTAAATTAATAAATAATATTTATTTATAACAATTAAGATTATAAACAATTTTTAAATACTTATATAAGAAAAAAAAATAATGAATTAAATTTTTATAAACATTAATACTTTTCAACTCCACGTATAGTTGATAATACCATTATTATTATATAAGCTAAATAATACTGTATGTATAAATATATGTGTAAATATACATATTGATTGGTATGTTACAAAGGATATTCATTGAATCCTCATGTTAAAGTTTAATTATAATAATGACGTCACAATGTTTGTGATCTACCAAGCCTTGTACTCAACTCTAAAACAACAAGCAAAAGCTCCATGTTTCAACACGTCTGTTTGTCCGCCCTCGGCTCTCTCACCAAATATTTCTATACTGATATAATATACCTGGTGCTCCTGCTGCTCATACTGCATACTGTTCCTGTATTTTGTTATAGGTCAACTGAAGGCAGATATATAAGCTTTTCATTATATTGGTAAAAACATGGAAATGAAAATTTTATATTTGCGTAGGAGGTTGTTTGTAAAAGAGTTTGCTACTTTTATAATGATGTTCTTTTCTTTTATTGGGTACTGTTAGTAAGCTAGATGGATAAATAGACATACACACACACACAGAGAGAGAGAGAGAGAGAGAGAGAGAGAGAGAGAGAGAGAGAGAGACATTGACATTGACATGGACAGAGACAGAGACAGAGACAGAGACAGAGACAGAGACAGAGACAGAGACAGAGACAGAGACAGAGACAGAGACAGAGACAGAGACAGAGACAGAGACAGAGACAGAGACATAGACAGAGACAGAGACAGAGACAGAGACAGAGACAGAGACAGAGACAGAGACAGAGACAGAGACAGAGACAGAGACAGAGACAGAGACAGAGA
Organism: Ecdyonurus torrentis; assembly: GCA_949318235.1. Taxonomy (NCBI): domain Eukaryota; kingdom Metazoa; phylum Arthropoda; class Insecta; order Ephemeroptera; family Heptageniidae; genus Ecdyonurus; species Ecdyonurus torrentis. The sequence continues at coordinate 32,360,357 of OX439132.1, read as the reverse complement.
CAGAGACAGAGACAGAGACAGAGAGACAGAGACAGAGACAGAGACAGAGACAGAGACAGAGACAGAGACAGAGACAGAGACAGAGACAGAGACAGAGACAGAGACAGAGACAGAGACAGAGACAGAGAGAATTCGAAATTACCCTAAAAATAGCTGAGAAGAAAAAGCATTATACATACTATAAATACTATAGCATACTTGCATTATAGCAAAACTGTTTTACTTGCGGCTGTAACTAACTGATGTCGACATAAATTATGTGTTCTGTGGCCTTGGTTGGATTTTGTGAATAATTTGAGATTTTTATACATATTTATAATATTTCTGGAAAACGATAGTTTTAGAGTTTTTATAACTTCACCTTACACTTTCTTTTTAATTTTACATCATATTAATACGAAAACAACACACCAAAATATCAAGTAAAAATTACCAATTTACATTCAACATCAGGAAAATAATAATTTATTAATTAAATTAAGGACATATATTATAAATCTAATTATAAATTGTATCAATTAATTGACAATACGTATACGTATACAGTATACATAAAAATTCTATCCATGTAATAATGGAATTAGAGCGTTTGTGTTAGTTTGAAAATGCATTACATTTATATTCATACTCACATTTTGCATGGTTTTATTTGTTTACTCCTATTACCACAGCATTGTATATATATACAATAAACCTCAATGCACCCCTAGGCTGTACCAATCTGTAAACTGAGCTTCGTTTAAATATTATACATTGACGCTATACATATTTGACGTAAGCTAATTGAAAAAAAAGAGTCTATAATAACATTGTTTATTTATCAATATAATAATTTTTTTTTATTGATTTCACTAACTAGCTTAATGTTTAATTAAAGATAATTCTTTAGCCTTTATATAGGTTTTGTTTAATTTTTATTTCAGTCCTCGGATATATTAAATTTATTTTAATTTATTAATTTAAAAAAAAATATTTATATTCACGAGTTTTAAAGCTGTAGGCCACATAAAAAATATGTGCTTTTTAACGAATAAACACGAAATGGGATCATCAAAACTGTTGACAATTTTTACCAGAATGTTAATTTTAGCCTCACGAGAGAGCGTGAAAATACTGTAAATATGCAATTTAAGTGATTATTCATGTTTATGACATCAGAAACATGCAAAAATTAGTATGAAAATGTTGTGTGGGTTGCATAAATTGAAATTTTCTGATTAAATGCTACGGAGCTTTGAGACAAACTAAAGTTATTTATGTAAGTCCAATTAAGCGTCATGTGATATAAATGCTTATGTTTTTCTCTGGTCTATTCCTTTAAGTGTACAGATTAGTTTGTATGTGTGTGATAATTTTTTAAAATTTAAATATTGAAATTTATACCTTCTTTATGATCACATTATGAGTTTTAATGTTGAATACAGAAATCACAGAAGTATTATAAATAAATTTCTTTTTTTTTTTATTTCAAATCACTTGAACTGAATTCATATTTCAATTATAGTTTTAAAATCTTTATTATTTACTCTCTCTCTCTCTCTCTCTCTCTCTCTCTCTCTCTCTCTCTCTCTCTCTCTCTCTCTCTCTCTCTCTCTCTCTCTCTGTTTTTCATTATAATCCTCATAAAATAGAAAGAAAAAATATAATTTATTTTTTAATGTCTTTTCTGATTGCCAATATAAAGTATCTATAGTTCATGTGATAGATATCTTTACAGATGATAAGACAAGTGCTTTTTTCCTGAGAAAAAAAGATCTCAATTTTGATATTTTACATATGAGATTGAATGCTATATGAATGTAAGAGATGGAATTTAAGTTATAACATGATGAAAAATGTCACTCATAAAAAATGATATTCTTAAAGCACTCTATCTTCACTGGTACATTAAAAATGTCTACTATTTTTCTTTATATAAAAGAAAATATAATGAGAGCACTGAAATTTTGTTAAAACTATCAAAAATGTCTTTACTATGATGCTTCCAAAAATAATAGGTTAAGTGTGTACAATTATAACTTAATCTAAGAAAAAAAAAATTGAGCATCATTTATCATTATAATATATGTACTGTATAAAACTGAAATTATGAAACACTCTAACATAGAATTATTGTTACATTAAAAGTTAGAGGACCATGTAAGTGGGTATGTACCATTTTTGGCCTCTTCATAAAAATAAATTATTATTATTATATGTTAGACAAAATAAAAGTACGTAACTTTATAATCGTAAGTCAATTTAAATAAATGACGCAGTAAAACAAATAAAAAATTTGAAAATGTTATCTATAATGTCTATATTTTATTTTTTAATGTTATGCAATATGAATAAGTTTTAATAACTACCACTTATTTGATACAAACTATGCAAACTATTTGTTAAACATTATTTTAAAATATTTAAACAATTAAGCAGAAGCTATACAAAGCACTTGTTATAACATTGAAGATCTGAAATATTATACCTTTATTCTAGAAAGCACACACTTTATTCTAAAGATAATCGATAGAGCACTACAGTATATTAGATTGCCAATGAAATGATGATCGTTCTGTGAACCATTTCTCATTTACAAGAACTCCAACTTGAAGTACTTTCCATTAACTATGTGGAACTTACTTTCCCTATATATATATTTCATAGAAATTTTACAATTTTTGTAGACGTAAATAAAAATAATAGGATTTTTTTGGTGTGAAGCTGGTATTTCAAAATACAATTTTGATTTTATATATAAAATAATAATAAGTAATAACAATAATAAAACTCCTGGGTTGCGTACGTCCCCGCCACGGAGAGGACATAGATAGGTTTTAGATCTGGAAGCCCTTTAGGCTAACTCGCGTTTAACGACTCGAGGCAGCTAAGGCATTGGGGCCAACCCACCTTTACGAGCCTTGTTTTTTGTGGGCATCCGGCTCTATAGCGCTCAAGGAATAAAGTCCCAGCGCGTCCAGGAAAGGACGTCACCCTTAAGAGGGCATTAAGCCGTTTGTCTCAAATAACATCAAATTAGCCCTCAAGATAAAAAGCCACAAATCTGGGTGGTATGGCATGGTGCATTTAACTTGGCCACTGGGTTGGTGCGGAGTGTGACGTCACGCGTATAGTTAAAGCCAATGTTAACTATATGTGCAAAACGATTCACGGTGACGTCACAACAGCCTATAGTGAGCCTACCCTGGCCGGTGCATGCCTAAGTCTCCCACACCAATGAGAGTGGTGTTACAAAACCATAGAGAATAATAATCAGTACTTTTCTTTTTTCGACTTGTAAATAACGCATAATCCTGAATATTCAATAATACAATATTAAAGTTGAATTTGAGCAAATGTTATACTTAACAAAAAATTAAAAGTTGAAAAAGAAAAAGAAAAAAAATTAAATCCGGTGTGAGACAAAAATATTCATCGGATACCAATATAAAAAAAAAGCCTGAAATATCAATCTTAAAAGTAAATTATTGATTTGAGGCACATCATTAATGTGAGCGCTGAGTTGAAAGACAAACATCCGATTTGTGCTCTCACTTGGCTGCTAGTACTGTTTGTTTGTTTGTCTTTTAATTATATTTTAATGAGAATAAAATTATACAGAATTCTCCAGGGGGCATTAAAATTTTGTTATAATTTATAAAGTAAATAATAAATAAAATTTTCTCTCTCACTATAGTATATTTGTTTTAATATAATTCTGTAATTATAAATTGGAAAATAATATTTTAAATTGTAATTTATTCTATAAGCGATTTCTTTTTATATTATTGTAATATTGAAATTATAAATTTAAAATATTCAATGTGTCATTCTGCAGTCAAATCACTGCATTGTATTTAAAATATCTAAACAATAATAAAATAACATATAGAATTATTGACACTTAATTATGAAGACGGGTCATGCATAATTTATGCAGTTCAATTCAAGATTTTCCAAATTTGAAATACGTCGTTTAGGAACAAACTAAAATAAATACGTAATATCTGTTAGCTCATTTTCAGCACAATTTGTTCAATACAGCATACAATATAATATAATGTATATATATAAGTACGTTACATAGCATAAATATTGTATTGTACATCATAATTATTTATATTGTTCTAATTTAGCATCATGTGTGCTATAATGACATTAATGCAGCATAAATTATGTAATTTACTTTTTTCCGTTAGTGTATAATAATAATAATTTTGATATTTTATTAATTAAATGTATTAGATATCTAAACATGAAGTGTAAAAATATAACAAAATATAGAATTACTGTATTTGTATAATGTAGTGTTTCTATGGTTTCATCTTGCATCTCTGTAACTGCGTGTATCAAAAAAAAAAAAAAAAAAAAAAAAAAAAATCACACAAACATAATTTCTACATTATATTTCCTCAAAATAATGTATAAAATATGTTGTATGTGCTACCCAAAAAATGTATTCGATACATTTTTCTTAATAAAGTGTCTAGTTTCTAAATTGTACTCTTGAGTTCATGTATATACCTAATGAAAAACAACCATAACATACGTTTCGCAAGTAAAAAGTTCTTCACCAAATAAAATGATATTATAACAAAAATGTCCAGAGTGAGTTTCATGCGGTTCAATGAGTGCAAATAAATTTGACTTGCGTGTCTGAATACCGCAGTGAAATACATATCATATTTATGGTGTCTTCTAAAACTCAGGGCAGTGGGTCGAGTTTAGGCACCAATTAATTAACCATTAATAAATAATGTTTAATGGTTGGTGGGCATTGTTTAGTAAGTTGGTAAGCGAAGGGATGCGGGTTCGATTATAAGTTGTCTTTCACCGCAGTATACATTAAACGAAAGTCAAATATGTTTACAATACAAAATAGTGTTTGTTCCTCAATAAATAATTGTGTGTACGGAAAAGTTGTCTCAACTTACCTGTTTGCCGTCCAAGCGCTTGTACTGCCTCCAGTCAGGTAAACCCGGGCGCCAGTACTCAATGGTGTATTCCTCAGCGTACTCTTGACCTCTACCTCGGTCATAACGACCCTGGGTCTCTACACCGCTCACCACGAACACCGAACCAAGGTCAACTTGCAGGTACTCGCGTACCCCGCGCTCTACTTGCTGTTTAGGACACCAACCACCGCCATTTCTCTCACTCCGTAACCTGAAACAGAAAGTTTTTCAATGTTATCAAGTTCCAAATTGAAGAATAATTTTAGTAATACAAGTTTTTCTTAAGCTTGGTGTATTTAAATAATGCATTTTATAATGCAGTTATTCCTAAAATATTGAATATGTATATTTAATTTTCATACCAATACATTAAATTCAGTAATATGGGTTTAATAACAACATGAAATTTACCGTGATGTTATTAAATTAAATAATCGTCGTTATTTCCAAACATTTTAGCAAGGGCTATTATAGTAAAATTATTTTATATTACAGTATAATGCAATGTACTTAAATCACATGTATTGTGCCTCAATAAGTTGGTAACTACTTTTATCCAAATAATCAAACCAAACTGACAATAATAATAATAAAATAGTGATTATAATTTAATTATAGTAGGGGTTATTGTAGAAGCACGCAAGAAAAGCTGAACTTAATATGACGTCAGCAATAGTGAGTTTTGTCTACTTAACAATTTTCGAGCTCTTTTGCAGAGTTACATTTAGATAATAATGAAATTTGTTAATGTTGCTGAGTGTCCCATTTTGTATCAATTGAAATAAAAGTACATGTTGTTAGGTCTGGAGAGTGCCTTTAATCATTGCTGGCACATGCCTTTAACATTTTTTTGAGAAAAACTACTATACTGAGACTAGAAATATTTAAATAAGAGATACTATAGACACACTTTCATGTATTTTAAGCTAATTGGATTCTTGTTTATTACCTATAACCTCCATTGGTTAAAAATCACCATATTACAATTTATACGTATAATCGTAAAGTTTTACATGATAAAATTCATCTTAAAATATTTAGAATGAGAAAAAGTTAAGATTAAAAAACTGTTTGCAGTCTCTACGTAGGTGGAAGAAGAAAAAAAAATATTTATAAGCTGGCGTAGGAAGATATTGTCTGTTTATTTTTTGTCTACATTATAATGATTTTCAAAGTTCTTAAGTGTTAAAAAAATATCTACTGTAGATTTAAAAAAAATCATGACATCATGAATCATGACTTATAAAAGCTATTTTAGTCATTCTTGGGTAAATTATATAATTTATAAATAAATAAATAATAATTTCTATATATTTATATATAAATTTTAATATTTTTGATGTTCAAAAGAGATGATATTGGTATCGAGACATACCAGTTATATATATATATATATATATATATATATATATATATATATATTTATATATATATATAACTACGTTTTTATATTAAAGTATATAAAGAATGATTTTTTTGTTTCTATATATATGCAGAGCATATCATTGCTCTTTTACTTAAATTAATAATAAAAAGTTATTTTATAAATGAATAACTAAATCTTGTAGATAAAGTAAATAATTAACAGTAAAACTAATGAGAAATTCCACCTGCTTATTAATACAAATAAGATGGTTAATCTTGAAAGCTACATTATGATAAAAGTAATAATAATAATCTTGAGGTTTATGATGCAAGCGAGCAATGAATGACTGATTAGTCTCGTAAGACTTTCTTGTCTTCATAATGAAATGTTACATGATGAATCCGCAACCTCATAACTTTCTGCACCCCACATACACACACATATACACACACACCACAATGAGACGGTAATAAATTGTTAGTGACGTAACAGGCACTACTGTGATACTATATGAAATGAAATCTATTATAAGAAGCAATATAAGGTAAACTGTTATTCTAAATCAACATCTTTATTCTTTTGCCTCTGTAAAAAGAGTGGTAGAGAAAGCTATACGAAGCAAATTAAATCATGATTTTAAAACTTTTTTTTCCAAATAAAGAATTTTACTTAAAACATCGATAGTTATTTAAGTCAAAAAATGTATTCAAACTTTAACCTTCAAAATGTTAATGATTACTGGCATGGTTTTAATACTTAAAGTTTTCTACGTTGACATTTAAATGTGCACTATGTAAACATAAAAATGAAAAAAGGTTATGATGTAGGTGCCCAAGGTAGTGAGTTTTTTTTTTCTGATGCAAAAAATATAAAATCCTGCATACTAATTTCTAATCCTAATTCGTGAATTAATTATGGAAAATTAATTATCCGATCCTATTTTAAATTTTTTTAAATTCTGTATTTTACTTAATTCTGTAACTAAATTTACAAATTTTGTTTGGGGGTTTGTTTTTGTACAGTTTTACACTAAAATTATTGTTGATATTATGTAATAATATTTTGTAATTGTCTATATGTTTAGTCTATGCTATACTGTACTATTACAACAAGAAACTATTGCTATATTGTATGATTAGTAACAATAACAACCAAGGAGATTTGATACCGCATAATATTGAAATATAAAACGGAAAGAAAAAAAGAAGGAAAGAGAAAAAGCTATAACACAAAATCTGAGAGCGGAATAAATTTGCTATGAATGATATTGACTTTTATATCTTGTTACTACCGCTGATTTAAATTTGGTTTATGTAAATGGCTTGGCAAAAATTGAACACACTTTCTGTCACAGTTGAAAATTTACTTGAGAGCACCATCGTTCTTCTTATTATACCTCTACAGTATTATATAAGAAATGAAAGAACGACGAGAGAGGATATTCTCAAGTATTCTATGCACCAAAAGTGTGTTTGACCTCTATTTTCTTAATAGCACTTTGCATAAATTTATATTTAATGTTCCCAATTAACTGTCTAAAAGAATGCTATTGTTTGTTTTTTTATGTTCATTATGTATAATTATGCTTTTTTTTTTTTTTTAACATTTCACTTGTATTTTACTGTGAAATTGTTAACAGAATTTTGTAAGTTAAGTTACAAGCATAATTATGTCTAATCAACAACTTTCTAACTTTATAATAAGAGACAGTAGAGGGGGGTAAAACACATTTATGTGCATCTTATGTTTAATTTATAAACTTATTTAATGGGCAATCTGCTTAAAACGTTGGTTTAAGTTTATAAAAGTCCTTCTCTACAAAGAAAGACAGACAGACAGAGAGAGAGAGAGAGAGAGAGAGAGAGAGAGAGAGAGAGAGAGAGAGAGAGAGAGAGAGAGAGAGAGAGAGAGAGAGAGAGAGAGAGAGATGTACAACCCTAACACAATGAACAACAGTTATTTTGGATTTTATAGTTTGTTTTTTTATAATTTTTGCACGATCAGGTTTCTAACATAAACAAAAATATATTTTTACTTTTTTTGCTCGGAAATCCAAATTTTACGATTGAAATTTTAAATAAGAAATTTTAAAATATGATAATAATATTTAGCAGTTCTTGTTGGGCAAAATCAGGCTACGAACCTCTCAATTTAACCCAACTGTTTTTAACCCAACTATGGCTTATTATATATCCTTATCATTTCTCCTTGTAACGAAACATGATAGTAGCGTGCTATCCAGATGAAAATGACAAAGAACACTTTTATAACACTTTTTTGGTTTTTGCTGGTACTTTTGTAAACTTCATGCGTTGTAATATAACTTCTTTTAAAAGTTCTATGAATTTCTTTGAAATTTTAGACAATCACGCTAGTAAATATAAGTAATTAGTATAAATTTTAAGATAATTTAGTTGACTTTATACTTATTTTAAAATGAATTTAAATTGTAATCTTTTCTGACATATTTATTTCTTTTTATCTCACTTACATTTCTACAGCAACTACATCAAATTTTCATTTGTCAGTTTTCTCTGTACCATTTTTTTTAGAACATTAGAAGAGAAGTAAGAGAGTGGAAGTCAGTATGAGTCAGTTAGAGAGAGAGAGAGAGAGAGAGAGAGAGAGAGAGAGAGAGAGAGAGAGAGAAAGAGACATTTGCCAAATCTTCATTTAACGAGACCATTTCTTGAAACGTATAAAACACAGAATTATATAAGCAAAATTGTCTTATCTTTAGAATAATAAAGAACATTTTCTTTAACTATATCTATAACATTTTTTTTTTTAATATCTATCTTATTCATATAATAACATTTATATATTATTCCAATTTCATAAATGCTTTAAAATAATAATTTCAAATTTAATTTCCCTTTTTTTTATATATAAAATAATATATTAATAAAAAATATAACAGATGATATTATCTTACAGAAAAAAAAAAAAATGATGTCACAAATTTTACGATCAACGTCAAATATTTTTCTTTTTCCTCTCTTGAATTCGTAACAAAATGAAGTCTTTGCTTTTTTCACAAGTTAGCTAACTTTATGGAGTGCCTTCAGTGGAAATAAAACTTAGGTTTGGACAGTAATAGGGAGAAAGAGATGGGGAGAAAGAGAGAGAAGAATGAAAAAGATTTTTTTAGGAAGAACAGAAGGTGAGACAACGCGATATTAACTTGAAACATTTTCACGCTGGAAAAAAAAAAAAAAAAAAAAAAAAAGGAAAAGAAACGAAGTGGGATTTTTTTTTCATACAGATATAAAGAAAAAGATAATAATACGAAGAATGCAATTCTCTTTCTTTCTCTCTCTCTCTCTCCCTATCTCCTTCCTTAATATAATTTTGATATACGACTTTAATATTTAAAATATCATAATGCTAAATATTATTAATATAGTGAAATATAGAGAAATGTTATTTTTATAATGATATTATTACACATTTCCGACATTTATTATTATTATTATAAAAATTACAAAGTTAAACTTTTCATTAATTAAAGTAACTTGAAATTAACAGTGATCAAAACACAATATTGAAGGGAAAATTTATATTATTTTTGTACATAATGCCAGTAAAAAAAAATACTTTTCCTAATATATATAAAATAAAATTTTTGCAACCTCTCAAACTGACAAACGACTTTTTGTTATAATAATAATAATAATGATAAAGAAAAGCTTGGGCGAAGTATTCTCTACAATAAATTTATGTTATGTATATATATATAAATTAAGCTGTCATTTTCATACAACTTGAGTTAAATTGCCGTAGTAATTGAGATTTAAATTTAAATATTAAGTTTTTTTCCGCCTTGCTTTCTTGTTCTTTTTACTTATATAAACGTAATAACAAGCCACTTTGCTATTCAATTAACCTCACTTGAAGAGAGAGAGAGAGAGAGAGAGAGAGAGAGAGAGAGAGAGAGAGAGAGAGAGAGAGAGAGAGAGAGAGAGAGGAGGTTGGTTAAGGGAGCTGATTTATTTTAACTTCCATTCATATAAAATAAATAGACCTTGATTTTAAACATAAAAAAAAAAAAATAAAGTATAGCAAAGTGATTGATTAATGTTTCTTTAAATTTATGTACATTATTTGCAGTTAAAATATAATTAATTATGTATATTGTATTAATTTGAACTCACGTTTGTCAGAAAGAGAAATTATAAGATACAAACTTTTTGATTGATACGAATTATGCCAATTTGTTATAGAATAGTTCAATTGCAAAACAAATTTTTGTTACATGTTTATATGGAAAGTAGAGACAAAAAAGTTAAATTTTTTAGCATTGTTATATTGCACAGCAAAATTGCTTTGCAATATTAGACAAAGTTTCACTTGTAAGTTACTTTGTGATATGAATGTTGACCAAAAGGAACGTTCAAAAACAAAGAATTGAGTTATACAAGCGCGTACTTAAGCTGTACATTATAAACTAAAAAAATTCCTGCGTTTAGTCTTATTAATACAGGAACTTTATTCGGATGAAATCTGGTACAGATATTTAGTTTTTAACTTCATTTTAATAATTAGTAATAAGAAAAACGTAATTACGAGAAATATATTCATAAAAAATAAACCTTTACTTTGTATTCCTCAGGAGAGAGAGAGAGAGAGAGAGAGAGAGAGAGAGAGAGAGAGAGAGAGAGACTCACCATATCATCAAAAACAATTATAAATAAAATTACAATAAGAACACTCCACTTTAAAAAATAAAGTTGAATAACAATAATAATATAAAAAAACTTCTTAATAAGCCAATCTTCAAGTTTGTTAATTAAAAAGTTTGCATTTATATGTTTACAACAACCTTTATTAAACTTACTTTGCATTAGTACTTTTAATTAATGCACTTTCCAAAAAATATTTTTAAGACTTTTTAAAACATTACTCTTGTTAATTAATTATTAAAAATATTATAGAAATCTAAACTTTTTTGAAAATAAAGTGTTGCGTTAAAAAAAAAAAAAAAAAAGGATTTTGAGTTTTATCTATTTTTTTTCTTATACATTTTGACCTACTTATTCAGTATTCTACATCATTGAATTTGTGCTCGAAATTTATTAATATGTACTTCATAATGTATTTTATTCTTTGCATTTTATTTTCAAGTGCACTTTTCAGTTACACAGTAAAATAGAGGTAACGTACGTAAGAGCTATACGTACAGTTTTATTATTTTATCAAATAAAAAAAATCATACAGTAAAGTGCAGGTATTATGAAATGATATTAAAAAAATAATAATAATAATAAAAAAAAATTGCATAAACATAAATTTTCATACAGTTTTTCTTATTCAGTTAAAGATTTTAATAATAAAAAAAGTAAATAAATGAAAACAGTAAAATACGTGTAAAATATACATTTTTTTAATATAAAATTTATAATAGTCACCATAAATAATAACAGTGATTATTTTTTACTTTAAGTAGAGCGTGAAATTCTGAGATTTAAAAATGTAAAACAATTTGAAAATAATTTTTTTTTAAATAATTTTTACTTAAATGTCAAATTTAAATAATAATTATTAATGTTTTAGCGTAAATTTAATATTTTACCATTTTCAGAGTTACAAACTATATTATAGTTTATGAATATACATTTATGTTACGTAATCCAAAATTTTGATTGAAGCCGACTAATTAAAACTCATCAATTACAAAGGTCATTAAAACTAACAAAGATGAATTTAAAGTTTTACTTCCCTTAAATTACAAGCTTTGCTCTAGACTATTTCATAATAATCCCTCATTAAAGTTTATTAATATCGCAAAAGAACAGACAGTATAAATGCCCCTTTTCTATAACTCTCACAAGTTTATTATATAAATTGAAATGAGGAGAATAAAAGTTTAAAGAAACCAGTAGGATTATATCAATTAAAATATTATTTTTTTCATAAGCCGATCAAAATAATAATTACTATTTGTAATTTGAATTTAAGAAATAAAAATATTTTTAAATAAATTGATATTGATATACAATGTCTCGTGGTACAATAAAGTAAAACAAAACTAACTTAAAAGAAGTAATTATCAAGCTTATCAGCAAATTGTAAAAACTACTACTTAGAAATTATATCAAAATATATTTATTGATTGCATTGTATTTTTTTAAGAAACGTAAAGTCTCTGCAATAATAGATTTTGAAAGCTTATTTTATGCCCTAACTATTAAATATTATTTTTGAAATCGTTCACCACAGTAATGAAGAGTACTCGCTATAATTATAGTACAGATTTTAATTTTGCAAGGTGATTCGTAAAAACGAAGAAGTCATATTTTGCTTCCGTGTATTCCAAAATTACCACTTCATCAATTAACAAAATTAAAATCAGCCCATTTGATGGTAATCAACTACTTACAATTCATTTTATTTTTTTAAATAAATTACGTAATAAATGCTTTATTTATGTAAACTAGCATAAATGTTGCTATTTTGATATTGCATATATATATATATATATATATATATATATATATATATATATATATATATATATATATATATATATATATATATATATATATATATATATATATATATATATATATATATATATATATTTGCCATATTGTGTTATCGTGCTACACCAACCCCAATCCCAGTCAAAACATTGTCTTATCGACTGGTAAAGACTTTCCAATTAATGGAAAAGCACACACGGGCTGGCCACAGCCTAAGTACACAGCCCTGTATTCACCATGACAGCCTAGAGAAACCGTGGAAACGTTTAGGCAGACTGGTCGATGCAATCACATCGATCACGTACCTCCCGAATGCTGTGCGTCGTTATGGAATGCCTGTAAACATGCATCGTGCAACGTGTTGTGCTTTCACACTTAACGTACGCACCCAGCAGTGGCTCGAACCTATACTCGGTGAGGAGTACCGATTTACGAGTGAGCTGCCTTCACCACTCGGCCATACCAGCTCAAAACACACACAGCCTAATGCCGCACAGCGTAATATTTATAAAACACTGCATAAATTATGCTGTAGTGAATAAATACTTTGAAATTGAACTATAGCATAAATATTTATTTTTGAAAAGTGTTGATAGTCATCAACATCTATGAATAAAGCTATCTATACATGTATATTTATATATAAAACGTTTGAAAACGATTGAGTACAAAAGATATACTATATTTTAAAGTGAAAATAATTCATACCTAATTATTACCATACAATATATTATTATGCAATATTCGTAATAACATTAGATATATGATACATTGTGTATACATATATACAGTATTCATATATAGCTATACGTATTGATGCGCTTTTCATTAGAGTACGTATATAGTCAACAGTCATGTATATAACTTTTGAATATTGAAATTGTATTTGAATAGTCTATTATTGTCACATCACTTGATTGCAATTTACTATATATATATATACATATATAAGTAGGTCAATGTAATATAAGTTTAACTAATTATAAAATGTAACTAGAGATTTACATGTAGTGTATAATATAGTGCTGTATAATAATGGTTGTTATTTATCATTATACTATTAATACAGTACATAATTATATATTATACTGTGTATATAATATTCTAAGTTGTCTTTTAGCTGTCTTACTATGTCTATGTGCTTTATTAAAACATTATACAAAAGTATAATAACAACAACAATGAAGAAAAGTATGATATTTCATATCATGTAAGAATATAATTACCAATTATTTTTTTAATAAAAAAAAAAAAGCAGGAGTTATAGTGTACTTAAGAAAAATAAAATATTATGCGGAAAACCTATACAGTACGGTTGATAATTCGGTTTTGCTAGAATTTTTTTTATTCACTATCGTATAAACATTACATTTTATATTTTAATGTTTATTTAATTGTTTTTAGATCTTTTATTACTTGCATAATATTGACTAGATCAAATAAATTTCTCGTAACAATGATAATTTATTATGTGATCTTTAATGATATCTCTTCTCTTCAAAAGGAACTCTACACATTTTCTCAGATACGAGAAAGCTATTTGATCTTATCGATATGTAAAATTCTTCGCATGTAGTTTGTATCCTAAAAATTCTGCAACCGGTGAAACAGACACGACAAACATGTTGCCTACATTAAAGGGGCTTAATATAGGCATCAAGGTGTTCGGAAATCAGCATACTGGATGTTTTACATAAAAATAAATGGTAAATTATATATTATGCGTTGACCGAGAGTTTAAGTAACTTATCGAGCTGAGAATATAATTATATAATTGGGGGGGGGGGGGGGTGTTAAGACAAGACAACACTTCATCTCTCACGTGATGATTAACAAAATAAGTTTCAGAAGTGAATTTATTAAAAAAAAATAATAATAGATATGCTTTATCAATGGACTCTATATAATATTTGGCACATTGTGTTTCAAAATAGCTGTGAAGCCTTTAATAGAGAATGTATGAATTTTAATAGTTTTTACATCGTATTGCATTTGTGTATATAAAAAAAATTATAATAAGAAAAGTTTAGATATATATAGCTGTTATGATTTCTATTTACAGTACTTCCTCATTGGCTGAACAAGTGACATTTTTCAAAAAGTATATATATATATATATATATATATATATATATATATATATATATATATATATATATATATATATAAATATTGATTAAACTTATTAATATTCAGCTGGTTTTATAAAAATTTCCACTTGTCCCCTATTTTGAAACGTATATGGGTATATGGTAGGAAAGAAATATTAAGATTTCGCTTTTATTTTCCATTTCTTTACCAAACGTACCGTATACTTAAGCACAAATAAAAGAAATGAAAAGAAATAAAAGGAACCATAAGACATTTAAAATCTTAAGCTATGTATGGCCTCATTTTTAAACACTAGTGAAAAGGGGGAAAAAAAAAATGTTAAGATTTTTTGAACACTGAACAGTCAAACTGCTTTTTTCAAGTACATATACAAAAAAAAAAAAAAAAAAAAAAAAAAAAGTGGAAAAAGATTTCTTTTCTTACATTTAAATGGATGTTTTAAATAAACCATAAAGTTAAGGGGAAAGAAAAAAAAAAAAAAAAAAAAAAAAAAAAAAAGGAAGAAGAAGAAAATCTTCAGCATCATAATTTTTTTAAAAACGTTTTTAAACATGAACAACTTGATATTTTTTGTGTAATATAACATAAAGCGGTTAAAGTATACATTACTTTGCAATCTCTGCTTACATTATATTAAAAAGAGTTACTCGTCTTGAAGAAAAATTTTAATGTTCTACGTTTATATCTTAAGAAAAAAAAAAAAAAAAAAAAGAAAAAGAGTGAAAAGAAAAATCTACACCTTGATCACCTGAAGCTTTATAATTACACAAGCTTTTCTACAATTAACGTTATTTAAAAGAAGAAGAAGAAGGAATAAAAAAAAAGCTTAATCTTTTTAAACATAGAGATAAAAGTTGTACATTATAAATGTAAAACAATTTCTTTAGAATAAAATGAATTAAAGACAATGGGGGAAAAAACTTGAATTATTCAATAAAGAAGAAGAAAAAAAATCTTTTCTTATTGCTGTTTTTTTTTTTTTTTTTAAATAAAAAATTGGGTTCTTATTTATTGAAACAGAATAAAACATATCCTAATTTATTATTTTTGTTAAAGTGTGGTCCATAACAATGTGAGGAAAAGTATATAATTTAAAATCAATGTGTTACAAATTATTATTTACGCCCTCAGAAAATGCAAGCACAAAAATGTTTGTTCTGAAATAATTTTAAGTATTATTTAAATTGAGGAAATTTTATAATATTATACAGTATTTATATTAAATAAGCAGCATATCAAACACTATGGCGTTTTACTGAATTCAAATTCTGTAAAAAAATAAAAAGTATGTGATTTGTTCATATTTTAGAATTTTAAAGAACAATCAAAAAAGCAATCATACAGGGATATTATATATATATATTATATATTAAAAAATACGCTGTTATAAAGCATTCAAATAAGTTATTATATTAAAAATATAAAGGGCAAAAAGTATTGTTTCTAAAAAGTATTTAAATTATTCAAAACTTGATTAATTAAAAATTTTAATACTAAATATTTTTATAACTAGACTTTTTTTTTTTTTTTTTTTTTTTTTACAAATAAAAGTTTTTCATCAAAGTATCATGATGGGACAATTCACACAATTTTTTGAATACTGCACTTAAAAAAGTAGAGTTTGGGGGTGGTTGGGGGTGTAGAGTTAGGGATGGGATGGTTTTAATACGGAGAGAGAGAGAGAGAGAGAGAGAGAGAGAGAGAGAGAGAGAGAGAGAGAGAGAGAGTAAAAGCGCCAGGTGGAGAAACGATAAAAACGAGAGCAGCATTTTGAATAGAAAGAGCTAGAGAGAGAGAGAGAGAGAGAGAGAGAGAGAGAGAGAGAGAGAGAGAGAGAGAGAGAAGCTGAATTAAAGAGAAGAACTCTAAACCATAGCGGAATCAAGCAAAAAAAAAAAAAAAAAAAAAAACGGAACAAAAAACTTTTTTATTTGATGGGAAAGTGAGGATTGGAATTTTTTTATGTAACAAGAAGTATGAAATGAGGGTCAAAAAATATCTAGCTTGTAGGCAAAGAGAATTTATGGTAGCATTAAAAAAGTTCATTTATCAGAAAACTAGTCTTATACTTACAAAGAGGTATTAAAAATTAATAACTCACTTGTTATGATAGATAGTATTATTATTTTTATATAAATGATTATGTAAAAAAATAGAAAATGAATATTTTAGGAAAAGTTCATTAAGGTGAAATTATTAAAATAAATGGAGTCATTGAATTTATACACTCATTAATTAAACTTTTATATATTTTAAGTTTTATTTCAGTTGTAAAAAATGCAGAATATGACCAAGAAACGACAAAACATTTTTAAGATAATCTGAGAATATCTCTTTAAAATTTCCAAACTTCTTAAGTACGTAAATTTTTATTTCGCGATCTCACGTATCTCAGCACAGCTTGATAGGCAATTAAAATAAGAAATTATGACACTAAATCCACACATACAACTCTAAAAGAAACATTTAAACTTTCGTTGAAGACAATTTAAGATACTGCCCTAAAATTATAGCCTGGAAACAGAGAAATAAAGAGAGAGAGAGAGAGAGAGAGAGAGAGAGAGAGAGAGAGAGAGAGAGAGAGAGAGAGAGAGAGAGAGAGAGAGAGAGAATATTTGACATTGTTTTAATTATTGTAAATTTATTCTACCTTTTTACCTTTTTTTTTCTATGAAGCAAAATGTTAAATGTTTTTAAATAAAAAGTCACCTTTAATATTAACTTATTTTACATAAAAGTATAAAAGAATCTTGTTTCAAGATTATATTCAAATTTTAGTTTATCTTAACGCAAAATTTAATATTAATAATAAAGTATAAGCAAATTTGCAACCCAAATATTGCATTCACATAATGATCATATAAGTAATCTATATAGTATACAGTATTATATATTGTGTTTAAAAAAAATCTATAAATGTTATTACAGTTTTTTAATGTAACTGTTCGTATTGATATGTTAATATTACTAAGTGATTCTATTTTAACAAATTAAATATGTTTCTTTTTTTATATATAATATAGTATATTTTTTTCCATTCCAATGATTTTTCTATATTTTTTATACAGTACAAAAATTAATAGCATAAAAGTATTATTTAATGAATACTAAATAAATGTTATGAAATACTAAATATTATGATTAATATAAACTTTTACTACGATCAATAATATTTAAATGAAGTAAAATATAATATCTAAAAGTTTATTTTAAGTAGAGTAATATTAAATTACATTAGAGAGAGAGAGAGAGAGAGATTTGTTTACAACCCTATGGCATACAAACTTAAATCAAGATAAAATGATTTCCAGTTTAAAATGTTACCCTTCCTTTATAATATATAATTATTTTAAGTCATGAATTTTGATTACACTAAAATGAGACGCAATGACAGAAAGTAATCACAAATTTATCATTAACATTTTAACTTGCTGTTTTATAACTAATAAAATTTTGTTATTTAAATTTTTTTAAATTAAAATATAAGGTGTAATATAATGAAAAATGATATTGTCTTTAAAATAATAATATAATGAAGAGGGAGAAAAAAAAACTTTAAAGATAATTGTGTTAATATATTACAAGTTTAAAGAAGATTTTACGTAAAATTAGGTTGAATATGAAAATTAAAAGAAAATTATCTTGAATATAAGTATGTATAACGAAAAATAACGTTGTGATAATACGTAATAATGAGTAGCTATTATCGTAAGGAGCGATCATTTTTAGGACTCAACTTTTTTTTTTATGTAATTGAAAATTCTCTTTAACAGTCCAATTAAAGGATTTTTGCCGTTACTACGGACTTATGATGCTAACTCATAATTATTTTTACTGGTTATTATTATTATTTTTATTAAAGTAGCTAATATTATATTTTATATTCTTTACCTTTCATAATAATAGTTCAGATTTTTAATATGATTTTATTTTGCAATTGTAATAAAAGAAATAAATGTTGGCATATTATGCTCTCTCTCTCTCTCTCTCTTATATACTATTTCACTCCTTTATTTTTCAATTATGCACTGAAAGAGGTATAAATCCCTAAATTTCAATTCCAAAGCTGCCTTGCTCCCGCCCCCCTCTCAAAATGTGCCCATACCAAACTCATTCTAAATATATTTGATAAAATTAACTTTTCATAAACCTTCTATTCATGAAAAGCGGAAATTGATTTTTTAAAATATTATGTTAATGTTAAACCTAAAAACTCATTAATAAAATATGTAATACAAATATATTAGCATGGTATAATATTATGATATTCGTGTCGATAGAAATAATATATATGAATAATAAAATAAATAACGGATTAAATGATTAATATACAAAAACATTTAGAACTGAAAAACAAATTTCATATACGTACATATACAGATTTCGTTTGCAAGTTTAAATAGATATTAATAATTATATTCATTGTATTACACTAAAATTGATTTCTAAATTTGTAATATTTAAATTGAAATTGTAATTTAAATATAGTAATGAGAGTTATCCTGTATATAGTTTTCAAATTATTTATTTATATTTTTTTTCTTAGATTTATCCAACACTAACGATTTTTTTTGTTGAACAATTCAAGTTAAATTTTGTATTTACGAATGGTATGTTTCATTATACGTTTTTATTTTGAAGTTACTATAAAAATAATTGTGCAGAAAATTTAATATTATATTCATATTAAACTGATGTTACTTAATATATTTCCAATTAAAGGGACTTCTAAATATGTTTTCATATGTGTAATTTATTTTGAAACAGTTCATGGTATACCTAGAATTTATATTTATAATACAAGAATCGCAGAAACCAATTCTTTTTTTTGTACATAAAATTGTAAATAGATTCACTGAAAGATAAAAAAAAAAAATCTTATTGTCTAAATTATGAAATCAAATTTCACCTAATTTAAAGAATTTTACTAATAAAAATATATATATATTTTTTTTAAATCTACAGTTATACTTTTTATTGTATGATTTATTAACATGAGATAATTTTTTCCTGTCTTTATTTCATATATTATACGTTAGAAACATAATATATAATAGACATTGCAAGTAAAAAAAAAAAAAAAAAAAAAAAAAAAAAAATGAACCGACCGATAAGGCTTTGCCTTTGTTGGATTATGTAATATATTGTGTTTAAAATAGTAGTAATTAAGGGTCTTTAGTAATAATAAATAAAGTGAAATAATTTTCTTACCTTCCATTATGTGGTCCTACATTTGGCACGTAAGAGGAACTGGCCGTGATTGCAGCATCCAAAATATCTCCATTCTCAAGCCCTAGAGCTACGTCGCAGTCCCCTGTTAACAAACAAGAATAATTATAAGTAATCATAACAAATTAATGTATTAATTGCTACAGGTTTTTAATGTATATGTATTGAACAAGGCTGACTTTAAATTGAATTATTATGGCATATGAGGTTTTTTCAATGGAGCTTATCAGTTTAGCGCGATGGGAAACACGGGGGAAGCTAAGAGTCCCATAATTTAACATTACGCTTATGATATAAGGAAAAACTTTTTTTTTTTTTTTTTTTTTGAAATTTTTGAGAAAACTACTTCACCCATGCCGTCGAAATTTAAATGAGAAATACTAGACATATTTTTACGTATTTTAAGTAAGCTATAGAATTTTTTAAACCGATAACCTCCATTCTTTCCGTAGAGTTTTCTGATATGCATCAATATTTGAAAAAGCTAGCTGCAGGCTAATAACTACCCTTATAACTTTATAAGCATACATAAGTTTAGTTTAATCAAAAAAATTTCTCATTTTGCCTAAATTATATATATAATACAATTAAAGTTATTGGTGATTGAAGATTTTATTACGTTCCATGTCTTTATAGAGTAGAGTCTTGCTAATTTATTATAGTGTTTTATTCACTTGTATTTTTTTTCCTGCAATTAATATTGCAACATGATTATAAGGTTTGTAAATTTTACATTAAAATATTATAAACATAAATTACAAATAAATACTATCTTGCTAAATAACATTACATAGCATAATATTAAACATTATATAAGTTATGCTTTACGTAAAATATTTCACATATTATTTAATGTATGAATTGTTTTGAAAAATTATTAATGAAGGAGAAGTTAATTGAAATTAAGAGATTAAACTTTCTTATAGTTGACAATAAGATACAAAAAAAAAAAAAAAAAAAAAAAAAAACGCCTTAAAAGTTATAAAATATAGAATTTGATATAAGTTTCTCTTTAGTTCATATTGCGTGGGTTTTATACAAATACACATCATACATACTCCTTTTTTTTACCTAAATCAATGTTTATATAATTCATAATAGCACATACTTTCATCTTTTGTTTAGTCTATCAGTCCTACTTATACACTCGAGCAAATATAGTTTGTAAAAACATGTTTTGTACATTAAACTTGGTGATGATATTAAATAAAACATCTACTATTTCAGCAAACAATTTCCAACTATTTAGACTTGTAT
The DNA here is from genome assembly GCA_949318235.1 of Ecdyonurus torrentis. Classification (NCBI taxonomy): domain Eukaryota; kingdom Metazoa; phylum Arthropoda; class Insecta; order Ephemeroptera; family Heptageniidae; genus Ecdyonurus; species Ecdyonurus torrentis. The sequence goes on along the minus strand of OX439132.1, from coordinate 32,338,977 downwards.
TTGTATAAGTAAGACATAAGAATTTTTCTGTTGTAATCATTCTATAATTGCAATATTTCTAGAACATGAAATTCTACTTTGAAGTTAAGAATTTTTAGTTTGCTTGTAATATAAAACAGGAAAAAATACGTTGAGTTCTAGAACAAGTAAAAAATAATATTTTTAAATATTTACGTATAATCATAGTGTTATTATATCAGAAAATTAATAATAATAATAAAGGTTTTTTATTACGAGGCCAAAAAAGGTACATACCCACTTATATGGTCCTCTGACTTATTTATGACATATTCAGGTATTATCGTCAGATTATTTAATTTTTACAATAAAAACATAAAATACACAAACATATATCATTATTTAACTAGAGTAATTAGCTGATTATTAGGTATTATGATATTAAAGGTGTAATTTGACTAAAATTTGTGAAGGCAGAAAAATAATTGCACAACAATTCTCAAAGATTAATACAACTTGAAATGTAGAAAAATAAAAATAGTAATTTCAAAAAAAAATAATAATAATAATAAATAAATAAAAAAAAAGTGGAGGCAAAATTCAATATTTTGAATTATTTAATTTTGAAATACTACTTCTATATGAACCTATATTAATCTTAACATTGTTTTCTGCCTTATCTGATTTTCACAAGTCCTGAAATAATAATCATAGGTACCTTGTCTAACAAGCAACACACATAAAGTAAGAGGATTAAATTTATTTTTAGCAAAGAGACTAAAAACGATAACTCTTAAAATAAATGTAATAAAAATAAGAGAGGGAGAGAGAGAGAGAGAGAGAGAGAGAGAGAATGGTGTGTGGATATCATATTTTTGTTTTAAATTTATAAAAAAAAAATAGTATACGTTTCTTATGCATAATGTTTATAAATATATGAAATGATTCTTTCAGTCAATAATCAATAAATTATTTTATGAAAATCCTCTTACAGAAAATAAGAGAAAATAGTTATAAAAACAACGAAAATTTTTCCATTTTATTAAAATTTGAAGAAAAATTGTTAGTTATTAATTATAATATTATATTCTTTTAAATTCTGTAACTTCCAATGTAAATTAGGTTTAAATTTAAAAAAATTCAAACTTATCTCAAATTTTATTTTATTATGAAAATATGAAATTTAATGAAAACATGTTTTTTTTTTTAATCAATAGTATCAAGCAAACTATTGAAATAGTAAAGGTATTTACTAATTTTTATTATTATTTATTGTAACCACTTAAATAATAAACAATATATTAAATCTTCTGGTAAAGGTATTTACTATATAAACTTTTTATTATAATTTGTGATCACTAAAACCACACCATAGTGATTATAACCCATACGTGTGGTGGAGTCTATGGTCGCACTCAGTAAAAGGATAACTATGCATGTACATAAAAGTTGACGTAATCCATGGTGATTTTTGATAAATTACGTCAACTCGTGGTTTTTCCCTTGCTGTATCATTCAAACTAAACAGCCAACCATATATATATATATATATATATATATATATATATATATATATATATATATATATATATATATATATATATATATATATATATATATATATATATATATATATATATATATATACACATGATATACACCAATATTTTGTCTCATACACAATAGATATGCCTCTTTTCCCAGTCCGTAGTAATCAAATGAAACTAAAAATTTGGCAAATAATTAATATAATATTGAAGATAATATTATAGAAATTGGCAAACGTACATGATATCAAGAAATCAATCAAAAAATAAAAAAGTATAAGTAATCAAAAATCAATAATAATAATAATAATAGTGTCAATAATCAAAAAATTACAAGTCGTAAAAAAATGGGGTGCTTCTGGAATGGGTGAGATGTAGAAAGAACTGTCGGTAGAGAGAAATGGTAAATTGTAAGTACTATTATAGTTTTTGTGTATACAATATTAGGAACGTAGGAAATAAAATGAAATAATTTAATTCTGTATTTATATAATTATTATATATATAAATAATAATATTATTAGACGTGATTTTTAACACTTGTTGTTTTTATCAAGTTTTTATTGAATATTGATTGACATTTTGTTATAAGTTTGATCGTGTGCAAGTGTTTACTTTGTTAAACCACACCCCCTTCTTTTGTCATTTAAAGTGCTGACTTAACCAAACTTTAGTCTGGAGTTGGCGACCACAAAGTTAAGTATCTACGTGCCACTTAAATGTCAAGTACTTAATAAAGTAAACTTTAATTAATTTTCTTATAAAAATAACTATTTCGCGTTAAAGACTAACTTTTTTGTTTTAAAGCAAGAAGTAGTATTTATAAAGATTATCAGCTATTCTCACAAACTACGAATTTTTATAAAAACTAACTTTCATAAAGATGAAATGTAAGTTGCATTTATTTTTGCTTTGAAAAACGAAAAACGTGTTGAAATTTAAGAGAAATTTTAACTCATCAAATTTATATTTTTAATGCTATAAGAATTCTAAATTAACCACCAATTCTGGGTCTCGTTTTAAAACTATTTTTATAGAATCTAACAATAATAATAACATAGAAATGAGTTTTTTACATTATTAGTACTTTTTTAAAACATCAAAGCTATAAATTTACTAACAATAAGTTATACAATAAAAAATTAGTAAAAATTGTATTTTTTCTACCAAAGTTAGTAACATGAAAAAAGCTTGAAGTTTTTTTTTATTTTTTTTTTATTTTTTTATATATATATATTTTTTTGCAAAATCTGCATTTTTTTTTATTTAAAAAACAGGATGTACAACAGTTAACAGAAGCATAATTTACAATATATTATACCCGTGGATTAGTAAACAATTTTTTTTGTTTATCATGTGTTAATGTTATTAATTTTCAATAACACGCTTCTAATTTATAGCAAATTTTTGTATTTTATCAACAATTTTACGCTAAAATAAAATATACAAAAAATATATAATGTATTTAAGCTATACGTTATGAAATAAAATTTCCTCTATCAATATTTTATAAGTTATTACTCAATATCTATAGATAAATTATAAATAAATAATTGTTATAGACAAAGTTAATTTTAGTATAATCCCATCACTTTGGTATTACTGATACTTAATCTAACTGTCGACATTATTCATCAAAACATACGCTCTACAATTTTGACACATTTAAACGTAATGTATTATACAACAAATTAATAATGACATTTGATATATTATTCAAAACATAGTACTAAATATATAATATAGAAAAAAAAATATTATAAAGCAGATTTTTAGTGGTTAAATCATTTAATCATGACATGTATGTTAGGTTTAAAATATTTATACTAAATTTTTATGAAGTATTATATATTTTATATTTTGTAATTTCAAAAGTAAATTTAATAATAATAATCATAATAATACGACAAATTTTACTGAAATAATTTATATTGATTTTGGTAATTTATAGAGACAATAATTTTTACTACTTTAGTATTACAGGTATTGTTATTATATGTAAAACATTATATATTTGAATTTGCGATAAATTATGTAATAATAATGCATTAGCAAGAATGGAAATAAGAAATAACAGCTTTTTAATTTTGCTATGTGTACTGGTGTAGTGGATCAATAGTATAATTTGTTTTTATATGTTTTGTTGTCATCCAAGAAACAGGCAGTTTAACGTACCCAATACATTCATGGTGATACTCACAGTACAGAAACAAGAGGTACATTATAAAACTAATATCAAGATGATATCACGGAAAGAATAAAAATTAAGTACTATACTCTGCATGTGCGTCATTACAGCATAAATAATGCTATATTAGAACAACACAAATAATTATGCTATTGTAACATAGTGATTGTGTACTATCTGTAGTATAGTATAAATTATGCTGTATTGAACAAATTGTGCTGAAAATGGACTATCATAATTATTACGTATTTATTTTTTTCCATGTATAAAAATTTCAAATTATATGAAATGCAAATCAAGTTTACTTTCGTTTGTACTATGGGGAAGACATCTCAGACAAAAAGTCAGTTGTAAGTACACGACGGGACTCGAACCCGCATCCCCAGTCACGTAAACATTATACAGCCACTATCTGATCTGTCTTCACAGCGTTATACATGCAAGTCATATTTATTTATAATAATTAAAGGAATAGACCAAAAGAAAACATAAGCATTTATATCACAAAATACTTGATGGGACTTACATAATTAACTTTTGTTTGTCTCAAAACATAACTGTAGCTCCATAGCAGTGATAAGAAAATTTCAATTTATGCAACCTGCACATATATATATTTTTTTTTACTAATTTTTGCATGTTTCTGACGTTAAAAACTTGAATAGTCACGGAAATTGCATACTTTACAGTATTTTCACGCTCTAGCGTGCAGTATTCTGGTAAAAATTGACATCAGTTTTGAAGATCCAATTTCCTGTTTATTCATTAAAAAGCACATGTTGTTTTATGTGGTCTATGACTTTAAACCATGCAAAACTCACTCAGAACAATGTATGAAATCAGATATTTTATATATTCAAAATTTTGACGTGCATGAAGATGTAGCTATCATCATTATTAAGTTTTACAAATTAATGAACTAGAAATATTATACAGACATTTTTAGCAAGATTTTAGTATTGAATTAATCAGATTATAGCATAATTAAAAAAATACCTAACAATCTAGAAAATCTTAGTTTCAAAATTGAATAAATATTAAAAGTTATAGTTGTATGAAATGCGTATGTTTTAATTTAATTTAAATGTTTCTGTCTAACATATAGAAGTGGTATAATATTTGTATAGGATTGTTTTAATAACGTTCTACTACAATGATAAATAAATAACATTTTCACTCAAAATATTTTCATTTTCTATGCTATAGTATAGTTTGCAATGCAAATAACAGTATATATGTATGAATATTATAATTATTATTTATTTTAATTCATAAATATATTATTGAAATGTACACAATGCATAATGCGAAGATATTTTCCGTTTCTAATCAAGTTATGTTTCCTATTTTATATAACAAGGCGAGTTTTTTTTAATGTATGTTAAATAATTAATGTTGCATTTAAATAGTGATGGACGTTTTATTATTCGGTACAAAAATGTAGTAAATATATAACTGTACTAATGATTTCCTAAATATCTTTAAATACAAAAAGTTCAAGTCCAAATACTTGCAAATTGTGAATACTAAAGTCATGGGCATTGCAAAACGGAATTAAAGCTTCCTCAGCTTCCAATACTGTAATATTGCTCCAATTTCATTCCATTATGGCGTTTGAAAAAAAAAAATCAAGAATAGTACTTTTTTTTAAAATAAATTAAAGCTCGCTCTTAGCAAATTGTATATTTTTATTTTTTTCTATAAAGATTATGATTTAATCTTTCTCTCTCTCTCGTTTTTTAAAAAATTTAATTAGAAAATAAATCACATTTATTTACATTTATAAGCTTATTATATGTGTATCAAGTGTCTTGCTACGTACATTTTTGAATCTCGTAGCCAAATTTGATATATATTTATTTTTATAGTGAGATGAAATAAATCAAAATAATATTTTATTTTATTGATTTATTATGTTTAACTCTCCACAGTCATAAACTCTCTTCTTTACTTTAAAAATAAAGACTGAAAAAAAAATGAGGGATTTTTTGTATTTATTATAATTCCATTGATGGAAGAGAGAGAGAGAGAGAGAGAATCCCAAAGGAGTTTTACCAAACATAATAATATTTCTAAGTTAAACATGGAATAAAATATATAACATCGCGTGTGCTTTTACAATACTTTGTTTTATTTTATATACCAAAGTCAGAACAACAATAAATATACATTTTCTTAGAGAGAAGCAATAAGTTTTTTTTTTTTTTTTTCTCTATCCTTTCTAAATTTATCAAATGATTTCCTTGAGTTTGAAGTAACAAAATGTTATAATATATATATAAAAAAAATGATGTAAAAATAACATTGATATTAAATACAATAAATGATAACAAGTTCTTAAAGGTATAAAAATAATATCGTGAGAATATTATTTTATATACGAAGAAAAATGTGAAATATTGTAAGTTGTAAAATAATTTTTCAGTATAAAACACGAAAGCTATAATATAAAAAAAATATATAAAACTAATAGATGTAGACAACTATAATACACTGACCTGGTTTTCTGAAGTCTTAAAGGATTTTTTTATGTATATTTATTTAAATAGAAGCTTGGGTATAATTTTCATAATTTTTTTCCTTTTTTATTATTATTATTATTGTTTTAGTTTCTTTTTCTGAATTATATTTCAATGTATGTATATAATATATACACACATTGTATTCATAAATTGTTTAACAACATATTTCATGCCTATTTTTATTGACTTTTTTTAATTGAAACCGCATATGATTCTATTTTCAACATTTTATTCCAGAACAAGTGACAAAAATTAAATTTACATTTATGAACTAAAAAGTTAATAACTTTTGACATAACATGCAGATTTAAACTTATACTTTTTATTAATATTATAATAAATAACATAATTTAATTGAAAAAGTAATGAGAAATGTTTACTTGTCGAGACGTCAGTTTAAAATTTTTGAGTTTAAGAAAGTTATAGTGACACGCAACCCCCATATAGAAATTGAGAAAATTGTGAATGATACGAGAAGACATGTATATATATATGTGCGTGCGCAGGTTTTGTGTGAGCTGGGCAGATGGATGTACTGTGTTGTGGTAGGAACTGAGTGGTACAGTACACCAATTTGTGGGTGGCATGCGACCAGTTAGAGATGTCTGTCTGACTGTCTGTCTCGTCTCATGTAGGGTCTTAGACTTCTCTCTCTCTCTCTTTTCTCCCAACCTCTTTTCTTTCTATCACGTCTAATTTTTCTTCATTCTTCCATTAACAGACATATATCAATAGTGTCTCGGCTTATAGCCAAAATTTCTTTATCTCAATTCAGAAAATGGTTTAAACAACGCCTTAAAAAAAATTGGCAATATTGCATTACTTGATGTGGTAATGATGTATAATTAAAAGAATTAGTCGGTATTTTATACTTGAAATGAAGGAGAAATTTTGATTACAGGTTTATATATCTAGAATAAATTTCAATTATATTCTTGAATGTTTTATCGTTCTTGAAGACAATACTTTTTTTTTTAATTTTCAACATAGATAACATTCTTAATTTCCTTCTTTACATACGTTTTCATTTATTTAACTGTTCAGTTGTAGTGATGAATCTTCTTCATATTATAACTTGTGCAAATAACATCCTTACTGTGAAGTTTGTTTAATTACTGCATGAGGCACATGTTAATTAATGATACGAACGATAAGTTTTCCTTGTATGTGTAACAATATTAAGTATGTTTAACATTTTTAAATTTCGATGTTTTTTCCATACATATTTTCCTTTCTATTTTTCCTATATCACATTTACTAAACTTATCACTAAACTTGATTTCTATGATCAGCATATAAATATATTTTTGTTATTATAATTATTTTTCTTATAATATTTTTATTTATTTCTCTAGTTAGAATGTTCAAGTTAGTTTACAACTCTATTTCAATAATTATATAGAAAACTATTTTAAGTATGATGAGCATATATTATGTTCATCCTCTTTTATATTTAACATCATATTATGAAAGTAATCGAAGCTTAAATTTTAGACTTAAATTACATAATAAATAGTAGAATCTCCTCGCTTTTCCTTTTTAACGTTATTAACGTACACGTAATTCAAAAACCTTCTTTTCTTTCTGCTCAGCAAGCAAGCACACAAGCACACACACACACACACATACTCTTTAAGTCTTCTCTATCTATTTCTCCTTTTCCTCAACTTTTCTTTATCTCGGCTAAATTAGGAGCTCTATATATAAGCCATCTTTTATATTCAACGTCTCTCTCTCTCTCTCTCTCTCTCTCTCTCTCTCTCTCTCTCTCTCTCTCTCTCTCTCTCCCTATTCATTCACTTCTTATTTATTTCTTCATAACTTTAACTCAACATGATGGCCACCATATTATCATTATCTCGCGTCTCCTTTTTTTTATGTTTTTCCCCCTTTTTTTTGTTTCCTGTTCATTAAATTCCTTTCCTTTTTTATGTAAAAATTTCCTTTGTATCATAATTTTATGTTGTCTCCCAAAAAAAATGTAACCCTCTCCTTTTCTTCTTCTTCTTTTTTATTCTGTCGCTTGGTATCTCCTACATTCTCTGTCTCTGTGTCGTTCTAGTAAAAACTCAATTAAACTGCAGCTCTAAAGAATAATTGAAGCTAATATAACACATCAATAAAAAAAATATATAAATTTATACATATTCCGTATTTAACACGTTTTTCAATTTAATTTATTATTCTCAGTAGCAATAAAACCTTTTTTTATTCCCATTTATATATATATATATATATATATATATATATATATATATATATATATATATATATATATATATATATATATATATATATATATATATATAATTCTTTTTTGTTGTGGGAACTGAAACAGAATAATGTATTAATCTAAACGAGCTATAGCACCTGTTTTGAAATGGAGAAAGAGAGAGAGAGACTTGGGTATATTTTATATAGTTTGGACAGAAAAAGATTGATTAGAGGATGCAATCGATCTAATATTTTTATATTCCATTTGTTTCTTCTTCGTATTGTAACAAATAAAATCAATGATACTAAAAATAATAATAATAAATAAAATAAAAACTTTGTCTTAATTAAAAAAATATATATTTTTGTTTTATACTTGAATGATAATTTTTAAATGAGAAAAAAGCAAACTTAAGTTCATTTATTTTATTAATTAAAGGAAATGGAAGCGTAACAATTTGTCTGTAAATTTTATAGGGAATTAAGTAACTAAAATATATATTTTAATCTTTTATTATCAGATCAAATGTAATTAAGCTAGTCAAATAAATTTTATGTAATCGAACTAATTACTAAAAGAAATAAAGAAAGATAAAAAAAAAAACATCTGTCAGCGTTTCTCGTTAATTAAGTTTGATTAAATCTCTTAAGATGAAAAATAAAAGTACAGAAATAAACCTTTTTTAAGGTAAAGTGTTTTTATTTTTATTTTAAGACTTTTTTTTTATATATTTAATCAAACTTGTTACCAAAATACTAAATTAAAACTTAAAATAATATTTTACTTTAAAGCATTGTCTTATATAAAATTTATTACACTCTTAACAAAGTTTTATGTGTATAAAAAGATTTATCACTGTTGAAAACTTTTTTTTTTTTTTTTTTTTTTTTTTTATTTTTTTTTTACTATGGTTTCTTTTGTGGTCGCAGTAAAATCGCCATTACGCTTCATCATTTTGAGATGGTGTCCCATATTGAGAAAAAGTCAACAAGAAGGCCATAAACATTTTTTTTTTGTGTTCCAAGTTGGAGTGCATACTTTTTTTTACTCGGAAGTTTTTATTTGCTACCAACAAAAACGTTACTTACAAAAAATAGAGTAGGTGTGCTTAACAATTTGCCTATATTCAGGAGTCAAATCATACTCCGAGAGATTTTGCTTTGAAATTGAATTTAAATGTAAGCATCTAATAATAATTATAATCTTGCAAACTATTTTACAAATTTTTATAATATCAAAATTCTTAGTAGCTATATTATATGTTATAGACTCTTTTTTTTTTTTTTTTTTTTTTTTTTTTTTACAGTGATACTTTGAAAACAAGGGCTTTTATTAATATCAATAATTTACAAAATTTAATTTTTAATAACACTAATAAGTTTTATAATATTTTGAAAAAAAATCCTTAAATATGTTTACGCATAGTTTGATTAAAATTATTTTAATTAAGTCCTATGTTTGTGTATAATGTAAAACATGTGGCTACGTGTTTGTCCTCCAAAACTTAACCTGAAATAATTACAAAACAAGACAGACGTCAGTGTTACCACTGATTACTTGTATGTCAAACATTATAATATATAAAGATATATTATATAGACTGCGTATTTTGAAATTTAAATTTTTATTTTATATCATAATATTTTAGTATTCAATATTCGTGGCAATTTAAATTGCATATTAAATAAGATGAAATATTTGTTTTTCGCTTTTCTATAATTTGATTAAGTTCAAAATGCGCTGCACTCCTTTTTTTTTACCAATATTTTTAAATTAATTCTTCTTTTTCGCCTCTTTTTCTCACTCATGAAAAAGCCACAAAGTGATGGATTGCCATTTCCATCACTTTACACTAAATAAAAAGTTTCTGTCTGTCAATCTTCATTTTCAACAAATCTAAGGATTTAAAATAAAAAAAATAACAAAAATAATCTTTAAAAATAAAAATGCTATGGATTTCTATTAATTATATTTTATCATATTTTGCATAATTTATAACATAATATTATACAAATTTAAGCTTAATATTAAGTCGAAAGGTTTGTTATTATATATGAAATTAAAATAACAAAATTTTAAGCCTATTTTATTAAAGTAATATTATAAGAGAAGAAAATATACTATAACATCTATGCAAAAATATAGGTTTGTATATTTAACACGTATAATGTTCATAAGTTAAGTAGATATAAACTTAGGAATCATTTGGTAATCTTATAAAACTTTGTAAATAATACGAAGAAAAATATAAGTAGGATAATGTGTTCTTTCTATATCAAAGTTATGAAATTTCTTGTTACTGGTAGATAAATTTGCATACGGGGGAAGAACGTATAGGTAGAGTAGGTAGGGTAGGTAAACTACTTAAGTCGACCATTGAACTCGATTGATATTATATTTAGCAAAACATTTATGTTACAAACTGCTAGCGACAGAGTATAAGAGAATTCTAACTCATGTTTAATAAAATAATTTACCTTTTTTTTTAAATGTATCCCTGCATGTTATAATAAATTATTATATTCAAAAAAAAACTTAAAGGAATAGACCAGAAGAAAACATAGGCATTTATTTATATCACAAAACACTTGATAGGACTTACATAAATAACTTTAGTTTGTCTCAAAACCCAACTGTAGCTCCGTAGCAGTTATCAGAAAATTTCAATTTATGCAACCCGCACAACATTTTTTTTACTAATTTTTGCATGTTTCTGACCTCAGAAACATGAATAGTCACGCAAATTGCATACTTTACAGTATTTTCACGCTCTCTCGTGGGGCTAAATTAACATTCTGGTAAAAATTGTCATCAGTTTTGAAGATTCCATTTGGTGTTGATTCATTTGGTGTTGTTTTATGTGGTCTATGGCTTTAAGAATAAGTTTAAAATATTACAAGTTACACAACTCTCAATTACTTTGAAAACACTCAAGTATTCAAGTACATACAAAATTAAAGCAATATTGCAATGTTAATATAATAAACATTCCACGTATGATTATAGAAAAAGATTGAAAACCTCTTTAGTTATTATTATAATAGTATTTACATGACCTCAATCCAATACATATATAGAAAATCAAGTTGACCATAGTGCACTTAAAGTACATTTTCTGTTGCTACTATGCAGTTGCAGGAGTAAAGTGCATACGGTGCATTTCCTCAAGTAATGTTATGTCTTTCCTAATCTAATTATTCTTCAAGATAGATGGAGACAACTTACTGTAATTCGATAACAAACAAGACAGAGAAAAATCTTGGAAAATAAGAAATTGTTGCATTAGAAAAATAAGATGTGGTTCAAGTGAAGTGGCAGATTTGTTTTTTATACATAATGTGTTAAGTAAACTTGCTTTGATTAATAGTAGTAAAAAGCTACTTTCTCTTTATTCTTATATTATTTTTATTACTAATAAAATAGACCAATTTTATTATCTTTAAATTTTAAATTTAGAAATGCAATGCATAATATTATACTATATAATCACAAATTATAGATTTGCATTCCAAATTTCCAAATTTACACACACTGTATAATTAATGAAAATTTCTTTCGTCTTTTAATTCTGAAGGTTTTCAGTCCAGGGTTTTTAAAAATAATTACCTGCTTGGAATTAAATTGTATTCATTTTTATAACAGTGATAGAAAAAATGCTTTCTTTACATTAGTTATATGGTCATAATTTATGAAAAAGGTATATTCATTTAAAATAAAAGAAGGTTTTAAAAATACAAAAGTAATACAAAATGCTTCTAACACTATTTTTTCTTCTTTTATTAAATTTTACTTTCCAACTTTTTTTTAACACTTTGTTTAACCAAATTTAGTTGTATCATTATCAGATAAAATTTATTACATACCTTATTAATAATAATAAAATAAAAAAAACTTTTAAATTTTCCAAATTACTCTTGTCTTGTAGTTATTTACCGCATATAATTATTCTAATTATATATAAAATTATATAATTTACTACGATAAGGTATTTAAAATAGGCCAAGTCTACTATGTATAATTCAACAACTTTAGTATATATTATAACAAAAAAAAACGTGTTTAATTCAAAGGACTATAAGAAACCATATTATTAGATAGTGTGGTTTTTACTTTATACTAATTTAATGTTAACTTTAAACTGTACTAATTACGTATGAAACATTGCACTGGATGTAATTATACAAGAGTTTAAATTACAAACATTGAATTTTATATTATACAGGATGTTTTGTAGAAGTTCAAATGACCTTTTTATTGTCTTAACCTTGCATTTTTTTTAGTAAGTAAAATTAATACTAAATTTTCAGTTGTCATATTGTCATGATAATTTGCTTAGTTATACATTAGGATTTTGAATTTTTTTTTAATCTTGTAATGTATAGTAACTCTCTCTCTCTCTCTCTCTCTCTCTCTCTCTCTCTTACTATAACACTATGATTTCTGCACACCTCAACATCCAATAGGGTGTATGCGGATAATGTCATATTTATTGCCCTTGGAGGCCATACTGGAGTAGTGAATAACATTGCATAGGACAAACTTCATTTAAGCCAAATTTCTTTGGGAAATTGGGTAATTTTTTGTTATTGTTATTTTTCTCACATACTTGAGATACTAATTCAACATATTTACACCATCAATGCTCTCAAAAATATTGCATAGTGGTTTTTTAACTGGCAAAATGATTTATTTTCCTATGCCTCCCATGTTATTGAGTTATCCAACATGGCGTCAACTTTAACATGAATGCATAGACCCTATTACCTACAATAAAATATAACCACTTCAACATATTAAGTTTCAATGTATATTGACTTTGTAGACACCCTGTATAATAAATTACACGTACAGTAACGTACGTACGTAAGTGTAAAGTAGAGAAATTTCTTGTAATCTACGATACCAAAGTAAATCACGGTTTCATGATTTATATACTAGATAAATGTTTTTTGATGAATATACATTAATAATGTAATTAATCAAAATTATTAATTATTATATTACCTATATCAATTATTTATCAATATATTATTAAACCTTCACTGTGTTTTTGAAATACGGTGATTAATAGATAGCAAAATTGCGAAATCAAAATTTATTTTAACAATGTATCTAGTTTTTTTTTAATTAACTTTAAATTACGTATTTTTATTTATTACAATTACTCTCCGTCATTTCGTGTTAATTTCATGAAAAAATTATAAAGATGAATGATTTACTTAAAATTTAAGATATTGCTACCTTTTTAAAATTTAATTTTACTTATTTATAATGAAAAAAGTAATTTGTTATTTTTAAATAATTATTAATAGTAATAAAAACATGTAATTCATACATCTTATACATGCTGTGCATTTCAATTAAACACAAGCTAATTAAGTATATACTTCACTATGAGATGTTATTTCTAATTTATCTTAATCGGTTCAGTTAATACAAAAACGAATTGTATAGTTTTAGAATTGTTTGTGTGTGTGTTTGTGTGTGTTTAATACATAAAACAGACATAAGGTATTAATTGAAACAAAGAATACTACATGGCAAATTAGTTAATTAAATGTACGAAATTGGTTTCTATTTTGCTTTCTATTTACAACTTGAGTATTATTATTATTATTTTATATACTTTGCTTTTCATTCATTTGTAGCAATGTAAAGAAGGAAATTGTTGTTTTTGTTGAATATGTCTGTAAGACTGTATTATTTGTCACGTCTCTTTCTCTCCCTCTCTCTCTCTTGTATCATTGTCTGCAAAAGTTTGAATGTAAGTGTAACAAGTGGGAAACGAACGTTCTGACTTGTTAGTGTCTCTCAAAAAATTTAATTTTCTTGAAGGGGAAAAAAATTCATCGGAAAAAATACTTTGTATGAAGATCGTTAGCAATAATTGTTATTTCTAAATTTAGACATTTTCGTCCACAATAAGACGTATTTTTAAATATATATTTTTGCAATTCTCATTTATATACCTTATACAAATTTCAAGATTATTTTGTTTTATAATCTGTGCATATTATTAATCTTTCTTAAGCTTACATCCCTCGTACTCTAAAATGTATAATTAATCTGATAATTCAATCTCTCTCTCTCTCTCTCTCTCTCTCTCTCTCTCTCTCTCTCTCTCTCTCTCTCTCTCTCTCTCTCTCTCTCTCTCTCTCTCTCTCTCTCTGAAGCAGAGAGAGAAAAAACAAACAAATTAAATTCAACTATTGTTAAATAAATCAATAACTATTTTAAGGCGATTAATATTAACTATTTCAGCGATTACGATCACATCCGCTTCCGTTTCTACGTACTACGCATGCGTAGAAAATAGGAACGGACGCGGATGTGATCAAAATCATTTAAAAGTCAGCCTCAATATAGTTGTTTCTGTATTAGTTCATATTTTTTCTTGCCATGTACCTATTTGCTATTATAGAAAAATAATAATAAAAGTGATATATATGTCACAATTGAAAATATACAAATTACTGGTATCTGTAAACACAGTCGAAAGCACAAAACTATATTCACATACATTAATATTTCTTATATAGAAATAAGTAGAAAATAATTTATTTGCTTTTTATATATATATATATCAGTTAATTTGAAAGTCGCGTGTAAAGATTTTAATATCAAATCAATTGAATTGATATTCATTGTTAATATATAACTCATTGTTAAGTTATAAATTTTTATTCGTTGATTTAAATTAATGTCACGAGTTCAAAATATGGAAATATCATTGCAAACCGCAAAAAAAGTTTTTTGTTAAATAAAAAAAAAAAAAAAAAAGAAAAAAAAAAAGAGCTAATGAATAATGCAAACAATCCGTTACATTTTGCTAACTCGTTTCCTTCATAGTGTTACATATTTTATTCATATTACAATTATTCTATGTTTGTATTTTTAAACTTGTGAAGTTTTGTATTTATAATACTTTATATCTTTTGTTGTTTGCTAAAAGTTCAAATTCATTATATATACTGTATTTAATTTTTGAAACACACTTTATAATTTAAAAGAATTCTTAAGAAGATTTTAAAGTTATGATTTCAAATTTTTTCTTTTTCTTAAAAAAAAAAAAAAAAAAAAAGTAGCAAGTGTTATATATACGAGTATTATACAAACATAACCATGAGCTTATTTATATACATTCACTCAAATCCATATTTACAAAAATAACTTTGCAATGTTAAATCAATCAATATTAATTTAGTATTGACGTTTTTGCTAAATATTTTAGCATTTGACATACATTTAATATTAAATTTTAATTTGAAACAAACGTTAATTTTTGTCATTTTACATTAATATTAAATTCAAATATTTAATGATGTGATTAACAGACTAGCATTGCATTGCAATTTTCAATTGGTAATAAGTTTGCAGTAAAACTATTGCTATTTTTGCTGCCAATCTGACGCAATACTTGCGATATTATTTACACTTATTTTAAAACGATGGCTAGCAAATTAATCTAAAGTATATCGTTTTTCCATGACCAATGAGCAATATAACATGTTTTTAATAAAATTTACGCATTTTTTTTCTTTGCTGTTAGAGTCTCTAGCTTTACTCAACCACGTTCAAATCAATTGGTATTTGCAGTTTGCAGACTCCACTCATGCTACATGGTCGCAATCGCTAGATAGAATCATGATTTCAACCTTTCTTTCTTTTCTTTTCTTTTTTACTATTTTTCCCTAAACACGAAGTTAGTTAACACCACACGTAAGAGTCTCCCAAATACTGCATTTTTTTTTTTTTTTTTTTTGTCATTTACTGAATTTAGTTATTTTAATACTTTGTTGTGACATAATTTGTTAGGTAAAAAAATAATAATAAAAAAAAAACCTGTTTGAAATGTGTAAAAATTTTAATTAAAAAAGTCATATATTGTCCATAAAATACCTAACTTACCATGAAAAGTTCAAAACAATATACATTATTTGAATTTCTGTTGATTCGTTGAAAAAACGTACACTTTGATCACCAGATCAAAGTAGCAATGTAGTTTTTATTTATTTTTTTTTTTTTTATTATTATATTTTTTATGCCGAGAGATTGTAATAGGAAGTTTTTTTTTTAACAAACTGCATTTACAGGTCAACACAGGTCATGCATAGACTTTCCACTCTATTATACTTTTCAATCATTGTTTTACTAAGTACTATACAATAGTACAATAGAGTTTAATCAATAATAATAATAATAATATACACAATGAAATATGATATTTAACCATGCATATAACTCATAAAAACGGAAAAATGATATAAATTTCAATACTGATATATTATATAAAATCTAGAGTGGCCGTTGATTTAGATATACAGGAAATTTGATACATATAAAATATTTATTTTTTGATTTATGAATCTATATTATATAAATTTTTTTTTCACTATTGTATATATAGGTTTAGGTTGTTTAAAATTTGATATCCCTAATATTGTTTTAATGTTTATACGATAAAATTTGACAGATAATAATTTTATGGTTTATTTGATAAGATTATATTTATAAACTGCAATGTTATGAGTGCATTATTTTCATACTAGTATTGATCAGGTTATCGCTTTTTTTTTTAACAATATATCAAACTATGATTATACGATTGATATGGCATGCATTTTTTTTTTAATATTTATATTTTTGATCTACTTACAGTGGAAAAAAAAACACACAGTTAGATTACTGTACATACAGTAAAATATTGCATGGTGGAAATTATCGGTGAGGAGCGTGGGAAAAGCTTGGGTTCCCTTAATTTTTTCTATACTTTAGCATTGCAAGACCATTAGCGATTTTTGAGAAAATTACTGCACCTATATAGGTTGTGGAAATATTTAAATGAAGTACTTAATGATTGTATTTTAAAGTATTTTAAACTCATGGAAAATTTCAGAATTTTTCACTACCGATAACCTCAGTTCAGTGTTATTCCTAGCAAATTTTAATATAATATAATGGAAATTGACGCAAGTCAATGTAATACCATATTACAAATATATAATTTTTTATTCTAAAGTACTGTAAATAAATCTCCAGCATTTTTTAACAGTATGCTATTAAAAAATAAAGAAAAAAAAATCTTGTGTTCGTAATTTTATCTCGAGGATAAAAATTAATAAAATGAATTGTATATAATATTCACGTTCTTAAAATAAATTGAAACAAAAAACTATACGCGCAATTAATGTAGTTGTGAAACATTAAATACCGTATTGAGTATACTAAACCAAAGTAAAACATAATATTGAAGTCTCTAAAATCCACGATATAAATCATAATACTAGAAATACCAATAAAATTAAAATGGCATATAAAAGAACTGCAATGTATAATAAAGTTCCCTCTTGCCGTTGTCTTAATAATAATTTGCAAGTGGATATGAGAAAACAAACTAATTTAATAGCTTTCAAAAGATAGCTACATATTTTCTTATTAAATAAGCAATATTACTCAATTAATGAATATATGAAAGATAACACAATTTAAATACAAATTGAAATGCGAAAATTTTTGTTGTATATTTATCATGTGCATGCAAATATTTGATTAACAATCACTTCTATACATTGTCTATTTTTGAGGCCATAGCCTAAAACTACTGCATTAATTGTATTATGAATATTTGTTAAAAGAAATGAATAAAGAATTTTGAAAAATAAAAATACTATTATAAGTTTTCCATTTCCTAAGTAAAATCTATTATTACTTTAATTGAAGGCTCTCATAAAAATTCGCATGACTTAAGACCTGTAATCACAAGAACAAAATCTCGTATCAACTGAGATTTTGCACAAGAAATCTCAGGTGTACAAGAAATGTGATCCAGTGTACTCGACTGCTACGATATTTGATCTCATAGTATGGAGAGAGGTAGTGGGTGGAGCGGAGACGAAAGAGGTGACGAGGGTTTATATATGTATCACCTGACACGCGCAGGTGTCACCAAGCTGACATTCTAGAGGTTTCCTTCCTTCCTATTTCCTCATCAAACTCGTTTTCTGCGTATAAAATTAAAAAAAATAATCTTCATATAATATTATCCATAATATAATCCAGACAATACAACTGAACTGAAGAAATAAGATGAATAAAGAGAATTAAATGTACTGTATATAAATTTGATATGATTTTAATTAAAAATATTATGCAAATAAATTGATTATACATAATAAAAGCATATTTATCTTAATGTGAACAAGCCATAATATAATATGCTGTTCAATTTGCTCAAATGCTGGAAATTTATAATATTTAAACTTACAATTTAGCGAATTATTATTCTATTTTTTACCGAGTGTGCTAACATAAAATATATATTAGATTAACTCTCTCTCTCTCTCTCTCTCTCTCTCTCTCTCTCTCTCTCTCTCTCTCTCTCTCTCTCTCTCTCTCTCTCTCAAGAGAAAAACACATTTTCTACTAGATATCAAACAGCTCCACAAACATTACTTCTAATAATTACTCTAACAATTAAAAAATGTCATTATTTCACTTATATAAAGATTTTTTTTTGTATTCGTCACAAAATTGTTATTTTTTAATATATTTTAAAACAAAAATCCTATTTACAGATTGTATTATTTCTTTACTCAAAATGTACCTGAAGAAATAATTACTATAAAGACTATTATTATTTAAAATTATGTGTTGTAGAGTATATTATTTTTATATAATATTAACTTTACTTACGATAAAAATTAATTAAAAATCAATTAAATTTCTAATAAAAATGAGAAATATTATCTTTAAATGAGGAAACAAAACAAATATACATAAAAAAAATACACTTTACTTATTTGTAAGAAAAAGGAAATAACATGAAAACTTATATACAAATCATTTTACAGTATATGATTATAGTCAGTTTTGAGTTTCGTCATTCTTTTTTTAGAATTGCCTATTTCCGTTTTACTCATCAAATTGATGTGTACTTATATTCAGATGGAAAATAAAATATATATATGAGAACTTTATTTCATTTTTGCAGGTAAAAATAAAAAATTAATTAAGTTCAACATTAGCAAAAATAGAGTGATAGAGTGATAACAGAAATTGAAAGAAGTAAAAATCGTATTAATATTAAAAAAACTCATTCAGCGTATATGTGATTATTATTTTTTTAAAGGCGATAATTAAAAAAAAAAAAACTCATTCTATAAAACGTATAAGCTTGTAAACCTATTTTCCACTCATCGCATTTTTTTCCCATTATTAATCAGCCCTTTTTTTTTTTTTTTTTTTTTTTGCCATTTTGTGAATTGTATTTTTACCTTTTTTTTTTTTAATAACCATATGTATAAAATAGTGTTATAGTGTTGATAAAGTTGCAAATATTTTATTCTTTTTTGCTGTAATATATTATATATATATATATATATATATATATATATATATATATATATATATATATATATATATATATATATATATGTTAGCATCAAAACCCGAAATTGACCCAAACTAGGTATTTTTGCTCATTTCGGCTTTTGGTTCGTCGCTTTTTGCCAAAACCCGGAATGCCACTTTATTTCGGCTTTTGGTCACGAAATTTTGATCCATACTAGTTTTGAGCATTTCGCAAAAAGCAAAACCCGGTGTAAACATTTATATCTAGTTTTGGTCTTTGAATTTTAACCAGAACTAGTTGTGGTCAAAATAGAAAAATCAAAACCCGAAAAATGAACATTTCTCAACTCAATTATTTGATATAAGAGAGAGAGAGAGAGAGAGAGAGAGAGAGAGAGAGAGAGAGAGAGAGATATTATATCACGACCCGTTAAATATAAAAAGTAAAAATATTTATTTTAATTTACAATAATAAGAGTGATATTATTATGACTTATGACTAATTTCCCTCATATTGGTTCAAAGTTCAAGTCCACCTTACTTTATCCATAGTGATAACGATTTATTTTAAAATATTTCTTGTGCGTATATTCAGTTGACTGTTTGTCTCTGTGCTGAAAACATGGTTTATAACTGCATAATATTCGTTAGAAAGAGGATAAGAAAGTGTTTGAATTTAAAAAGTTCACAACACACGTATATTGTTGGTGCGCAAATTATAAGTGAACATTTGGTTAGTGGTTTAATGGATTAGCTCTTAATTTACATTTAATCGTAAGTAGCCCCTTAAAATAATAATAATATACTCTATTACTACCATTACTGAATGGACCACTTGCAATAAAATGTTTGTAATTGTTGCAAAAAGGGAAAATGATTTTAAATTTTTTTTTTTGTTAGAAATGCATTAAGAAAATTTCAAATTAATTTAAAAAGTACGCTCATTGCAAGTGGTCCATTGCTAGGTCAAACAGTAAGTTTATTTTTCGTATTGTCTCAATTTATATACCGTATCTATAGCCATAAGATTTAGAGATTATGGTCAGCGCATTCTAATCAAATTAATCTTTCAGGCCATATATTTTGCATTTCAAGTAAAATAATAAAATATATTGTTTCAACACCTCAATTATAATACCAAAACATCGTGCATTTATAATATAATCATAGTCTTTTATCATTGCATAAAATTCTGAGTTGAGAAATGTTCATTTTTCGGGTTTTGATTTTTCTATTTTGACCACAACTAGTTCTGGTCAAAATTCAAAGACCAAAACTAGATATAAATGTTTACACCGGGTTTTGCTTTTTGCAAAATGCTCAAAACTAGTATGGATCAAAATTTCGTGACCAAAAGCCGAAATAAAGTGGCATTCCGGGTTTTGGCAAAAAGTGACGAACCAAAAGCCGAAATGAGCAAAAATACCTAGTTTGGGTCAATTTCGGGTTTTGATGCTGACATATATATATATATATATATATATATATATATATATATATATATATATATATATATATATATATATATATATATATATATATATATATATATATACAAATATAAAATTTTATTTTATTTAACCTTTTTTCGCATTAATCCTCCAGCCAAGATTTGAGTAACGATTTAGTGTTTACGATATACAGAGAGGATTTTAACATGATTGAGGTAAATATATTTTGTAAGCTAGAATGTATTCATGCATAAAATTGTAAAATTTATTTTAAATCCTCTTTATTTAAAGTTTTAGTTGGAAAAATATATATATTTTTTAAATCAACCAATTAGTAAACACAACAACAAATTTTGTGTAAAGGTGTTTATACAATATATATATATATATATGTATATATATATATATATATATATATATATATATATATATATATATATATATATATATATATATATATATATTTATATATATATATATGATATAAATTTTCTAAAGAAAAACTTGTGTGCTAAACCAAGTCAAAGTTTTAGAAAATAAAATAGGAAAAAAAAAAAAAAGAAAAAAAAAAGAACAACCATACACCAAAAATTTAATTTCAAGCATTTACAAAAATATGTAAGCGTTAAATTTTAACTAGTATATGTTTTCAATCATATATTTCAATTAAAACTCGAAAAAATAATGAAGTTATCCTAATTATTTTTTTTTAATAAAAAAAATTAATAATGTGTACATCAATCATATAATTTTTTTTTAAATTTATTATGCTCCTGACGCAATTGTTTTAATTTGCTAAAATCATACGTGACAGCTCTTTTTCCCCTTCCACACATATAATTTTTTAACGTATCAAAGTAAAAATTATTTTCATCATTTTCCATTTTTATCATTACTCAAAATTATTATATAATTTTTATACACATTAAACTACTACTATTACTTTGATGGTAAAAATATTTCAATTATAAACCAAATGGATACTCAATATAATATATACATAACATTATTTTAAAAGAAATGTGGTGTGGGGGGATGACATTTCTATTTCCGGTTGATGTGCCTAAAATTATGTTATGTATAATTTAACATGTACCTTATAATATATATATATATATATATATATATATATATATATATATATATATATATATATATATATAACTTTAGTTAAAAGGATAACGTTAATGAATCAAGGCATATTTTATTAGTTGCAAAGGAACATTACGTATTAAATAACTCTAAAAATGATAGATGATGTACTAATTATGATACTATTACATTACTAATTTTTGTAATAAATAATAATAAAAACGCAAAAATCTTTTTAGTACACCAAACTGATTCTCTAGTCCCACCATTTCCTACGTATTTGCCTTTCCACTGTCTTTTTAATTTGTATTTCTCGCTCTTATTAATGCTTGTAAGTTTCATAGGTACAGCTCTTTTTTTTTTCTGCCAATTTCGTTCAGTTGTTTATTATTATTATTCTATCCTCTTCAGTCCCCGACTTTTTAAAAAATTATTTCTCTATTGTATATTTTAACCACGTTTTTTGCAGCTCTCAGAAGGACAAAAATATGTCTCTTTTGTCAAAAATGTTTTCTTATTTTTGCGGACCCCTGCTCAAAATAGCTTTTAAAATCGCGTTAATTCAAGGGAAATTTCTAATCAAAATTTTGTATTTTTATATCAATATTTATGTTTGATTTTTTTCTTCTATTTTAAATTGATTTATCTGATGTCCACTTTATTGTATACTGGGACTGAAGAGGCTATATTTTATTTGTATACGAGTGGGCAATATATATATATTTGAAAGGTGGAAATACTTTTCCATTGTAATTTTTATTTTTTGAAATATTTTTGAATAAATACAATAATTAATTTATTATAATAATAAAATATGATAAAAAAAATAACACAAATTAATGCTTTGTATGTAGTTAGTAGAGATAAAAATAATAGGATTTAAATTAAAATTAACAGCATTGACCCTTTGTTTTGTGTATTAGTGTGAAAAGCTTTAGCAACGTGTGAAATTGTTGCAAGACCAATTACACTAATAACTTCTCGTCTGTGTTAGTTTGTCAACACACGCTTAACTCGGCAAGCAGCCATAGATATGTATGTACAGCTTTTAGATGAATTAACAGACTGTGACACAACTCAAAATGAGAGCTTTAGGAAAGCATATTATGAATATTAATTACTGCACTATACTATAATTTATATATCATAAAAAAGAAATCATTTACATTAATTTTTACGTGAATTAGAAATAGCGATTTGTATTAAAAACATAAATTTGATTGTGAATTTTTAAAAACTTATCGTTTATATATTATATTTAATCGATTACTTGCAATGAACGAACTTTTTGAAATAGCTTGAAATATTCTTAATGCGTTTCTTATGAAAAAATCATTATCACTTACACGTTGCAACAATTAAAAACATTTCATTGCAAGTGGTCCATTGTTACTAACTTAAAATGTTTTATAGTATTTTGCTATATTTGTTGAAATGCATTTCTCCAAGTTAAAGTTTTTTAAGTTTTAACTGTGCCAAGTATTTTCTCGTTTTATTACAACAACAAAATGTATCCTATTATTTTATTATTATTTTTTTAATTATTATTATTATTTTTTTGCTTGCTATATTGTGTTATCGTACTACACCAATCCCAGTCTCAGTCAAGACATTGTCTTATCGACAGGTAAGGACTTTCCAAATTAATGGAAAAGCTCACACGGGCCTGCATGTAATAATAAAGATATAACAACATAATAATAATTGATGTAATATAATAGTTAAATCCTTCTAAAAAAATCTATAACAATTATAGAAATAATACTATAGGTAGCTCAAAATTGAGGAGCTTATGAATTATAATACTGTTATATGTATATAAAAAAAATGTTATATTGGAACAGACAATCATTTTATATTTAAATAAAAAAAGTCTGCAATATTATTTCTATTATTAACCAATAATGTACGCATTTCTACATGAATAACTCCATTTATATAATAAACTACTGTTAATCTTTTATTGTATTAAAAGTAACCATTTTAAAAATATTAATAATAAATAACTTTAGTATTGTATTGATGAATTATAGAATATACCAAAAAATTAAATAAAAAATATATATTGTGATGACAGGTTTAGAACTATATGGATATAATAATTTTATTTATTTGAACATTTCAAAGTAACGTAATTTTTTAATATACTGTGTATGTTTATTTAATCAAATAAAGTAAGTTAATTAAATTAAAATAGCTATTTGTTTATTAAAAAGTTTATGCTTTTTTGTTATTCTTTGTATGTTTTATATGGTAGAAAAATATATTTACTTTTACATTCATGTTTCTTTAATTTAAACCGCATAAAAAATTTTAATTCATTTTTTGTATCGTATAGACATTGTACAAAATGAAATGTATCAGATTTGGTTATTGCCTCAACAAAAAAAAAAAAGAAAAAGAAAAGAAAAAAAAAAAAAAAAAAAAAAAAAAGACAATATACTCGTAGAAATGATTGTCAATAGTATAACTACCTGTATTAAACGTAGTGCTATTTAAATATATGAAGTAAATAAAAAATTAATAACAAAGAAAATAATAATCAAGCGGAAAGAAAGAAATAAGTAAAAATCAATTGAATGTTATTGATCGTTATTATTCTACAGCTCAAGCCAAAGTCGTAGAACACCTTGGGCTAAAAACTTGTCTAATATCCTAACATACCTAAATATCAACGTTGATTTGGCCGGAGTTATTGATTTATAATTTATTTATTTGCGGAAAAAAAGCAAGTTGTGATGTCATAAAACCGTATCTGCCATTTTGCGAATGGAAAATACATTAGAAATCAATGACTCCGGCCAAATAAACATTGATATTTAAGTATTTTAGGATATTATACAAGTTTTTTTGTTCAAGGTGTTCTACGCCTTAACTAAATATAATTATTTTATATAATAATTTTAGTATAGTAATAATAATTGTAACATATAAAAATATGTAATGGGAATGGGAAAAAAAAATCTTGATCTATTTTTATATAAAGTTTTAAACTAAAGCCCAATAATAAAATTCCTATAATGACAGGGCATAATAAAATACATTAAGTGTGACTATACATTAAAATTGCTTACCTTTTGATATAAAAGCATACAATTTTTTTAATGTTACAAAATATTCATAGAGAGAAAAAAATGAGAGAGAATTAGATAAATATTTCCGTGTTTGTAGGTCATTATAAATATATGCCTACTAGCGAGTTACATAGTTTCATGTTTTGCTCGGTTTAATGTCAAAACTCGTTAATGTTGGCAGCGTCACCAACCTGTTTGTTACTTCTCAGAACTTCTACTTTATACTTAGATAGCAATCTGTAAATAAACACTATTGTGTCTTCTTTGTAAGTTTTAACATTCATAAAAAATAATATAATTTAATATAAATTTTCTTCATCTTTATATTTAAGAATTATGTTTGTATGTTTGTTGTTAATCGACTTTTCTAAAAAGTATTTTCAATTTTAAAGTGTTGCAAGTATATAGATACGATATTATTTTTCTTTTGAGAAAAAACAGAAAGTAAAACATGAAGTTGTTTTCTTACGTCTCTATTTTTTTCAATAACAATTTGGATAACAAAGTTTAGTTAATGGGTTGCATTCTGTTATTAAAAGATCACAAAATATAAAGAAAAAAAAAACTAAACTCAATTTACAACATTAAAACTAATTGATAGATTTTTTTTAATGTGAATTAGATACAGACACAAGTAGAGAACAATAAATAACATTACAATTTGTCTCGTCTTTTTTTAAAATTTAATTTAAAAATGCAATTACTTACAAATTGAATTCAATCAAGAATTCAAAAGTTAGGAATACATAAAAAAAAGTCACGTATGGAAATCATAATAATAATAAAAATATACTTGAAAACATGATGATAAGGTAAGGTTATAGAATAGAGTGAAGTCTCTAATGCGATCTCAGTTTGAGCTAGAAATGCTGCATCACTGAAGCACATCACTTTTTAAGTCAGGTCGGGCAAATTGCCTATGTTGCAAGGGGCTCCTATATAACGTTAGAGAGAGAGAGAGAGAGAGAGAGAGAGAGAGAGAGAGAAAAGAGCAATGAAAATGAATAGAAAAGTAAGTCACTTTTTTTTAACGTGAGCATGGCTGTAATCAATCCCAAGCAAACACTTAAGAACGTAATTAGAAGAAGTCGGGCACATGCAATAAGTATAGTACATGCTTTTGCTTTTTCCCAACGGAGAACTACATACATTGATTAATTTGTTATCCTTTATATTACCAAGTTTATTTGTCATTATACAAAATAAAAAATTCTAAATATAAAACACTTTTGATGCTTTTTTTTTATTGAAATGAAAAAGTTTAAAAAAATTACATCTATAAGTATAAATAAATTACTATAAAAATATAACTAATAATGTTACATATTATTATTATTATTTATAAAATGTGCTGTAATTATTAATAGTGAAAATTTATATTTCAGACTCTATTGTAGTACAACCCATAAACTATAATGAGATTAAATGTCTTATATTAAACGTGATGTAAATGAATATAGATTTGACCCGAGTGATGAAATAGAGAAAGGTCAGTATAATATTATCTGAGAACATATGAGGCTAATAAAAAGGAAGAGAATAAAGATACGAGGGTTATAATATAATAAACCACAGTTACACAAACCACAAACCACTTGATATTGGGGACACCTCTCTCTCTATATATATATATATATATATATATATGTACATAATATACCATATGCTTGGAATCATATGTTATGTATATATACAGTAAACATGGTATCATATGGTTATGTACAAAACAACAAAATCTAAATACAGTCTGCTGCCTTTGCTTATACTGTAGTGTTTATTTCATCATTTAAAGTAATGATACTAATAGAAACACGGGGAAAATTATCTAGTCTTGTAAAATAAATTGAAGTATTACATAGAAATTCTTTATTATTTAAAACTAATTAATTTTACACTGAAAGAATAAATTACGTAATTTAAGTTGCATTTATATCATTATAGCATAAACGATGTTAAATTAGAATAATTTAGATATGCTGTACAACATAATATTTATGCTATGATATATATTTATTATGCAGTATAGCATAGAGATTATGCTGTATTGAACAAATTGTGCTGGAAATGAGTTATAGCATTGTTTTTGTGCGTGCAAGAATCATTTTTATTAGATTTGAAATTATAATTTGAACAAATTTTTTTTTGTCACCTATATGTAAAAAGTAAAACTGCACGTATTGTTTCTGATTATATAGTATTATGTCTCATTGGATCAAAACTTGAAGAAATAGTGCTGATAGTGTTGAAAAATACTATATTATTAAAAACTAATTTATTTTTATCGTTGTGCAGGGTAGTTTTACGTTACTCTATAAAAAAATCAATTACTTCTGTATAATTATATTTTCTATTTAAAGATCTTATTATAATTATAGATCTTAATTATATTTTCTATTTAAGATCTATTTTTTGATCATTTTGTATTAAATTGATACAGTAATAAACAGGAAATTAATACTAAGTATTTTTAGTTCAATACCAATCTTGGTAATTCGATACTTTTTAGGTGATTTTTTTTTCAAATTTTTTTAATAGTGTTGTACCTAAAATGTTTTGGCAGATAATTAGTTTATATGCTGTATTTTTAAAGTTCCATGAAAAACTTAAAAAAAGCAAAATTTCGAAAATACTAAACCAAATCTCTATATTTAAGATTTAATTCTGACCAATTGGTTTTAATTTTATAATCAATTTCATGGCTGTAAAAAAATATAATGCATATGATCAACAAATCAAAATATTATTAACAAGTTTAATATATAATCCATAAATAGTAAAAAAAAAATATATATATATATATATATATATATATATATACTCGCCTCAAAAAGCCTGAGCTACCTGCCGTTCGACCTTTTACAATATCGCCCAGCCGCCTCCCTTTTGAAATGCGCGCGAGAAATGGGTGATACATTAGCGGTAAAACGATAAATCGGTTGAGGTTTTTTGAGTCAAGTATAGATATGTCTATGGTTATTTTGGATATTAGTCTTCGAAATAATAATTGCTTTGATTTTTGTGTATTAAAAATATTTAAATACATTTTTTTACAGTGTAAAGTACAGTACATTCCGTATATTCCAATATTTATTAATTTAAAGTAAACAAGGATAATAACTATAAAATACAAGGTATACGTATAATATATAGAAATTTTGTATTATATTATATATAAAATTTAATAGTTATTTTGTATATTATTGAATATTTATAAATACAAAAAATAATTAATATTCAATATTATATAACAATCGCTATTGGAAATTATAATTTAATTAAACTGTATCTAAAAAGCTAAAAATTAACTTTTTCATATATTATATAATATATTATATTAAATTTACTAATAAAAAAGTTTTAATTAGTATGCTATATGATTGTAAAATAATTTATTTAAAAAAATTAAAAATGAATTTTTTAACTTTGTGGAAATATTTTATATTGTCAATTATTTTCACACGAATAAATTTCCGAGAAAACAAATCATCGTCATTTTTTTTTATTAAATTTACCACAGGCGTTTTCGATCAACATTATTATTATTATTATTATTTTTATGTATCGATAAAATTTTGAAAGATTTTTTTTTCTGGTTGGTTTTCAAATATGTAATTTGTAACCACTTTAACTTGGGAATTGAGGTTATTTTTTTTTTATATATTGATATTTATATAATTTATGAGAAATTTCCGTGTAGCTGTAGTAGGATTTAGAAAATTGGTTTGTTTGTTTTTTATGTAAAACGCACCATGTTTTCAGCAGCAGAGCCTTATTGGCATTTCAAAGCAGATTATATTTGCATTGAAAATCTTAAGTTATAAAGTCTAATTAATTTAATTTTTGTTTTCAATATTATATAGTACTATTTCAAGAATGTAAAAACAACAAGAATGTAACAATTTTAGAAAAAAAATTCTTCGTGTATTAAAAATTACAAATCTCTATACTATAAAGTACCTAAAATAAACACATTGATTTAAACAAAATTCTGTGTATTTTTAACTTGAATAAAATTTCCATTGATTCAATATGATCACATCAATTCTCTTTTATATATATATATATATATATATATATATATATATATATATATATATATATATATATATATATATATATATGTACTGTATAAAAGTGAAGAACATCAGTAAAATGGCAGCATTTTGAAACATCTAGCCTGAGTAAATACGTTTCAAATCTCGGGAGTGAAATCGTAATATATATATCTATATATATATATATATATATATATATATATATATATATATATATATATATATATATATATATATATATATATATATATATATATATATATATATATATATATATATATATATATATATATATATATATATATATATATATATATATATATATATATATATATATATATATATAGCTATGGTGAAGTGAAGGACATGAAGTATCATGATAGAGAACTATATATTTCCATAACTCAATTTGAACAAAGAATAAAATTCAAGTACAATCATAAAATAAATATTTGATGTGCATATATGATCTCTGACATCGAATAAAAATTGAAAGCTTGATATTTATGATTGATTTTTTTTTATATACATATAATATATAATGTTATTTTCTTAAAGAAATAAAATCTTGAAAATAAGAAGATTTTTCACTTCTCTCTCTCTCTCTCTCTCTCTCTCTCTCTCTCTCTCTCTCTCTTGCTTTAAGTTTTCATCTCTTCTTACTCGAATGGCCGAAAGTTAAAAGATATTCGCATGATAAGCACGTAGAGCCAATGTCCACTTATCGAGAATATATATATATATATATATATATATATATATATATATGAAAAAAATCTTTACAAGGTTGCAACTTGTATGTGACGTTATTTGCAATAAAATAAAGTAAAAAAAAAGGGTAAGGCGAGAAAACGTAAAAGATTTCAAAAAATAAGTGTATACATATTTTGTCTTGTCTTGTACTGCATGGACTATGGAAACGTAGTTTAAGTCCTGAAAAGTGTTTTACTAAAATTTATCTTATTATGAAATTATACATATAGCATGGAACTTTTTACCGTAGTATCAGTTTGTTTATGTAAATAATTATTTTCATTGTACAAAAAAAAAAAATAAAAAAAAAAATAAAAATAAAAAGATCGATGTTGCTTTTTAGATGCTTTCTATTCCAATATCCAAAAAATTACTAAAAAAAGAAAAGTATAATATACATTAGGCAAATATTTAGTTATTACTTTTATTATAATTATTATTCAAAAACACATTTAACAATGTCCAACCACAGCAAAACCTTATTTGCTGGTTTGCTTTAAGTAAATATATTAATACATTACAGTGAAAAAATATATTGACAAGTATATTGAATTATCATAGTTTTTCTTCCCATATTTTATTACATTAACATCTAAAAAGTTACTCTTAAAGTTCAAGATATGAAAAACAAAGGAGAGGGAAAATAAAGTAATTTAAAATAGTTAATTAAATTTTGTTATAAAATACACTGAAGAGCAATTTAAAAACTATATACTGTAGAGTGCATTTACAATAACTCTATCAATAAACCTACATGCATATTTTTTGTAAGTTGTGCAATTTAATTTCCTTTCATTACATATTATAAACTTAATAGATTTTTATTGAAATTTAAATTGAATATTGATTTTTTTACTCGATATATTATAATATATATTCAGTATATTACGTAAACTTTGATTACTATATTTATATTGGATTTTTTCTTCATTAATTGCATTTACGCTATACATTTTTTCAACTAATAATTCTAACCTTATAAAAACAATTTATGTGCCTCAAAAATCAAACCATTACACCTAAAAATCTGGTAACTGAAAGCATTTTCAATGATAAATATTTTAACGATTTTCATTCATAGTTTTGAATATTATATGGTTTTAATTATGACAGAAATTAAATTCTACAAAATCTTTGTATATAATTTTTTTTTAATCAGAAATAATTTCTCTCATTTTCTTCTACGCATCACGTTAACTTTCAATTTCAACCTTCTATATAAATTCTCTCTCTCTCTCTCTCTCTCTCTCTCTCTCTCTCTCTCTCTCTCTCTCTCTCTCTCTCTCTCTCTCTCTCTCTCTCTCTCTCTCTATCTCTCAACACAAGCTACAAACCTATAACTTGCTTGCAAATGTCTTATTTCATTAATATTTTACTCTCTCATATTCTCTATGGTATACATTGGAATTAGGTTTGCATTTCTTTAATTATTTACATTATTAGAATTTAATAATATGTAGAACTTTATGTGTGTATATTATATATTATATAATATATATATATATATATATATATATATATATATATATATATATATATATATATATATATATATATATATATATATATATACTGTATATATATTGTAATTTGTATATTGATTACATTAACAAAGGTAATTATCATGGGAGTAGGAAAATTGTGTTCTACAAATTAAACTTTCATTTCTATGGAGAATAATGTGCTTTGAAGAGAGAAAAATAGTGAAACAGTATTATGACATAGTGCACATTTTTTTTTGAACTTGTATACACGTAAAAAGCAAGTAAAGTATTCACACAAAATTATATTTAAATTTTTAAGTAAAATAATGAAGATTTACGTAAAAAATTAATTTAAGACTATTCTGCCACTGTAAAAAAAAAAAAAAAAAATCATACGCCGTAAAATTTATTAGAACATTTTTGTTATTCTGCTAATCATCACTTAGTTTTCTTGTTTTGCTGTCAATTTAACCGCAATTACTTTATTTGTGAAGTTAAGAAGGAAAGGTAACAAAAATGATGTATCAAGAGCCAAGAGTTAAATTTCTATTTATTAATATTTACTTTCGCCTATATTCTCGTCGTAAATAAATATTTCACTTTTTTCCCCCTTTAAACTTCTTTGATGATTGGATTTATGTTTATATTCAAATAAACACTTTATATACTGTATAAATATGACACATTTTACCTTACTATATTTATTTTTTAATTAAGTGATCCAAAAAAATAAAATCTTTTCAAAAATTAAAAAATAATTTCATTTGATGCTTGAATGACGCAAGCAACTTTATTAAAATATACAACACGTCAACAAAATGTTGTACCTAAATTAACATATTTTTATCGTTGTTTCCTCATTTCTTTCCTTATTTACCAGAATTTAATTTGCCTTCAATTTTCTATTCCTTTATATTAAGTTTTTTTTAAATTAAATACTATTATAAAGATTAAATAGTATACGTATTACAAAAAATCCAAAAGCTTGATTAAAGACAAGTTTTTCCGTGTGTTTTTCAAATGCTTCCTGACTTTGTTTCTTTACTTAACGCAAGTTTGTATATAGGATGAGGAAGTATTATTAACGCCAAAACAAATAAATAAAAACATTTTATTACTATTGTTGTTGTTGGACTATTTTTATCAGCTACTATTTCATAAACTATTAACTAGAGTTTTTATTTTTCAACTCCAAAATTGTTTTTCTTCATATACTTTTTTAAATTATCCAAACTGTAACTAAAAATTGGTAGATAAATTTTTACTGGTAGGAGAAAGCTTCAGAAAATAATAATATTAAAGTACGGTCATTTTAGTAAAAAATGAATTTCTATTGGCATTATGGGAATTTATATAGTATAGTCAACTGAAATCTCCATCTGATTGCATTGAATGGCCATAAGCCAATAGAAATTCATTTTTAAGTAAAATGACTGCAGGTGGTTCGAAAAAGTTTGTAAAAATTATAAAATTACTTACTTTTTCCACTTTGATTTCATTTTCATATATTTTGAACGTTATTAGCCTTATTCGTATACACGCATTAAAAAAGCATAATATACAAAAATAAACCATACAAATGAAAATAAGATTTTTGGTTTATTTATTTGAAAACAACTGTCATAAATTTCAATTTAAAGTGCTAAAAGTTTGGAAGTGACAGCCAATTAAAGATAAACTCGTGATAATATTTCTCATTAATTTTCAATAAAACAAGAATATATATATATATATATATATATATATATATATATATATATATAAATAAAATAAATGTCAAAAAAAAAAAAAAAAAAAAAAAAAAAAAGCGTAAATCTCGGATAGCTTTAATATAATAGTAATTTGATATATAGAAATAAAAGACATTGAAAGCATATTAGATGTGATAGTTTGACACATCACGTGAATCAAATTTGTTCTGACCTTTAGGCTCACACGTACTATACACACGTCAATACATCTTATTGACATGGCTAATCAAATAAACTCTAAATAATACATCATGACTATACTTCCATTATATATAGAAAACATTAATGTGGAATATTTTAAGACATTCTCAAGGACAAAAAATAAATACGTAATAATTATATTAGCTCATTTTGAGCACAATTTGTGTATACAGTACAGTGTTATACTGCATATAATAACGTTTATAGCATAAATATTATGTTGTACAGCATTGTTATTTATGTTGTTCCAATTTACCATAATTTCTTCTATAATGGCATAAACACAGCATAAATTATAATTAATTCTTTCCGTGCTTTATGCTTACCATCATTACTTGTTATTTAACAGGTTATGATATATGGGACTTGCAGTTGTTGCAATATGAACGTAGAAGGGCATTAAATTTTTTTTTAAACTTATGCAACCAGCACAACATTTTCTATTGAATATCATCTCATGGTCAATATAAACGTTATGGTGAAACAAAAATCGCGTACATTTCATTATGTACACTTATTTAGCTCTCTCTTGAATGGGTATATTTGAGTCATCGTTAAAACTATAGCATGCAGTTTCGGAGGTCCCATTTTGTGTGTTTAATAATTTTAAAGAGCGTATTGTTAGTCCTATAGAATGACTTGAAAGGCAAAAACCAAACTAAACATTGATATCATACATTTATTTAAAAACTTCAATATGATAGATATGGGTTTTAATATCATATTTCATATTGAATGGTTACCATGCAATAAGCTATATAATATAACATAATGTAAAACGGAAAAATGCAATATAATAATAGTAATAAAATGTTTTTTATTTAGAGACTTTTATAAATTTACATTTATTTACTTATTTGCGTGATCCTCTGATATTACATAATGATTTTAATTGCAATATTTGAATATCAACGTTTCAGTTATTAGTAATCTAATCTATATAATTTTATCTAATGAAGGTAAAATAAAGAGCTTTATTTTAGTATGTTCTACCTGCATTATAGGTAACATTTTAATATATCAACACCTGTTTCAAACTAATAGCTACCTATCGCAATTTACAGAATTTGTGTTTCTGCCATTGGTAATAAAAATAATTGTTCCGAGTACTCGAGGGTATACAACTCTATAGGGTGTATCCACATGACGTCATATTTAATGCGCTTGGACGCCAGACTGGAGTAATGAATAACATTGCTCAGCATAGGACAAATTTTGTTTTTGGCTATTTTCTTTGAGAAACCAGTTAATTTTATGTCATTGTTATTTTTTTTCACATACTTGAGATACTAATTCAACTTATTAATAATATCAATGCTCTCAAAAATGTTGCTTACTATTTTTAAGCTGGAAAAATGAGTCATTTGCCTATGCAACCCATGTTATTGATTAATCCAACATGGCATTGACTTTAACATGAATGCATAGACCCTATAGACCCCTTTCACACCCTTGCGCTTTGACGCCATGTTTGTGGTGCGTAATGCATTAGCCAGCATAGGTGAAACATCTTTCTCCCTCATTTTTCGACTGCAAGCATTTTTCTCATATTCTTTTAACTTATTAGGACCTAGAAGTTAGGCTTAGATTGAGGTTAAAGCTTCGTTTGCTATTAAAATAAATTAAGTTTTTCCTATGCTGGCCTGTGTATTTCTGACCAACAAAATGGCAGCTTTTAAATATGAGTGGAAGCGGTCTGTAAGATAACTAATTTTTGAAGCAAAAAGAAGACAACTCTCAAGTTATGTTTAACATCGTAATTTTTTGCTTCTACTACATAAGCAACACTTTGTTGTTGGGCGTCTAGTATGTTGTAAAATAAAGTAAGTTTTTTTTTATTTATATATATATTTTTTTTAGCAATAAAAAGTAACTACACTGTATATTATATTAGAGACAACATAGTTTATTCATTATAGTCTCTACTTTTCATGTTTTCTTATAAATTCATCCTAATTTTTAAAATAAAGTCCCCCCCCCCAAAAAAAAAATCAAAATTAAACTTTTTCTTTTTTTCATTTCAAATGTTAAAACAGCTTCATCTTATAATATTGTTTGTCTTGCACGGTTAATTAGTTATTATTTTAGTAAAAAAAAAGTATTTATAAGCATATCATGCTTAATGATATATACGAATTTGTTTCTCTAATGAAAGAAAAATGTTTTGTTTTAAAAAATAATTCAATATTTATAAATCTACAGTCATGTTTTTTTTAATTGTATCAAATCATAGAGACTGTAAAATAACAAGAGAAAACATTTTTCCTTTATAACCTATAAGCCATTTCATATTTTTTAATAAATATTTTTTTAAAATAACAAAATTTTAATTAATTTTATAACAAACTACTTTTTTTGTGATAAAATATTTCAATTTTCCCCTCAAGCAAACCAATTAACAAAAATAAATTAATATTGATGAGTTAATAATTCTATTGTTTTAATATATAGTAATAATATTGTCAATAAAATTAATTTGCGTAATGAAAAAAAAAATTGTATTATTATCAAAATATAATTAAACATGCTCTTTGTGTATATACAAATATTGTAAGCCAATAGGAAAACAGGTTTATATAAGTGATCTCATAGTATCATATAATGACACCTGTCAATCAATCAATCAATCAGAAAGGGGGTTTGAAATTGAAGGGTTATATTATTTTCTAATATATTATATTATATCGACAAAATCAAATAGTAACCTCGTATCTTAGATTTTGATGTTTTCAAGTTTACAGTAGCACTGTAGCTCAGAAAAAAATTACAAAAAAATAACTTTTATTTTATCCTAAGACACATGTATTGCACATTACTTCAGCTCAGTTTCAAATTTTGCCAGCTGATGGTGTCTTTGTAATTAACTAATTAGTAACAAAAAACGACTTTTTTTGTGTACTTTTGAAAACAATGATTTGAAAAGTGCATTTCCTCTGAAAGTACATGAGATAAAAATTTCAAACTCAAACAACCAATAAAGGAAATATTGATTATTCATGCCATGCATACAAAAAAAAATTGCAACCAACCCCTTTGCCAAAATATGCAAAAAACGTAACTTTGAAACTACAAGGGTTTAGAAGCTGAAAATCAGTTTAGAGCCATAAATTTGTATTGGTAAAATGATTTGATACTTTAATTGAAATAACCTTAAAATAACCCCAATTTATAATTTAAAATTCTTGAGAGCGCCTAATAAATGCAGCCCGCAGCACAATCAGCCTGTAAAATGCAACCCGGAGTACATATACTTTTTAAATAAATATATATTTCCTCGCACAAATAACTGAACAAAATAATTTGAATGGTTTCATATTACCAATACACAATTCTACCCCTAAAGTGATTTTCAGCTTTAAAATCCTTGTAGTTACAAAGTTACTTTTTTTGCATTTTTTGGCAAAGGGGTTGGTTGCAATTTTTTATTGAATGCATGGCATGAATAATCAATATTTCCTTTATTGGTTGTTTGAATTTGAAATTTTTATCTCATGTACTTTCAGAGGAAATGCACTTTTCAAATCATTGTTTTCAAAATTACACAAAAAAAGTCGTTTTTTGTTACTAATTAGTTAATTACAAAGACACCACCAGTTGGCAAAGTTTGAAACTGAGCTGAAGTAATGTGCAATACATGTGCCTTAGGATAAAATAAAAGTTAATTTTGTGTAATTTTTTTCTGAGCTACAGTGCTACTGTATACTTGAAAACATCAAAATCTAAGATACGAGGTTACTATTTGATTTTGTCGATATATACTATCACCTTTAAAATGTTAATACTATTTTGAAATAATCCATACAGTTTACAAATAATGAAGTAATGTGTATGTGTATGAAATATATATTTTACACTTAATTAAATTTAATATGTTTTGCGTAAATTATATTGAAATGAAAGGTATGAAGACTATCATGACTGTAATGAAGACTATATATTGTATTGTGAATTTTATATAATTATAGTAATCACGTGCTTTTATAAGTGAAGATTTTCTTTACGTTATCTTCATTATGAAATATGACATCATACTTATTAACTTATTGTACAATTTCAATATATCAGTACTTCTTAGCCGTAAACAAATATTTCGTAGTTTTTATAGTAATTTAGTTTTTTTTTTTTTTTTTTTTTTTTCAAGCTAAACACACTTTTATGTATTTAAAGTTCTTTAAAAAAAAAAAAAAAAAAAAAAAAAAAAAAAAAAAAAAAAAAAGCGTCGGTAGCACTTACTTATTACTTATTAATAATAATGGCAAAATAATGGCAATAGTCGAAAAACTATTTTTGCGCTCTCTACTTATTATGTACCGTACCTGCACAATAAGTATTCTCGTATATAGCATAACAGTATATTCTTATTTGCATCTTGCGAAAGTAGTAAATTATTTAATAATTTGTTACGATAATATACAAACAAAATTATGGCCTTTAATTTCATTAATAATAAAATTACTAATAAAAAAAGACTTTGATTGAAGTTCAGACTTTTTGAGTGAAAAGTACTTGAATAATTAAGGTCAAATATTATCACTCTTGAAAAATCTCATTTAATAATAATATTAAAAAAAAAAATCAATAATTTTTTATGTTCATAACTTTTACTTTGCGTTGCTGAGAATGAGAAATTGTTTAATGACGATACAAGTGGAAAATTGAAACCATAATAATACTTATATATTTTATTACTATTATATATAATCACATGATATAACTGAATTATTTGTATATAACTATAACACTTGCCCATTTTTAAACAATACTAATGATAAAACGTATTTTTAACTCACAAAATAAATATTTTTATATCATATTACTAAAGATTTATTTTATTTGCCTATCTTTAAGTAGAATTATACTTTCTTTAAAATTATACATTTTATTTATTTTAATCTTATACGTAAATATACGTAAAAATATAAAATCCTTTAAAAGTTTTTTTTTATACCCATGTTAATTTTTTTCATAATACTTGTAACAATTTAAATAAGTTTAAATTTTTTTATGATTCGTTAGATTTCCATAATAATTTTGTATTTATGTAAATTTTTAAGCAAGACTTTTTTTTATAAATATGTATATACATAAAAAAATGAGTGAATATTTTTACAATTATTATAAGTTATTATTATTTTATATAATAATAAAGTAGAAAGTAAATGAAATTGATGTATGTTTATTTTTTTTATCTTTATTTTCCATGCAAGATACTAGTAAGAATAAAGATAATATAATTCTATTGTAAACATACATAATGGATTTTTTTTATTATTATATTCTGTATCTACAAAGATTATGGTAAAAATTGTATTAAGGAGTTATTATCAAACAGCAATGTAGCAATGACTGTGTGATAAGTGATAAGCTTGACATGTCTAGAGAGAGAGAAAAAAAGAAGGTATATTTTTCCCCTAACAAATAAGAAGTAGTGCATTCGACTGGGGGGTTAGTAAAGCCCCCTTGACACAAGATGAAAGCTTACTTTGCGTGATACTCTCGCACACAACAAGGGGAGGAAAAAAATAAGAGAGAAAAAAATACGAAAGGAAAAAAAAAAGTGCAGTTGAGATGACCACAAACAAAAAGTGATAACTGTATAAATAACATAAGTTTTTTCACCAGAATGAAAATAAATAAATGAATAAATGCAAGAATGAATGAATGAATGAATGAATGAATGAATGAATGAATGAATGAATGAATGAATGAAGGAACGAACGAACGAACGAACGAACGAACGAACGAACGAACGAACGAACGAACGAACGAACGAACGAACGAACGAACGAACGAACGAACGAACGAACGAACGAACGAACGAACGAACGAACGAACGAACGAACGAACGAACGAACGAACGAACGAACGAACGAACGAACGAACGAACGAACGAACGAACGAACGAACGAACGAACGAACGAACGAACGAACGAACGAACGAACGAACGAACGAACGAACGAACGAACGAACGAACGAACGAACGAACGAACGAACGAACGAACGAACGAACGAACGAACGAACGAACGAACGAACGAACGAACGAACGAACGAACGAACGAACGAACGAACGAACGAACGAACGAACGAACGAACGAACGAACGAACGAACGAACGAACGAACGAACGAACGAACGAACGAACGAACGAACGAACGAACGAACGAACGAACGAACGAACGAACGAACGAACGAACGAACGAACGAACGAACGAACGAACGAACGAACGAACGAACGAACGAACGAACGAACGAACGAACGAACGAACGAACCAACGAACAAACAAACAAACAAACAAACAAACAAACAAACAAACAAACAAACAAATAAATAAATAAATAAATAAATAAATAAATAAATAAATAAATAAATAAATAAATAAATAAATAAACAAATAAAATAATTCTGTATTAAACTTTATATTTGTACCGTGACTAGCTGGAATTGACTTACCCAAAGTATCATCGATATTTTATGTGTTATTCACACCACATAAAAACTTTTAAGTAAATAAAATATATATATTTTTTTAACTTCTTAAATATACTGTGCTTCATGAATAATTCAATCTAAAAGTTTTTTTTTCTCGTATTTACCATAACAACACAAATAGAACATTTCATCCACACAGATTGTATGTGGATGTTATAAGGAATTTGAAATTCCTAAATAATGGTAACAGCTTTATATAGGGAAAACACTAAGCTTGTATATACGTATATTTTTTTATTGTTGTTAGCTGTAGTGTACTATGACATATTTATTTTTTATATATGAATGCTTTTTTCTTTCTTTTATTCTTAGATTTAGTGAGTCTATACACTTATATTATATTAAATAAAAATATTAAATTGCAACACAAAAACATAATATTATTATTATTTGTTTGGCCTCAAGCATTACTTTTTTAATATCCTAAGTGTTTATACTTCATCTTACATCCAATATTATTATTTCTCAGAAAACTCATGTTTGTTTGTTTTTACTGCTATAAAGCTTGTTATATGCAGAAGAGCTAAAATAATTACAAATTTCTACTATACCAATCTAACAGATGCTACAATATTTATGTACTTGATTAAAATTTGACAAGACCAATGCTTGTTGTAACATTATAATGTTGCTATGAACTGCGTGGGTCAATTAAAATATTTCTAATAACACGGACAAGTAAATAACATCATAATAAATTAAACTAAAAATAGTATAAAATGTGAAGAAAAGTTAATAATATAAGTCAAATTTGCTTTATAAATAGAAACATCGTGAGTGATATGATTGTATTGTATTTTTGATAATGCGTGGAGAGCAGTGCGTGTCACGCGTGTACGTGTGCGTTTTACGACAACAGATGTCACATGATTTAGACAAATGAGAAAGTAGCGTGTATGCCAATGCCACCCTCTTTCTCTCTCTCTCTAAACTTTTGCTTCGTCAGAGAATTCAAACTTTCATTTCACTTCAAATTTCTTACTTTATAATAATTTCAGTACTTTAGAACTACTTGCTGTCTTCTTAAATAAATAAACACTGGTAAAGAAAAAAACAAACATAGTATACGTACTGCATAGCTGAAATACTCGTACTAAGGATCTTTTAAAGTAAATGAAGTAATTAAGAGTATCTTGCAAATGTTTCTGTTTAGCAAAATATTCCTTATCTCAAAAATTACAAGGAAATTATTAAGATTTAATGTTTGTTATATTATTATGTTTTTAATTAAATTTAAATGCTAAATCATAACAAATATAACGTCGTTGGTATTATACATGTCCGGGAGGCAAACATTTAAAGTGGATGACTTACACTGCAAAATATAGTGATGAGATGACTTTTGAAATAAAATAGAAATACGTTGCCTATACAATATGTGTAATAGTACTTGTAATTTTCTCCATCTATCTGTCAGATGGTCTCATCTCGCATGATATAGAAATATACTTGTTTTTAATACTGCATTTTCCTTATAATAAAAAATTAATATGCTAATTTTATTGGAAAACAGTATTATTATTT
The DNA here is from genome assembly GCA_949318235.1 of Ecdyonurus torrentis. NCBI lineage: Eukaryota > Metazoa > Arthropoda > Insecta > Ephemeroptera > Heptageniidae > Ecdyonurus > Ecdyonurus torrentis. The sequence goes on along the minus strand of OX439132.1, from coordinate 32,297,322 downwards.
TCACGTTTGGAAACTATTTTCTATGGGTATTTTTGAAAATTTTTAATGAGATCTATGCAGTACACGCGAAAAAAAAAAACGTAATAATTATTCTTGCTCATTTTTAGCTCAATTTGTTCAATACAGCATAATCTAATGCTGCAGCATTACATAATAAATAAGATACATATCATAAATATTTTAGTGTACAGCTGACAGCATAATTATTATGTTGTTCTAATTTAGCATCATTTATGCATTATAAATGCAGCATAAATTAAGTAATCTATTCTTTCTATGTAAAGCTAAGGTTTTATACTACACACTAAAAAAAAGTGTTAAAAAGCTTGTACAAAGTTTTTCAATGCTTTAAGTATTGTAGAATCAACAGTTATGACGTCACTAAACTTTGTCAATCTAATGATAAAAGCATGAATTACGTCACAAGCGTTAGAATCACAATGGAATAAACGTTAAACTTGGCCGTTGCAAATCTACGATTTTTCTATTTGGTCCCAACGCTTGTGACTTCATTAACGTTTTAATTGTTGAAATATCAACGTTTAGTGACGTCATAACCGTTGATGCCACAATACTTTAAGCATTGCAAAACTGTGTACAAGCTTTTCAACGCTTATTATTTAGTGTGTATATAAACCTTGGTCTGTACTTATATTACATTTCGTGTCTTTAAAAACTAACTGAAACTTTAAAAGTCAAAATTAACATCCTCATCATGAAGGGTTGTATTTTCTAGACCCGCCCCTTAAAAATTCATTGTAAATTCAACTTGCTTAGTACGCACCTCACCTTTATTTTCACCTCATTCTGTAAACATCACGCTAACACCAAACTTTTTTTCTCTCGAACTTTTTTTTTTCTGATCAAACTTATCAATAATTCAAATAAGATCGATAATACATACAATTTTTATATTATACATAAATTTTTAATACATTTTTTTTCTCGTGTGTTAAATAAAATTATATTTTCAAACTTTTATTTTGTTGGTCATGAATATATTTTCTAATACTCTACTTTTAAATATATATATATATATATATATATATATATATATATAAAATATATATATATATATATATATATATATATATATTATATATATTATATATATCATTATATTATAAGTTTATAACTATTATATTATGTACAGGTGGTAAACTTAAAATCTTATTAATATACGGGCCTTATTATGTAAAAGCATATAAAATTAAAAAGTTAAGTTAACCATTCGTACTCTCATACAGAAGTATAACAAATTTTATTGTTTGAAGTTTAGATATAATTTTTAATTTAAATTAATATTCATTATATTTGTTTTATTTTAGTTCATCGTTGAAAATAATAATTAAAAAATGTTGTTCAAAAAATAAATAATAATAATAAAAAGTTGCGTTTATCGTTATTATTTCTTTAAATTTTCTTTATTCCGCATTTTGAGTAAACATAATCAATCATTGACTGCTTATGTTTACTCAAAATGCGGAAAAGGAAGTGCCGGAAGAGGAAACCACGTGACGGTAAAAGTGGGAGAAAAGTTGGTGCCAGCAGCAAGCTAGGCCTGAGCTACCTCCCACTTTTACCGTCACGTGGTTTCCTCTTCCGGCACTTCCTTTTCCGCAGTTTAAGTAAACATAAGCTTGTTCTGTAAAGTAAAGTGAATCTCAACAACAGTGATTGGCTGACCAACAAAATACGACACATTCATTGGTTGATCTTGTTTTTTTTTTGTGCCAATAAAATTGAGTCGCATGAAGAGCATAGAACTTTTTTTTGTGGAGTTTCTTTCATTCTTATCAAGTTCAAAGTTCTAAACGAAGAAATAACAATGATCGACCATATGTATAAACGTATTAAACAGGTAACGACTTCATATCTAGCTGATTATAACAAAAGAACATTTTTGAAGCCGGCTCAATTTTTGTGTGTAGTTTACAGAACGAGCTATAAGCAGTCATTGACACAGTCATAAACACACACAAACATTATTTACCTCGGATTTGCTTCAGAAAACTAGTGTCTGTCTGCCTGCGGTTGAAGGTAGTCAGTCAAATAAACCTTAACTTTATTGATGAAGTATTAATGATTGATTAAATTGTGTGTTTTTTTGACAATTAGAATATTAAACAATATGTGAAAGTTATTATAAAATAAGACATTTGACATTAATTACCATTTTGTGTCTCCAGGTCTTCGCATCCTGGTTTTCAACGTCATATAAGGTACAGTAAATATATTTTTATTTATTACTTTCTTTGACTTTGTAATTTATAATTACATCGAAAGCAGATATTTTAATTAGATCACCAGTCACCACATATGATGATGAAGTATAAGTTTTTTGTGGTAATTCAATAGAGGTTAATTAATGTCTTCTTTTTTTACTTTTTTTTTTATAAGAAATCTGTTGCGAAGTTAAAAGCAAAAAAATATAAAAGCTTTTTTTTTTTCTCTCTCTCTCTCTTTTCAAAGACTCTTTTATATTATTATTTGAAGAAGTTTCCATTTTTTTTTGTCCGTGCGTATACTGTATATATATTTTTATATTGATTCGACAGAGAATAATAGTTTTTTTATAAGATTAATTTATTTTTACGTACAAAAACACATGTTTTCTTTTTGTGACAAAATAATTTATAATAATAATATAAAAAAATCAAATCAAAGTGAATTTTCTTTTAATAGATTTTTTTTTTTCTTGTGACGTTGATAAATTTGTTTTATTGTTGCGTTTTTTACTTAACTTATATAACATAACATGTAAAGTATAAAAATAATATAGTTTGTATAATTTTGCAGTATTCTTTGTGTATGGGAATAGACACGTTAATTATAGTTATATTGTTGTTGCTTGATTGAAGTAAAGAAAAATATATATAAATATCATATACCACGTCAAAGGAACGAAAGTTAAAAAAATTACAGAACAAAACATATAACTTTGATTAAAAAAAATCTTTTGATAACGCAAGGTATATTATAGGGTCCTATATAGTATATTATAGTAAAAGAAAAAATACATGAAATTGGTCATAGAATTTTTCAGACACAATTTACTGTTAATATTGACTGCTTATGAGTGCTTATGTTTACTCAAAAATGCGGAAAAGGAAGAGCCGGAAGAGGAAACCACGTGACGGTAAAAGTAGGAGAAAAGTTGGTGCCAGCAGCAAGCTAGGCCTGAGCTACCTCCTACTTTTACCGTCACGTGGTTTCCTTTTCAGCATTTTGAGTATACATAAGCGGTCATTATCAGTTTGCAAATTAGACTTTTCAAGCTAATCTTTTTTATTCGCTCCCTATATATCAATAAATAAATAATATCATTGTTAATTTAATCTGTAAGATTGAAAGCAGATGTTATTATAGAAATAATCATTATCATAAAAAAACGTTGGACTGCATAATGTTTTATTATATATAACAAAAGTGTTCTTAATCTTATTAGTAAATTGGAGTTGAATAAAAAATGATGCGTCATGCGTAAGCTTTTATACACAACAGTAATGTTTTCTTATATAAATATACGATAGATCACGCTACAAATGCATTAGGTACGCAACTTATGATAAATCAAGTATAAATAATTCCATGAGTATGACTCATCAAAATAATTAAAAGAAATTTGTTTCTAAAAGACATGCAGTTTTGAGGTATGGTTACATAAGGTGTCCTATGCATTGCATAGAATGGAATTGCTTCCGTTACTATACAAAAAAAAAAAATGTAATTCTAAACAATATTCTACGAGAATGGATTTTTAAATATTTAAATTTTCCCTGGTTAAAATTTCTAGATGTTTGGTTACTATGGAAGAATACTGCTTAAAATAATGCATCAATATTATACGTTTTATTTTTAAGTACGCGTTTGTAAAGGGGTTTGAAATCTAAACATTTACATTTTACTTTCTCGTCATGGTAGACAAAATGCATTCAATTGAAAGAAAATAATGTAAACGCACCCTCATTTTAAGCTTTTAAAAAAACACATGTTAATATCATTTATAAAAATTAGTACATTTTTATATACGTATGTTAATATTATTCAATTTTTGTATGGAGTATCAGAGATTATTTGGTATAAATAAATATTGTATGATTAAAATAGACGAGAGAAAGAGAGAGAAGGGGAGATATAGCTTGAATAATGTTATATTAAAGTCAATATAAATGTTTAAATGTTAATTGAATGATGTTTCAAAACGTATTTATAAATCTGATATATTTTTTTTACCAAATAAAAGCGAAAGAGGGATTTTAAAATTAGCTTTTCATGTAAAACGATTGTGTGTATTGAAAATTTAATGATTGTACACGCTGAGTGTTAATATTTGCTATTACATGATTTTATCTACGTTCAACAGAGAGAACAAAGAAATAATAGAGGGAGAGAGAGAGGGGGGGGGGATGTTTGATACAATACTATGTAAGGATTATACAGGAGGGGGACACAAAAATCACATCATAGCAATAAGAACAAGGGATTAAGATTTCCAAACCATTGCGTACTTAAAAGTAAACTTGGAATTGTTTAATTGTACATCAGTTTTCTTTGATGAATAAGGTGTTGAAGTAATCCTCGAATTCAAGAACATAAAACAGATTTTTTTTCTTTTATAGTTTTTAGATTAAGTATACTTAAATATATATAAAAAAAATCTTTGAAGTTATAAGCAGCCAGTGTCGGAAATAAGCACAATTTATGCTTCATTTATATTATATAAGCATTTTTTCAATTTCATAAATAATTATTCTGTACAACATATACATGTATAATTACTATTCAAAATTGCAGAAATTATGTTGTTATGAGTATAGCATATTAATTACGTATTTCAGTACGTATATTGGATTTACATTAAATACTTAATTGCAACGTTTTTGTTCCAAATTTGAAAAAATATAATATAATAATGTAATTTACATTTTCATATTCATCACAATATTAATTAACTCTGAAAAAAATAATAACAAATAACATGACTGTGACAACAATAATCAGAGATCTATCACTTGAAACACGAATTACAGTATAAATAGCAAATGAGGCCGTGTTGCTGTGTCCTAATGTTTGGACACAAAAGTGTCCCAATAAAAGTTAAAATACCGTCCATTTGTAACAATGTAACATACTATGAAGTAAAAAAAAAAAAAAAAAAAAAAAAAAATCAACATTTTTACCTATATTTCACAAGTAGAAAACGCTCATTAGACCTTCAACTTGTTCAATAATATAATCTTAAACGAGTTCATACATGTTAACCCCCAGGGAGGTGGAAATTACATACGTGCAATTAGCACAGTTTGGCAGGGTCACACGGAGGAGAAAGGCACAGTCTGACTCGAGAGTGAACTACTGTTGTGTATGGTCGTAAGAGTGGTCGTAAGTTAACGGCCGTATTTTTCCTGTAAATAACGACTGATATATTCTACCGTATTTCTTTCTCATTCAATAAATAATACAAATTACATTATCTGATCTGAATTGAGTCTTTCATTTAACTATGAATGGTGCATTCTGGATCATTTGAATCGAATTTATTTATACTCCTTTACAATATATAATATATTTTATATTCTATTTTTAATTTCTAATAAATCAATATTAATATTGATAACAATAATATTATAATAAAATATTGTTATTTATATATATGTTATTTAATTATTGTGATAAAAATAAGCGAACAATAATTTTATGATAAACTTTCGTCTGCCATATGTTTATTTTACTTAAAAATATGAATATATATCCGTAAAAATATATACGATCAATTTTTATACATTTTAAAAATAGTTGTGACTTTTATTTTAAAATAATATTGATTTTGTTTAAATATGCTCTCTGCATTTATATAAAACTATGTAGATAAAGATCAACGTTTTATTTTCATTTAGTATAAAAAAAGATAATTAAAAGATATTATGTTTTGTTATAATGTCACGATAAAACATGAAAAATACCGTGATAAGCTGTGTTATATTTATTTTATGTAGGAGATAATAGTGAAAATATTTTATAACTTTTTTTTTTAATTAATTCAGTATTTTGTATTAATGCTATATAGGTTTAAAATACATTTATATAATTCAAGTTAATATGGTATTATTTATTGTTTTATGTGTATGTATAATGTACACAATTTTTAACTTCAATGCATATAAAAGTGAATGTTATGATGTGAGTATAAATAGAGAATACTGACATATTGTTAGTTTTATTGTCACATTGAAAATGAAAAGTATCATATGTACTAATAACAGATATAAAAAATAGTTGTATTAAAATATCGATACTGTATAACAGTCTTTTTTTTATAAGCTAAATACCTATAGTTGCTCACTCATTACAAATATAGATATTTTATTTATTTTTAAAGCTATAAATTAAAAGTTTATTTATAAAAATTAGATAATATACGTAATATAAAAATATAAATGTTTTTAAACATATTTAAAATGATTATAATTATATATAAAAATTAATATTTCGTTTAAATTGAATTGCAATGCATCCATGACAACTTTTTAAATGACACATGCATTAAGTCTTGTTTACTCGAAGCAATATTTTTATAGTTCACAATAAATGTGATTGCATGTAATCTCGATTTAAAAGTTTTTAATTTTCATGCCGACAAATTTATTGCTCAATGAAAATATTGCTCCATGTAAGCAGACCATAAACATATTATCGTACTGAGACATCTTGTATATTATGTGACTTACAACTGAACTTTTTTTTAATATTCTAATTTTTCGATGACACATCATTAACTTTAATATTAAATCTATGACCATGTAGACTTTTTATTATTTTGATTATCTAGAGTATGACTGATTGGTAGAGGCAACGGACTCCTCGTAATTCTATGTTTCTTACCGAGCACAGGCTTAAGTCACGGGTCTGGTTGCTTACGTGAAGCGTGAAAGCACAACACGTTACGCGATGCGTGTTTACATGCTTTCTATGACAACGTACATCATGCGGGAGGTAAATGATTGATGTGATTGCACCGTCCAGCCTGCCAAGAGTTTTTCTAGTTCTCTTACGGGTTCTGATAGCGAATACTGGGGTGTGTATTTAGACCTTGGTCGGCCCTTGTGTGCGGTTCTCAATGTCCGCGACGATAAAACGATAACTTAACAAGACTATGGTTAAGGTGAGGCAAAAAAAAAAAAAAAAAAAAGAAAAAAAAAAAAAAAAAAGAGGAATGTAGTAAGACAAAAGGTTTAGTCGGTGCCGGTCTAAATTTTAACCAATAGAAATCTAACAAATACCGTAATTTTCACCACTTAAGAATAAGTTTTTTATCGTCATGTTGTTCTGAGTTACCCTGAAATTAAATTTCTTATCTTTTTTTACTATTATGTGAATATTTAACTTCACCAAATGCTAATTCACAGAAAACACATTCAGGATCAACATTAGTATAAAACATTGAGTTTTCATAATAAAAGTATAAACATTTGACATTATAAATTCGAGACAAATATCACACAAACTTTCTCAAAATCAAAATTACACATTCTCCTACTACATATTAACTTCTACATCTATAGATACCTGATATTTGTACATACACACCATTGCCTAGATAAATACAAACATCCTATATTATATCCACTTAAATAAATATGTAAAACTGACAACTTATTTCAAATATAATATACTGGAGAATCAAATATTTTAATATTATTCTGATATTTACCTCCAGTAAACATATTTTACCTCAATTCATACTTTAATTTGAAATATCGTGTGTGTGTGTGTGTGTGTGTGTGTGTGTGTGTGTGTGTGTGTGTGTGTGTGTGTGTGTGTGTGTGTGTGTATGTACTATATATATATATATATATATATATATATATATATATATATATATATATATATATATATATATATATATATATATATATATATATATATATATAGCTATTTTGATTTTAATATGTAAGCATAATAAGGTTTAAAACCCTAAACCTAATATTTAATCCCAACATATTATGAGATATACATGTATTTTATTTTAAATAATAAACTATCTTATGCATTATTAAGTACTCAAATCAATTATGTAATTATTTACCTTTATAATTTATAAAATTGCTATGAAGGGTACTGTACTATAAATAGAATAAAGCTATTTATTAATTTATTTAGAATCAATAGACATTCAAGTACTGAGGTGTGGATAATTTCACAAAGCACTTTTTTTCCGTCTTTCCCGACGATTAATGCAAAGAGACATTTCAAACAAAATTTTAAGCATTTTTTTTGATATAATAAGGCAAGCTATACGTGATTTATTTTAAATTTTTTTTTAATTTATTATACATGCCAATTTTTAAACAATTTCAAAATATAAATATTACAATTTCACTGCTTCAATAATGTTCTTCAAATAATATTACTGATATATAGTGTAAAAAATAGCAGTAACGATACAAGAAAAATAAAACCTTTAGAAAGTATTGTATAATAAAACAGATTTTACACTACATATTAGATTCTATGTAAATTAGAGATTTGTCATTGTTTTAACAATTGAATAACTACAACAACAATAAAATGAATTGTGCAACAATGAATAATTGACGATTTACGTAGAATATTATATTGTGAAAGTGGCTTAATATTTAGAAATACCAAACTTCTTCTTCGTCTTTTTTTTTTAATTTTTTTTTAACAGTAATGGATATAATAACATTAATTCAAATTTGAAAGAAAGAACTCCTTTGTGAAATATGAATGCACACAAAACGCACACAATATATTACCATAGTAGCTCAATTCATATTTTTAATAAAATATACGCCCACTGTTTTATATTTTATAATACTAACATTATTGAAAAACTTTGTACGAATTCGCAATGTTATTCTTATGAAATAAACATACATAAATATGAATAAAGTAGCAACTTAGATCAAAACCAAAAGTGCACCGTGAATCAAAATATCTGCAATTTTAATTTTTACAAAAAAGAATTTCTGATTTTATCAAAATACACCATGCAAAATATGCTCGTGCAATGTTTATGACGGGATATTTTTTTTTCTTTCAGTGTCTCAATAGATACAGTATGTATAATTATATATTCTCAATATATAGTTTCATTATAAAATATAAAAGAAATCCAATATACTGTACTATATTGCATGTATTTATGTACTATTTCAATGAATTGAGTACATAGAGAGTGACAATTTAATGTCGTTTGTTTATTATTTTCATGTTCCGAAGTAATTTTTCTACATTATAATAAAAGTCTGTTAGTCTGTATATATATATATATGTATATATATATATATATATATATATATATATATATATATATATATATATATATATATATATATATATATATATATATATATATATAGCGTAATTGGTATTATTGTACTTTAATATCATGCAATAAGAAATAATGTTTGTAGATAACGAACGTTTCTTGAATAAACTACAATATAATGTAATTTAATTTTATAACTTTATATTTAATTGATTTTTGTTATTAAGAAAGACATTTTAATTCTATTAAAGTTAATAATATTGGAATTGCAAGAACTTCTTTGTTACTATAAATATACACTTCTGTTTTTATTATATTATATACTATTTATATAGTTTTGATATTACAAAGATACAACAAAAAGAGTAGTTCTATAATTAATCTTATTGTTTAACAATACCATACTCAAGTAATTATAAACTGAAACATTTTATGTTATAATTTGTATTCTTGGTAATATTTTCTTTTAAATAAAAACTAAATTTAAGTGAAGAGATTTAGTATTAGCTACATCCTTGTGGACCTATAGGGGTCATCCAGTCTTAGGATGTTCGAGTGCGATTTCGAAAAAACTTCAAACAGCACACGTTCGTAGTTCGTGTGCGTGTTCGTTGGATTTTTTTTTTTTTTTTTTTTTTTTTTTTTTTTTTTTTTTTTTTTTTTTTTTTTTTTAGATTTTCGAGTGCGCGTTTGACGAACACTCGTTTGACGTGTTCTCTTTTAGCCATATACCACATGAAACAATGTATTATGCTTTTTAATAATTAAACACAAAATGGGATCTCTAAAAACTAGTGACAATTTCTAACAGAAAATGAAAACTGTCACATATGCTACTGGTGAAACTATTCCTGTATCTGACGTCAGAAACAGGTACAAATTAGTACGAAAATGTTGTGCGGGTTGCATAAGTTGACATTTTCTGATAATGCTATACGGCACTTTTGATAAACAAGCCAATGAATGTTTTTATGATGTAAATCGCATCAAATGATTTGTGATGTAAATGATTATTCTTTCTTCTGGTCAATTTTTTATATTTCTGTTATACTTCTGTAATTAAAATTGCTTACAACAAATGTATAAACTCTCAGACAAATTAATTTTGTAAATGTCAGAGGACCATGCAAGTGGGTGTATACCTTTTATGCGGTCTCTAATAAAAACTTTTTTTTTTTATTAATATTGTAAGAAAAATGAGTTAAAAAATAAAAAATAATAAGGCATAATTTTAGTGTTCCTGTCAAATCGGTTTACAACCATGCTCATTAAATCAAGATATCTTTTTATTATTTTTCCTTCAGTTTTACTACATAGCATAAGAAATATGCTGCTTTAAAACTATGAACTTTTTAAAAAATATATTTTTGCTATAGTGGTACACCGTGGTTGTCACAAAAGTAATAAAACATGTCCCAGATTTGTTATATAAAGCACCTGGAAATAGAATTGCTTCTCGAAATCTTTTCCAAGCCTTATATATTCTGCAGTTTGAACGTAAAACTGAATAACTATACAATCCAGGAAAAAAAAAACTATCCTTGTTATATACATTTTCAAAATACCACGATCTATTTATTGCACGCAATAACTATGAATCTATGTTGGTAAATCGGATTTACATAAAGTCGTTTTATTTTCCTACGCAGTGATAAAGAACTATGTGATGCTATATGGACCGTCTAATATAAAATGACAAAAATTGCATAGAAAGCTCTGTTCCAACCCATATCTTATTTACAGTATTTATTTATAGTGCAATATGCACAAATAGATAAATAAATAAAAAAACAAACAAAAACAAAACAAATAAACAAACAAACAGATAATTCATTGTTCACAATAAACAAACACTCTTATACCTTAAGAATATGAATTTTTTTAATCATTATCGGTTTAGCAGCGTAACATTTTAAAACATTTTTATTGCCCTGAAAATCGCACAATAAAATCGTTCGTATAAATTCTTTTTTTTTTTTTAAAGCCCCCAGAGAATAACGTATTAAAAATTTAAGGGAGGAAATTAAAGACAAAATTACCCCTAAAGTATGTAACTGCTAATAAAAAAAATACCATAGATAAAAATTTAAAAATGTTACCTTGGTGTCTTTATAGAAGATATGAATATACAGTATGTTTTTAAAAGTTTTTTTTTTAAAGCTTATAGGAATAAAAAAAGTTTTCTTTCTTTCTTTCTTTCTTTCTTTCTTTCTTTCTTTCTTTCTTTTTTTTATTATTTGACATTAAAGTCAAGTTTTGAGTAATTTTAATAAATTTTACATAAACAAAAGGTAGAGAGTGAGTGAGTTCGATGGTTTTAGAGGTCAGTCGTGTGGTTTATGGCGCCATATACAAAGTTGGCATGCGTGTTATATGGAGCAATAATATTCCCACAAGCAAAAGAAGAAGTATAAGCTTTAGTTTCGCTAGCTAAAACTCTCAAAAAAATTCCCGTGCTATATCCACACAAAGTCATAAAGTCAAAACAAGAAGGATTGCTATACTACTTTTTTTTTTTGTAAACCAAACTTTTATTTTTATTATATTTATGTTCTAGAAAATAAAAATACAATTTTATTTATGTATATACGTACACGGAGAAAAAAAGTTAAATTTGTTTTGTATAATAATGTGCTCATTATTTTGGTGAAAACAATTTGATTGAAAGTAAAATGTTTTGAAATATTCATATTTTAGTCCTGAAATATGAAAAATTTTAATAATTTTTTATCCCTTTTTGATTTTATGTACTATAATTCCAAACAACTACTAGATTTCTATATGGTTTTATACAATCTTTAATTAAAGATTATGATTTTTTATCAAGTATAACACTAACTTTGTTTTATACTTTACATACTATAGCATTAGTATTAAAATTATTGATACACTTTGTACGATGTTTCCAATTTTATTCTAATGAAATAAACACGCATAGTTTGAATTGAGTAGCAACTTAAATCTAAACCGAAAGTGTATCATGATGCAAATTATCTGCAATTTAAATTTTTACAAAAATGAGATTCAGATTGTATTAAAATATAGCACGCAAAATACATACATATTGTGCATTTGTTTCTATATATGGTATATAAACAAAAAAGTCCACTCTTTCAGTGTTCAGTAATAATTCTCCACATAGAATAACAAAATAGTTTTAAATCTTGATTTTTGTTCCACTTTAATTTCTTTTACATATAAATCTTACCATTCCCAGGTAACACTAAAAAAACACATTAAAAAGTTCTGATATGTATTTTTAATAGGGAAATGTTAGGTATAAATTTTTTTAGGGATTACGACGAATAAAATGTAAAATAAAAAGAAAGAAAAAATATATAAATACAAAAAAAAAAGTTGTGTTTGAATATAATATTATTTAGTATTTAATTTAAAGCAAAAGAGAGAGAAAAAAATGGATTTAAAATTATAATTTTTACAAGAAAAAAAGTAGAGATTTAAAATAATAATTCTTAATTTATTATACAACGTATGTAAAGTAGTATAAGTTTACATCATATATTATGAGCTGAACATTAATATTTTATGCTCTATACCATATTACACTATCTTTTACTTTATATAGAACTTTAAGCCATATGTTATAAGTATAAGAACTTTAAGTAATATAAAGATCGATTTATGTAATATATTTATTATAATAAAAAGAAAGATATAAAAAAATGCTAATGTATTGAAGTTAATTTATACGTTTTTATATTGTTATAGTGGTTGTAAGGAATTATAGGCAGGTTGAGAGATTGAGAGAGAGAGAGAGAGAGAGAGAGAGAGAGAGAGAGAAAGAGAGAAAGAGAGAGTTCTTGCGTTTACTAATTCTACTAAAATAAAATCCTAAAATAAATACATGGATACAAAAAAGTAACAAAGAAAGCTGATAAACAAACTAAACTACAGACAATGTGTAAATAACAGGGAAATTCATATACGTTATAATGAAATATGCAAAAGAATTTTTTATTATATATTTTGTACAGCATGGTATATTATACGGAATTTACAAATCACATACTGTACTGTACTGTACTGTACTGTACTGTACTGTACTGTACTGTACTGTACTGTTACTACTGTACCTTTGCGAATTCTGATGAAAGAAAAAATAACTGCAAAGTAATGAATGGGTAGTTGTTGTTTTTTTTTTGTTTTTTTGCTTGTTGAATGTTGTTAGAATATGATATTTTTAACTCATTGAATTAAAATTATCGATGAGAATATATTTTTTCTTGAAATGGCAAATTTTAATTTTGACAACAGTCTATATGTAATTCTTTCTTAAACTCTTTATGTAAGCATTGTTTAATAATACTTATAATATTATTCAAAGTCCCCCAAAATTTAGAGTTGAATAATTTATAGTTAAGTAGCAAATTAGTTTAGTAAAAAGATGTCATTTGCAAAACTCATTTAAAAAATGATAGTCTTGAAAATTTCATGTTCCGTGCAAAAAATATTAACAAAATATTGCATACATGTGACATTAAAATTATGCAAATTGAAGTTGGGGAACCTTATTTCAAAAATCGACTAAATTTTCTTGATTTTCTCCTTTCCTATTAGTAATATAGCAGTAGCAGACATTTTTTCCCTTCAACAATGGAATATCCAAATTGCCTATTATAAAGTAAGTTTACTGTTCATATAAACTTGTCAAAAAAGTTTCAAATTCCATTGCAAATGATAATTTTTTATATAAAAAGGATACACAGAACATAAAAATTCATACTCGAAAACTACAATCAAATTTCAACAAAAACAGTAATATTACGCGACACTTATTGATTCTTTAATTTAATAATAAAATTAGACACAGAAAATTGAATATTATATTTTTTTAGTCTATACGTGCTGTCATTAAACTTGGTTTTGTAAATACTATTAAAGTTATTTCCTATTGTCACGAGAAAAAGTCATTACATTTTTGTCAATAACTGACAATATAACCATCATGACAATTACTCTAACCTAAAAATTATTTTATTTAATGTTCAAAAATAGTTACAGTACTCACTTTTTTATATAATAATATATTTTATCTTTTATATAAAAAAAGTCACTATTTAAATATATACAATTTTTTTTTATTATTCAAATGTTTGTATTTAAAATGCAAACAACGAAATGTTTAGAGTCAAATTTAATATTTTCATCATGAAATTATTCTAAAGTGGAGTTTTATACAAAAAATTAGTTAAAATTTTATATTATATAAAAAAAAAAAAGTATGTATGTATATGCATATAATGTATGTATAGAGAACTTTTAAATTATGTTTTTTTATTATTATAAATGCAAAAGGATGTAATAGCATTATTTTACGATTTTTAATTCTCTCTTTTTCTCTCTCCAACGGATGAATTTAAAGTATATTTTTGGTTCAGTTAATAATTATATACATAAAAATAATTATCAGGTAATTTTTAAATTTTCCTTTTTTTGTTATTGTTTTGTTTTTTATTAAAATATGAATGAAAATGAGAGAAAAAAAAACTTGCAAACATTAAATTAAATAATTAATGATCAAATTAATGGACAGAATCATAATATATAAAAAGATGAATCATAAATTATGATTCTATAAACATTTATAATGAAATATATTATAAATAGTTAGGTATATATATATATATATATATATATATATATATATATATATATATATATATATATATATATATATATATATATATATATATATATATATATATATATATATATATATATATATATATATATATATATATATATATATATAAACATATATATATGTACTAAAACAATAAGTCAGTTTGTAGTGCCAATTAGTGTAATACGATTTGCAAGAGATTTCTATGTTATTAATAGCTACTTTAAGGAATAATAACATATTAAATTATGCAAAAGAATATGTACATACACTATAGTTAAGAAATTACATAATACATACGGGAGCATGGATGCATGATTAATGTTAGCAGCTAACAGCTTGCAAATCTCAATTATGTAAATACCTACAAGACTGCAATATGTATAATATGTATATGTACGTACTTGGTCTTACATGCAATTTGCAACACGTATACTTGCACCGCGCTTATTTAATTATATAACACAGTATGTCCTTGTTATATATAGATTTTTACCTTTTTGCTTTGAATTCAAATTGCTATTTCACTTTTTTTTTCTCATTATATGTAGAGCAAAGAGATTTTTTTTTTATGTTGACAACTATAATGGAGATTAAAATGTCTTAAGTTATAAAATGTTTCATCTAAAACTGGAGCACAGCTATTTAGTAATTATATACTTACTTGATAAGTGTTAGATTATATGAATCAAATTTAAAATAAAATTTATATATATATATATATATATATATACATATATATATATATATATATATATATATATATATATATATATATATATATATATATATATATATATATATATATATATATATATAATTTATTTAATTACCAAGTGTTATAAATCAATTGCTTTCATATAAAATGGATTATAAGATAAGAAATGAAAATCAAGCCTGGGTCAATAAAGAAATTGTATTCTTATTCTTTAAGGCGTAGAACACCTTGAACAAAAAAAAAAAAAAAACTTGTCTATTATCCTAACATACCTCAGAATCTTGGCTGAGTCATTGATTTCTAATTTATTTTCCATTCGCGAAATGGCAGATGCATTTTAATGACGTTCGCTGTTAATAATGTTCGCTGGTCAAGGCGCGCGGAAACAAGCGAGCTGTGACGTCATAAAACCGCATCTGCCTTTTCGTGAATGGAAAATAATTAGAAATCAATGACTCCAGCCAAATTAACGTTGATATTTAGGTATGTTAGGATATTTACATAAGTTTTTTTTGCTATCAACGTGTTCTACGCCTTTAAGTAAAAAAGGGTCCAGACTATTGTATTCCATCTTATTTAAAACAATGTGCATCATATTTAATATTGAAAAATGCGTTACAGAAATACCTACTTAAAAATGTTTTTTACAGTGTATCTGATTATTTAGGAGTTAATAATGTGAAATAATATAATTGATTTTTCACATCAAGATGTATAGTTATTGGTATGATTTATTGTATTGTGTTTTTGATTTTTGTGTACATTGTATTTTGACTTGTTCTACTCTGTAAAGACTTAGAACATATAATAAAATCTGATATCTTATCTTATCTCTTACATGAAGAAAACTTAATACCCAAAATATAGCTTTGCGTTTTTTCAACACAATGATTTGTTATTAGACGTATCAGCTGCATTACTATGCTGTAGTGCAGAGTAATATTGCAGTCTAGTTTTATTTCGTTAATGATGAAAAGTAAATTTTCTGAACAGCACATTTGATTAAACATAATTAACAATCAACTCTTTCAATTTTTCCCATATACAGACTCTGTTTCAATGTTTTTGTTTTTATATTATATTGCCTTATGAAAATACCCTGTATTTTTATGGAGCACTACGTTAAATAAAGTCTCTTTGTGAATGCATATGGCAATATTGTAAAAGTGCCAAAGTGCCTGTGCTGTACGTGGGGCATCGGAATTGATTAGAATTGGAAATGGTTAGAATCGGAAATGGTTAGAAAAAATAAGAGTGGTGGGGATGAGTTCGATGAGACGACGTCAGTGGTGGGGGGTGTCTTATTTTATAATAATATGGCAACATGGCATTGCATTTTATTTATTACATAGTGGAATTGATTAGAATGGGAATTGGTTAGAATCGGCATTGGTTCGAAATATATTTTTATTTATTTTATTGAGTGGAATTGATTAGAATGGGAATTGGTTAGAATCGGAACTGGTTAGAAAGAAATTTTCATTTATTTTATTGAGTGGAATTGATTAGAATGGGAATTGGTTAGAATCGGAACTGGTTAGAAAGAAATTTTTATTTATTTTATTGAGTGGAATTGATTAGAATGGGAATTGGTTAGAATCGGAACTGGTTAGAAAGAAATTTTCATTTATTTTATTGAGTGGAATTGATTAGAATGGGAATTGGTTAGAATCGGAACTGGTTAGAAAGAAATTTTTATTTATTTTATTGAGTGGAATTGATTAGAATGGGAATTGGTTAGAATCGGAACTGGTTAGAAAAATATTTTTATTTATTTTATTGAGTGGAATTGATTAGAATGGGAATTGGTTAGAAAGATATTTTCATTTTTTTTATTGAGTGGAATTGATTAGAATGGGAATTGGTTAGAATGGGAATTGGTTAGAAATATATTTTTGTTTATTTTATTGAGTGGAATTGGTTAGAAGGATTTGTTATTTACGCGCGTCTTATTTAAAACTTTATTTAATCGTTATCTACTGTATTATTTGCTATTTAAAAGCATCAAACTATTATTCAGAATATAACTACAGAATTTAAGCATACATATTAAAGCCAACGCCATGTTGGATCAATCAATATTATACGCCGCATAGGAAAATGACTCGTTTTGCCAGTTCAAAAATAGTAAACAATATTTTTGAGAGCATTAATGCTGTTAATAGGATAAATTAGAATCTCAGATATGCGAGAAAAATAATAATAACAGAATATTGACCGTTTTTACAAATAAAAGTGCAAAAACTGAAGTTTGTTCTATGCTGAGCAATGTTGTTCATTGATCCAGTATGGCGTCGAAGCTCAATCAGTATGACGTCATGCGAAAACTTACTCTGTAATCTATTTTTATCGCTTAATTTTATTGCTGAGGGCTGAGGCTGTGCTGTAGAAATTTAGGGCACATAGTATTGTGTGTTTTCTGTAAAATATATTCTTTCATGCAAACGCCGCATCATACATTTTTTTCTTCACTTTATGCTTTATAAATTAATTATCAGTGGCTTTAATATGTATGCTTAAATTCTGTAGTTATATTCTGAATAATAGTTTGATGCTTTTAAATAGCAAATAATACAGTAGATAACGATTAAATAAAGTTTTAAATAAGACGCGCGTAAATAACATATCCTTCTAACCAATTCCACTCAATAAAATAAACAAAAATATATTTCTAACCAATTCCCATTCTAACCAATTCCCATTATAATCAATTTCACTCAATAAAAAAAATGAAAATATCTTTCTAACCAATTCCCATTCTAATCAATTCCACTCAATAAAATAAATAAAAATATTTTTCTAACCAGTTCCGATTCTAACCAATTCCCATTCTAATCAATTCCACTCAATAAAATAAATAAAAATTTCTTTCTAATCAGTTCCGATTCTAACCAATTCCCATTCTAATCAATTCCACTCAATAAAATAAATAAAAATATTTTTCTAACCAGTTCCGATTCTAACCAATTCCCATTCTAATCAATTCCACTCAATAAAATAAATAAAAATATATTTCTAACCAGTTCTGATTCTAACCAATTCCCATTCTAATCAATTCCACTCAATAAAATAAATGAAAATTTCTTTCTAACCAGTTCCGATTCTAACCAATTCCCATTCTAATCAATTCCACTCAATAAAATAAATAAAAATATATTTCGAACCAATGCCGATTCTAACCAATTCCCATTCTAATCAATTCCACTATGTAATAAATAAAATGCAATGCCATGTTGCCATATTATTATAAAATAAGACACCCCCCCACCACTGACGTCGTCTCATCGAACTCATCCCCACCACTCTTATTTTTTCTAACCATTTCCGATTCTAACCATTTCCAATTCTAATCAATTCCTGTGACCCCTGTACGTTATACGTTAATTTACGTAAATTCTGTACAGTACAGTAGGCTAGCAAAATATAGGAAAGTTCTCTGAAAATTTAAATTATAAAATTTACTAGAAAATCACTTTCTAAACACATCATTATTATTATTATTTTTTTTTTTCCTAATACAAAACTGCTGATTTCTAGTATCCTTTAACATTCACTCCACATACATTTTTGAAACACAATAAACTCTAAAAATTTTATAAAATTTTGAATTTACTTTTCTTCCTTTTATATACTCTTGATGACATACGAATAAAAACAAAGCAAAGAAGGAGTAAAATTTGTATATATACCATAAATGGTTATTTTTAGAATTTTTGTAAATATGTAAATGTTGTGTATATTTATATGAAGTTTGTGATACATATTATTCTTTACACTTTTTGTTTGAACAGAGTTTTAGTTTACATAAAAAGGGGGAAAGCAGATGTTATATAGAAACACTTTCCACGTGTAATGTCCAAGTTTGGGAGGAGGGAGGGAGAGGGGGTATAGAAAGAAAATTATTCCCTAAAAATTTACTTCTATAGTCACGATTTTATCTTGGTTCAAAATAGTTATAAATTTTTAATAACTATTTACAATTAGAGTTATTTCTGACGTCAGGATTGTTCACATTCAATAGAAAAAGTAGAGCGGGTCGCATAAGCTGAAAATTTGATTATACGTTTAGGGCGTCAAAATTAGGTTCTTGGACAAAATAATTGTATTTTTGAAAATCCCTTTTGATTTTAATAAATTAAAAAGGCATGTTGTATGGTATGGTCGGTTCCTTTAAGAATAAAAGTAATGGATATACATACAATCAGGTATTGATTTATTTAAATATTGATAAATGATAATGACAATAACTTTCATCATTTAAAGTGCTTTTTGTGTGTAAAAGGGTTTATTATTATATAATTACTGTAATTTGTATACCAATAAACTGTATTTGTTAATAATATTTACTCTACACCACACGCATGTTTAAAAGTAAATAAATTAAATCCAAGCTATTAACTCGTATGTTAATTTTGAAATAGAAGCTCTATTGAATGATGAAATTTATATATTTTCTTCTTGTAAATGTATAGTGATCATATAACAATTTTTATATATGAAATGCATTTTGTGATTTTATTTAATAATAATTACAAAGTTTATCTATAGAATTTACCTATTCTAATTTCTAACAGAAAATATACTCGTATTATTGAAATCTACAAAGCGTAGAACGCCTTGAACAAAAAACGTGTCTAATATCCTAACCACGGATCCTAACATATGTATACCTAAATATTAACGTTGACCGTTGATTAGGCTGGAATCATTGTTTTCAAATTTATTTTTAATTCATGAAATAGCAGATGCGGTTTTATGACGTCACAGCTCACTTGTTTGCGCGAGCGTTGACCAGGCAAGTAATGACGTCATAAAGCCGCATCTGCTATTTCGTGAATGGAAAATAAATTAGAAATCAATGACGCCAGCCAAACTAACGTTGATGATATTTAGGTATGTTAGGATATTGGACAAGTTTTTTGTTTAAAGTATTCTAAGAAAGAATATCTTATGCTGTAAAACCTCAGTAGAGTTTATTTTTAAATTAATTTCCAAAAATATTATGTTTAAAAAATACTAAAAAAAAAAAAAAAAAAAAAAAAAAAAAAAAGAGGTAACATAAAGTTACATAACTTTATAGTTTAGTTTGAAAATATAAATTTTTAAAATTTATAAAAGTTGAATGAGAATCAATCGTAATATTTTATGTATAGATTATATAAAACGAGACTATTAATTTTATAGTAAAGCAAAATAAATTTTGTATTTATAACGTAATATTCTAAATTAATTGAAATCCTATCAGAACGTTTGTTGTTGCAAAATATTGAAAAGCCATTTTGATGTTAAAATTTAATATTCGACAAAATAACTTTTGAATTTCGTAGTTGAAAAGCAATTCAGTATAAAATAATTTTGCTGACGTCACAAAAGCTTTTATGTAGCAATTTTGATACAAATTATTAAATACTACGTATAAGTTGATATACAATTTTACTCTGTTTTGTGGCAAATGTACATTTGATTGCAATTTTCTTATTTGATAATATATATACGTCATAATTAAAATATATAAACCACTTTAATAAAATTCAATATTGTCTAGTCATATTCTAATGCGTCATGCTTATTTTAAAGGTGTTTTCAAAAATTATTATTATTATTTTTTTTTTTTGAAAACATAGTTTTGCTGCAAGGTTTGTGTCTCTGTATAAACCTTGGTTTAGCTATGTATTTTAGTGAGCTGAATTTTTCTACGTAAATTATAATACAAAACAACAAACACCTTTATATTCAATAAATTAGTAATTATTCACGATTTACATTAGACTTTTGTTTTTTTCATTGCTGCAAGCTTACAAAAGTTATCAAATTGTTCAATATTTTCCTTACGGAAAAACTAATTTCATCGCTAAGTTTGCAACAGTAGAAAAAGTCTAATGCTAGTCGTAAATAGAGAAATTTAAGTTTCTCTAGTCTTAAATTGAATAAAAAAAAATTGCGTTGGCGCATTGGTACTGTGTAAATTATTATTGGGTGGTACTTAACCTCGTGACGCAGTGTTTGGCTCACGCTCTGGGTCATGACCTAACAGTTTGGTCACGCTCTGGGACATGACCTCAGCTTTGTATCAAACTTTAGGCACGTGACCAAATTAATGACCCAAAACGAGCCCCATAGCACTAGCTCCAAGCATTGTATTAGAATCCAGTACAATTTTATGAACTTATTTCATTCATTAGATTACTTCTTTTATCAAATAACACGTAATATTGATTTTCCCCTTTTTTTTTCTTTAAATTTACCTCAAGTGGGTAATAAGGTTTAAAATTTACAAGAAATTTGCATGCACTTTACGATGAACATAGAAATATATAAAAGCACTGTCAAACCATATATAAAAATATAACTTTCTTTATACATAAAACTTGAATGCACTTTTCACAGAGAGTTAAAAACATCTAATGCATATTTTCTAAACTTCAGATTTCCTTATTATTTCTTTCCTTTTCCCTTTGCACTTTTAAACCACACCGGAGTAGCATACAAATTATTGAACTAAACTATTGCAGTCCTTGCATTATATTTCCTATGAAAAGAAGAAAAATTTTATCCCTAAAGGAATAATAAAATTATTATACAAAAAGTTTATATTTTATGCACCTTGAGATATATTATTTTTCAGGTTAATCCCAAAGAAAGATATACACAAAAGTAATAAATATTTTTTATTATAATTAGAGTTAATGCACAAGTAAAATACGAATAATATTATTTCATTACTAAGTCTCAGAGATAACTTTTGCTTTTGGATTCTTGCCCATATATACAGTAAAGCTTTATATAATTGCAAAGTATTGCTCAATGTTCTGTTTTATAAAATTTAAATATTTTATCTTATTTGATCTCTATATTGTTGTTATTGTATGTTTAAATAAATTATTTAGAATTTTTTTTATTTCAGAAAAATAAATATTAAGATAATTGCATATAAGATTGGATTTCTATAATATAAATACTGTTTAGTGCATCAAATAAAATATAATAAAAGTGCTTTAATTATATTACAGCAGCAAATTATTTAAAGTTGAATAAATATCCTTTTCAGTCCCAGTATACAATACAGTGACATCAGATAATTCAATAAAAAATAGAAGAAGGAAAAATCGAAATTTTTTATATAAAAATACACAAATTAGACCAGAAAACGACCTTAAATTTACATGTTTTTTTAAAAGCTATTTTGAGCATTCTTGAGTGAGTCCGCAAAAGTAAGAAAACCGTTTTGACAAAAGAGAGATATTTTTTATCATCACACCGCACAAAAACGTGGTTAAAATTTACGACATATATATATATATATATATATATATATATATATATATATATATATATATATAATATATATATATATATATATATATATATATATATATATATATATATATATATATATATATATATATATATATATATATATATATATATATATATATATATATATATATATATATATATATATATATATATATATATATTAAAGTCAGGGACTGGAGACGTTTTCGATAAAAAGGTATATTACATAATAAGAAGGTCTATTTTACTGTCATTTTACCGATGATATTTCGTAATATTTGTATTCAACTTGATGTATATTATTTTTTCCCAAAATATTTTATATGACATTGTGTTAATAATAAAAAAAAGAGAGAATATTTTGACATTTTACTAAAGCATTCAGTGAATTTTTAAAACATGAAAAAAACTATATATTGATGTACTATATTTCATCATTGCAAAAATATTTTATTTTTTATACGTAACAATGCCAAAATTCTTTTGTATATTATATAAAAAAAGCTTTATGTAGCAATTTTTTTTGCTGAGCTTTGTAAATAGCTAGAGCGCTCATTATAAATAAAATAATAATAATTTTTACTGAATTTTGTAAAAAAAACACCATATTATATATACATATTTTTTTACAACAGAATGAGAGAGATTTTCATACAAAGAATTAAAACCTAACTAATTACGCCAGTACACTAATTTTATATAATAATAATAAAAAAACTTAAATATTAAAATATAATATCACTTATTAAAACTCAAAATATTATTTTGTGTAAAAAATGTTTTTTTTAATTATAAAAGTAAAAAAATAAAGTATAATACTAATTAAATTTATTTAACAAAAGGAAACAAGTTTTTCTTTATTTTATCTTTATATCACGTGTACAATTAATGTAAAATGAATGCATTTTGTATGCAAGCACATCGGGGTGAAATATTATTATTATAAAAATACATTCATTGCCTTCTTTTACATGGAGGCCTTATACTTCGTTGAATATACTATATTATTATGTCTTCTCTTCATTCTCTAATGATAAAAGCTCAGGCTAGAGTACTCTAGCTCAGGCTAAAAAAAAAAAAAAAAAAAAAAAAAATCTGTTTTAAATATATACGCAAAAAATGGTTGTAAAAAAAAATAAAAAAAAAGTTGGCAGACGTAGACATTTATTGAACAATATATTAAAAAATTAAACAGTTACTGTAAAAGATTTTGATAGAAAATAAAACAGTCTGATCCCAGAATCAAAAACTACTTGATAGAAACTGTGTCACTCAACGGTACAATTGTCATATAATTGATTTACATTAAAAAAAATTAATGATCGTCTACTATCGTGTTAAATAAAAGTGATAATAGAAAGTATTGTTATTTTTTTATATATATAATATAACATTTTGTTAAGGCCTATACTAAGGTGGTATTGTATAGTGTCCAGAGATGACACCTTTTTTTTCTCTCACGCAACATTGGGATTACACCCCCTTATCCCCAACCCCACTTTGTTGTATGGGGTATAGCGTGATCGCGTGTACAATATAGTACGACTATAATATAGCGTCATTAAAGAGCTATGGCAGAGGCAAGACTAACGCGAGAAAACAGAGTGTATATCTCTCAAGCCATTTAGACACAACACTAAATTGATATTAGATCTGGCGCAACATAATAATACAACTTTTAACACTCACACACACACACATTCACTAAAACTTTATACTTTAGATTCTTTTTCTCTCTTGAGTAGAAACTACGAAGAAAAAAAAAGTTTTTGTTCGTAAAATCTTTTTGCTAGACGAGATTTTAATGAAATATAAAAAGTAACATGTTAACTTTTTTTTTTTTTTTTTTTTTTTTTTTTAGATAGTGGTCGAACTAATGTAAGTATAAGAATTGAAAGATCTTTTTAAAGTGGATTTGTATTCTTGTTTACTGTTGAAAATTGATATGTTTATGATGAATGAATCATTTTTGATTACGTAATTGATTTATAACAAATGTCTAACAATTTTGTTTTATGTAATTTATCAATACTTAACAATATTTATATACAAAAGTTTGAGATTGAATAGAAACACTAAATAAGTAATATTAATTACTTAAAAATAATTAAAAAATTAACATGGTTTTTGAACAATATAAAGATTATTCTATTATATATACCCCTATTTTTTTTTTCTTTCTCTTATTGTACCAAAGTTTTGTATTATAACATGATAAAAGATGATAGAGAACAATTATGTTTTTGAATAAAGAAAAAGAGTTTATAAGAGAAAAAGAAGGTGGTATATATTATTAATTAACGATTTAAATAAAAAATTTCTTTGTTAGAAAGCAAGCGAGCAGGTCATATGACGACAATAGGAAGGTAAATGCTGCAATGCACAAAGTAAAGCAAAGTTTTTTTTTTTTTTTTTTTTTTTTTAATAATGAAAAAAATATATAGTTGGGTCCTCTGAGATTTCAACTAACCGAGTTCAACAATAGAAATGAGTGGAGAAGAGAAAGAGAGATAAACCTATAGTACGTATATATATAGTGCATTCATGTATACATTAGCTCTCATTCTCTCTCTTTTTCCGTCCACCGAGACAATGCATTCATTTGCTTACCCTAACTATATATATTCCAGTTCCAAGTAACAATAGCATAGTCATTTTTACGACTTCAAAAACTACCACTTTTCTATGCAATTCAAGAGATTTTTTTTTTTTTTTTACCTTTTCTGTTAGTAGAAAAATGCATTACTTAATACTTTAATCTTTTGTTTTCTGACTTAAATTTTAAACTTCACACAATCTACGATAGCAATCTAATAGTCAAGACAAGAGAGAGAAATGGAGAAAGTGTGTGTGTGTGTGTGTGTGTGTGTGTGTGTGAGAGAGAGAGAGAGAGAGAGAGAGAGAGAGAGAGAGAGAGAGAGAGAGAGAGAAGGAAAGAAAAGTTAGAAAATTCTCATAATAAAAAAAGAAAAGCTGTTTCTTTTTGTTTCTTCATCGAGAGAGAAAAAAAGGGACAAGCTAATTTTGCTCACGGGAACGTCTGTTGTTATCAAATCAGTAGTATAGAGAAAATGTAGTGCCCAGTAGACTAAAACTGCTTTTGCTGGACTTACCAGTTAGTGCATAAAAAATAGTATATAAAAAAAACTAAATCGGACGTTCAGACGACAAAGAAGACAAAAGAAAAGGTGTTGAGCTCAGAAAAAAGAAAAAATCAAGGATATAAAAACAATGGTCACAGAACAAGTTTGTTTTTGTTATTCTAAAATTGTAAACAAAAGTTTATCAAATTTTCACTTTTAGACCGTATAAGTGGTTAAGGTGGTCATAATCTACATACCACGTAGAAATAAAACATTAAAGACTAAATATAAATATTAAAGAGTTGACAGATATTTTTTTTACCAATAAATTGTGACTCAAAAATATTTCAGAATTTTTATTTATAACACTAGATTATATTTAATTTAAAAACTTACAGAAATAAACGTCACTAATTTTTTTTATAAATTTAATTTTTTTTTTTTTTTTTTTTTTTTGCTTGCCATATTGTGTTATACACCAATTCCAGTCAAGACATTGTCTTATCGACAGGAAAGAACTTTCCAATTAATGGAAAAGCACGCACAGGCCGGCCGGCCACGGCCTAAGTACACAGCCCGGCATTCGCCATGACAACCTAGAGAAACCGTGGAAACATCTAGGCAGGCTGGTCGGTGCAATCACATCAATCATGCACCTCCCGAATACTGTGTGTAGTTATTTAAAGCTAAAATTTATCTATTTTTGCTGCTTCTGTTGACATTCCTAGAAATGTCCTGTAAAAACTAGGTTGAGAAACATTATATTATAGCTTTACATAGTACAATAGTTTTTTTAATGCTAATAATGTCCAAGTCTTTCAATTCATACGATATGTCGTGCTTCATCATTCACGTTTGTTTTTTAACTTCGTGCAGGTTTCACGTTACCCAAGCAATGATGCAGCAGCAACACGCTATGTGTATGTCATGAACTAATAAATTTTACACGTCTTCACTATAATATTTTACCACTATAGCTCTTATTACCATATAAGTTTATATATATATATATATATATATATATATATATATATATATATATATTATATTATATTGTATATTATAATATATGTTATTATTATCATTATACAAAATTTCTTTCATCAAATAGATAAAAAAAAATATATCACATAATATAATAATACATTCATAGTACTTCAAGACATGCATATGATTGAATATATAGAATTATACTATTATTTTTAAATATGTCTCTATTTTAATAACGATAAGAGATGGATGACAATGCCGATTATAGAGTGAATCCGCACGACATCATATTTAATGCGCTTGGAGGCCATACTGGAGTAATGAATATCATTGCTCAGCATAGGACAAACTTCGTTTTTGGCTATTTTCTTTGAGAAATCAGTTAATTAATTGTAATTTTTCTTACATAATTTAGATACTAATTCAATCTATTAACAGCACCAATGCTCTAAACAGATATTGCAGATTTTTTTAAAACTGCCAAAATAAGCCTTTTTTCATGCGGTCAATGTTATTGAGTGATCTAACATGGCGTCGACTTTAACATGAATGCATGCACCCTATAGTTTTCTACTGTGAGGTGTATTTAAATTTTAGAATTGATTAAATATTATGGTTAGGATAATTATTACTAAAACTGAATTTTTCCCTTTTACCCCTTACCAAAATTTAATATTTCAAAGTTAGTATAACTCAAACTTTTATAAATAGTTGTTTTTCTATACTCATCGTTATTCAAACTGTGCTCGTTCATATGTCTGCATGCTAGTTTAGAGTTTGTTTTACAGGCTATAAATACTTATGAGGTTTCAATAATGTACACGATTCTTATCATTGCATAAAAAACTGTAATGTAATTTCTATATTGCATCAAGTTTTTGTATAATGGTATAATTCTCATGTAAATTTTATGTATGTAACTCTGTAACTTGTTTTTGTACGGTGTGTACCACCATGAATGTGTTGGGCACATAAAACTGCCTGTTTATTGGATGACATTAAAACAAAACAAAACGAAAATATTGAAAGTCGTTCAGATATAGTCATGAAACAAAGATCTTAAATAATCGTTTGTTGAAACAAGACGTGTCATTTAAAATGAATGATATCTGTGGGCAATAATACAAACTTAAAGGCGTAGAACACCTTGAACAAAAAAGTTGTGAAATATCCTAACAAACCTGAAAATCAACGTTGATTTGGCCGGAGTCATTGATTTCTAATTTATGTTCCATTCACAAAATGACACTGGCGGTCACTGACGTCACAGTTTGTCCGGTTTACTCGCGCGTAAAACAAGCAAGCTGTAAAGTCAGTGACCACCAGCGGCATTTTGTGAATGGAAAATAAATTAGAAATCAATGATTCCTGCCAAATCAACGTTGATTTTCAGGTTTGTTAGGATATTACACAACTTTTTTGTTCAAGGTGTTCTACACCTTTAAGTTTTCCTAACTTTTGTATGCGAATAAAATTTTAATGTACGAGTATAATAAATTTTAAGATATGATGCAGTAAAGAAAACATATAAGTTCACATATTCATTAATTTGTTGTAACTTTAAGCAGCAAATTTTTAATTATAGCATTGTTTTTATATTAGAATAATTAATTTACTGCACAATATTACTACAAATAATAAGAATATGTGAATGCACCTTAACAATAGTTTTACAATCAATAAAATATAGTTGAATGAACCATTAGATGGAAAATATATTGAAATAATTATCTACCATAGAATTAAATCAACGAATAAGAAATGTAAATAAATTAGACATTTCACTTCAAAAGGGCAATTCATTAAAAATATTTTTCTTCTAACTTAAATAAACTTTCAATCATTATATAGCAACACTATCGTAATTTAATTTATAATTACGAAGAAGTGTTATATCAAAAGTAATAAAAAATTGATCATCATTAAAAATATGATAAGTTTGCTATTTTAATATAATATCACCTACAGTTACAGACGGAAGAAAAAAATATTGACTTTATTTAAATAAAAATGAAGTTATTATAAAAACATCTCATGGAAAAGTTAATTTAAAATTTTAATATCCATTTTATTAACAATTTTATGTTTACATATAAAACCTAAAACATTCTTTATGTAAAATATTATTATAAAATGAATATTATAACGAGTTAAATATTAATAGTAATTTTAAGTATGTTATAGTCGTCATAACAAGTATTGTTCAACAGTGCATGATGTTAATATTTTATCAAAACGAAGCTAGACCAATATTTGTTTTTCTGTACTTCCCATTTTAATTATGTATATTTTAATATTGAAAGTATTTTTGGTACTATATTATTGTATGAAATTTGAGTATAAAGGCACTACA
The DNA here is from genome assembly GCA_949318235.1 of Ecdyonurus torrentis. Lineage (NCBI taxonomy): Eukaryota > Metazoa > Arthropoda > Insecta > Ephemeroptera > Heptageniidae > Ecdyonurus > Ecdyonurus torrentis. Next base: position 32,267,943 of record OX439132.1, on the reverse strand, counting down.
AAAATAATAAATATATTTCAAAATGGCATTTTAAGCAATTGAAGCGTAATTAAAATAAATTATAAATATTGCAGTTTTTAAGAAGAATATAAAATTATGACAACCTTTTTGTTAAAGAGTTGTAATTTTATTGTTAGAAACAATTTATCAAAGCCTGATTAATCCTAAAACGCTAGAATTCCTAAGCAGAATTAGGAATTTTAAAGCTTTTAGGTGACCTATGTGCTTTGATGAAATCAACCCCAAAATTGTAGCTTGTTGATTTTCATTAAGTTTATTTCAATAGTTAGATAATCATAACCATAAATTATTCATCTACGAAATGAAAATACGAACATAATATAAAACATAACATAAACTATTCATTAAAATTACTTAAAGGGCTCCAGACCTCAAACAATTGAATCAAAAACGTAAAAATCATGAGATGGGAGCATCAATCATACACATATTATTATCCTTCAACCCTTCTGTAGCCTCACAAACTGGGATTGAAAAACTGTAAAGTAGGCAACTTTAGGAATTCATGACGTCAACAATTCCAGGTCTACAATAGAAATTGTAGCGCGGGCTGCCTACAAGTTTTCTTCCCAGTTTGCATGAGTACTGAAGGGATAAGGCACAAAATATGTGTATTTATAATAATCATATCTCATGATTTATAATTGAGAGGAAATTTGTTTTTGAGGCCAGGGGCCCTTTAATGGCGTAGAACATCTTGAACAAAAAATATGCCTAATATCCTAACATACCTAAATATCAACGTTAATTTGCCTGGAGTTATTGATTTCTAATTTATTTTCCATTTACTAAATGGCAGCTGCGGGTTTATAACGTCACAGCTCACCAGTCCACAGGCGTGGAAACAGGCGAGCTTTGACGTCATATACCCGCAGCTTTCATTTTGTGAGTGGAAAATAAATTAGAAATCAATAACTCCGGCCAAATCAAAGTTGATATATAGATATATTAGGATATATGTTTTTCGTCCAAAGTATTTTACGCCTTTAAGAACAAAATATAACATAATTATACTATGAATAATGAGACACGGTAACAAGAACTTTTGAAAGTTATAATGTTATAATATTTAAGATAAAATTATCAAATAGTTGTAATAGTAATAATAATGTACGTTATATTATAAATTAAATGTAAATGTCAAGTCAAGGTGTTTCTTATTGTAACTCAATTTATCTTAGAGTTATAGAGTATACAAATTATTATCATGCGTTTATTTTGTAATTGTAATTACCGCCTATATTGTTTAATTGTTCATAAATTGAATTTTCTCTCTCTCTCTCTCTCTCTCTCTCTCTCTCTCTCTCTCTCTCTCTCTCCCTCCCTCTCTCTCTCTCTCTCATTTTCAACATTATTATTAAATTCATTGTCATTTCAATTCCACAAATAAGAAGAAGAAGTAAGGATTATTTTGAATTCATAGTTTGGAAAGTTAAGTTATAAACTTTATAATACACAAGTTTTGTGAAAGTTGTGAGTAAAGACAAAGTCTTAAGAGCTATATCATATAAAGAAAGCTAATTTAGAGTTAAATCCTCAATAAAATAGATGAAAATTGAATATAATATTCAGTTTAATAATTTTAAGTTGTTTAATGTGCTTTGTCTTTTAGCACTCTATTTTTTTTATGGGCTGAACATCAGTTACTGTATTGATCAAAAGTTATAAAAAAAAATTACCAGTAATACTTTAGATTAAGATGAGCACAAATTTGTAAATAATACTAGAGAAAGGGGGTGGGGGGGATATGCATACTATACAATTGTGAACCTTTGAAATTTTATACATTTCCCATGTTAATTTCAATATTTTTACCCTTACCTGATAGTCACGGGTTATGATATGACATTTTTATCATGGTTATATCATAAAGTTGCAAACTGGTACCAAAAACAATAAAAGAGATCCACTTTTCAATTCTAGAGATACGAATATTCTAAAGTAGCAAGAAGTGTAAAGAAGAAAATATTCAAGTTGTTGTCATATTTTAGTTGTATGTACGTACGTATATGCTTATAAACTAAAAGTGTTGTTAACATTAAATTCTCTAAGGACTTTACCTTTCTTATAAACAGACTACGACGAGGAAAAAAAAAAAAGCCCCAACTTCCACTTTGGGACATGTGTTGATAATTTTCACCCTCATTTACTCCAGAGAACCGTACTTTCTACCTAAGAATATACGCTTCTTTTTATATAAAATGCTCTCTTTTTTTATACTTTTTATATAAAATTATGTAGCAAGTTTTAATTACGTAAAATGTCATACTGAAAGTAGAATATAAAGAACAGTAAATTAATATATAAAATATGACTTAAAGAGAGAAGAAAAGGTAATTTTAATTAAAGGAAGTAAACGTATAACATTTTTACATTGATTGATTTTTGTGCTCTTTTTATTCAAGTTATTTGTACATTGTTTTTCATTATTATTTAATATTAACAAGTATATATAGTAATAATTAAGTAGGAGTAAAGTGTACGTAGTAAAGGATGCTTTTTTTTTATGCTATTCAATTAAATATTGTGTTAAAAACAACAACAAAAGTGTTCAAAAATGGCGAAAAAAGTATTTTTTTAAATTAATTTTTTTTGCTGCTCGAATTAAAAACAAAACTTATCCCCCCTATATCTTAAATAAAAATAATAATTTGTTTTAACCTATTTACCTGAATAATTATAATCATTTCAATATATAAGTGTTTTATAACTTAATTATTAAATATAATAATTACATTTAAGGCTTAAAGATTTAACAAGGCTTGGAATTCTATATATATATAAAAGAATAATATAATATTTAAACTTTATAACTATTTTATAATCTATAATAAAATATATTATATTTTTTTCTACCTTTTATCCATTATTTTTTTAAAATTTTAGTCACGATATAATTTAAAAATGCACGTATGTACTTTATGTTTACTCATATCCATTAGCAGAGTATGAATACACATGTTATTTTTCTCACGGGATGTAAATTATTATCGTGCGTTGACAAGGAGAACAAAGAATAAAATTATTATAAAAAATTATAATTATTGTAATAAATCGAAAACAAATGTAAAATATTACCATAGTATAAGTATATTATGCTATGATATTATTATACTGAATATGTATTACCGTAATCATCATAAAATTATGCAATTTTTTTTTAAGTAATTAATTTCACAAATGTGGTAACATCATGCAGAGTTATACGAAGAGACGAGTTGAATACTTATAGTTGTTATTATTATTATATGATGTCCACTTAGTTAACATTGAACAAGGTTACTTGAGTTTAAAAAGGTGCCTGGAAGTTCTTCAGTCACCGACCCCCTTGGCCGATGGTTTAGTAAACGAAATATTGATATCTTTTGGTGCAACTATCTTTTAAACATTGTGTATAGTACATCAATGTTACTTTTCAGCCTTTACAGAAGTAAAGCTCTGGTACATGGTAACTCTGTCGTGCAATATAGTAAAGCAGTAAATGTCCAGCAACAATAATGCATTATTTTGTAGAAGCAAATCTGCACCTAAAAAAAGGGTGCATTACTTCAGTTATACGAATCCTAACTTATTTGAGATACACACTTTTGAGTTATTATGTGCAGCTAAAATAATGCATTTTAGCAAGCTATTCACAATAGCTATATTTTAACTTAAAATAGCTGAAAATAACTACTTAAAATAGATATTGTTAATAATTTGCTAAAATGCATCATTTTAGCAGCTAATAATAACTCGCAAGTGTGAATCTCAAGTAAAATAGTAAATAGTAAAACTGAAGTAATGCACGTTTTTTTTTTTTTTTTTTTTTTTTTTTTTTTTGAGAGTATGGATGTACATACAACAAAATTGGATAATTTTTTTCAAGAAAATTTTGTTGCATTTTCTACATAAACTTTCCATGTTATTATGGATGTTATAAAATAATAGGGAGATATTTAATTATCATTGCATATTCCAGTTGCTATAGTGTAAAGTTGATTTACAGTATGCACATAGACGTTGCAATAATAACGTGACAGGTTTTCCTTTCATCAATCTGTCAATAGTAATGCAAAAAGTAACTTGTCTTTGCAATCGTTTACATAACACAAGTTTTATCAATCACAGAAGTGCTGAGTAAATAGTCATAGAAATATTTTCAATCACTCTTACGTCCTATTTTCTGTGATTTAACAAGCAACTTTACATTTTATTCATTTGACTTTATTATATTAGATTTTTTGCTATATACAGTATTTTTTATTATAAGAATAATATAATAAAGTTTCAAAGTAATAAATATATATATTTTTTTACAATATATAATTTCTCTATTATTTGTGTAAGTCTATTGATTTATGAAGTGATTTATAGAACGAAGTATCCAAAGCAATATCAAAGCAAAAATACACTAACTTTTTTTTTTTTTTTTTTTTTTTTTTTTTTTTTTTTTTTGCTGAGATATCACAAATACGACCAGCTGGTGATACCCTTAGTGCTTATTTTGCTTGAATGTAGGCTGCAATACGTTGCTTGCTTGTGTATCTCTCGTAGTTTGGGATCACATCATAAATCTACTTTGGTTCAAGAAAATCTAAGCTTTTCTCTCTTACAACTCTTTGCTTTCTCTCTCTCTCTCTCTCTCTCTCTCTCTCTCTCTCTCTCTCTCTCTCTCTCTCTCTCTCTCTCTCTCTCTCTCTCTCTCTCTCTCTCTCTCTCTCTCTCTCTCTCTCTCTCTCTCTTTCTCTCTCTCTCTCTTTCTCTCTCTTCTCTGCCTCTCTCTTCTCTCTGCGATCTCTCTCTCTCTGTCGCTATGTGTCCCTCTCATATATTTTTTATTCATTCATTTTTTTTTTGCAAATCTGTCTCAATATCTGTCTCTGTCCCAATCTGTTTCTGTCTTTGCACTTAACATATTATGTCCTTCTCTGTCTCTTCTTCTCTCTTTCCCTATTTTCTCCCTTTATCTGTCCCTCTCTCTGTCCCTCTCTCTGTCTCTCTCTAATCCAGAATGTTCAACAGTATGAGAAGAAAAAAAATTTGAATAACACGACCTAAATATCATACCTTCATGTATGTGATTTTACACACCTGTGTATGAGTGGATATCTTATACAAAATATAACGAAAAATGTATGAGGAAATACGTAAGGTATATATATATATATATATATATATATATATATACATACACACATGCACATTGTGTTATTCAAAATAGAGAAACTTCTGTTTGTGTTATTCATCGCAATGCTATTCAAAGAAAAAAAAATTATAATAAATTTAATATTCTACTTTTGTTATGTTTTGTGTGCTTTACTACTAAAAAAAACTACCAGCTGTTTTAGTATTTTGAATACTTACGACTTTTGCAATGTGTTGTAAGGCTTTAAATTGTCTAGAGCACGTCTCCTTTTTTTTTTTTTTTTTTCTTCTTCTTCTTCTTCCTCTTATTTTTTTTTTCATTTGAGATAAAATACAAAACTTTGTATACTGCACAAAACAACAATTACGTATACAAAAAGCTGTTTAATAATTTATGTTTATTTTAAACTGAAGTTGCAATATGATTTTAATAAATTAGACTTTAAAATAATATACAAAGCATATTTATTCATGTTTTCAATAGTAATTCTTACGCAAAAGGTATTTTTAAAGTAAACTGTGTGAATAAACGATTTATAACCAAATTTATAATGAATAAATAATCAACGCTACTACTTTTTCTCAAACTTCTACCAAATTATATATTTTTACACTTTAATAATTAAATTTGTAATGATTTTACTTGAGTCAAGAAATATTATAAAAAACAAAAGTATATATCTTATAGAGAAAAAGTATTTGCATGTCAAAAACATTTCAATTTGGAGTTCTATCTTTCAATTTTGTAGACAAATGCTGAAATATTTCATGTAGGATTTAGTCGCCTTAAGGTGTTTGATTTATACTTTGTGGGCTGATACAAGTTTGAAAATCCAGGTTACGTACGTTGCATGGACAGGAAAAGAGGAAAAGAAATCGCTCTTGTAACTAATATGTTACCAAAATGTCGATTTGTTTTTGCAAGGGCCAGACTAACCATTTCAATCATATTTGTTTAGCATGTCTTAAATTACAATTTAAATCAATATTTTTATTGGCCAATATTTGCAAAATTTCATATTAAAGTTTTCTGTTTTGTTTAAAATTATATTTACTGTGCAAAAATAAATGACCGCACAAGTTTGCAAGAATATTCAAGTATGTATAATATTGGAATCACACCAAACTAAGTTAGCCAAATCTTGGATCAAAAAGTAAATTTGTCCCATAAGTTTATAATAAAGGTTGTTGATTTTCTCTCTTACTTCTTACTAACTCTCTTACATGTTAAACGAGAGGGGGGGGGGGGGGGGGGATTGTACCAAATAATTGAAATTGCCATTTTTTTTTTACTTGATACATATAGTTCTTTTTTCTGTAAGGTATTTTATATAATTCCAAGAAGAATAAATATATCGTTTTGTGTGTGTAATTATAAGAATCAAATTCAATGCTGGAATGCAAAACTTTATATTGTCTATAAAACGCTGAGTAATTTTATTGTAATGATATTTTGTGAACTACGTAATTCAAATAACTCAATGTAATACAAAAAATACTCAAAATAAGACTAAATAAAACTCTCAGTATAAAAATTTTGGGATTAGATTTATAATACTGTGTGTACATGTACTGTACTGTGTATACTGTGTACCGTGTATTATATTAATTAAATAAATAAATAACAAATAAATATTTGTCTTTAATCAACAATATTAAAAAAACACAATTGAAAGGGCAAGGTTTACGCCTGACAAATATCTGGCCCACGCTTACACCTAACATAAACTTGGTTAGAACTTAAAAAGTATTGTGTGTTCCACCATCAATGTATTGGGCAAGTACATCAAACTTAACGTTTCTTAGATGATAATAATACAATATGTATGAATTGAAGAAATTTTTATCAGACCTCCCCTTTGTTTTTTAGGTTTGTTTGCTATCTCATTCTATCTTTTCTTTATTTGTCTCATTATTTCTCTATCAACTCCTTTATTTCATGTCAAAATCACTTTTTTATATCTAGATGGATTTTCTACTTTTCTTTCTTTTCAAAAACTCTTTTACTTTTCAAACTTTTTTTTCTTTTTTCTATATTTCTCTCTTATTTTGTTCAATGTTGTTAATAAAAATCTCCGTCTGTCTTTGAAATACACGCGAGTGAAAATATTGTGTAAGGTTGACGAGGGAAAAAAAAGTGATTATTTTTCCAATGGTTTATAAAGTGACCGTGTAATATTGACAGAAAGTTACAGATTACCTTCTTTCAAGTAAATATGTGGATTGTGGAGTAAAATACATGACATTTCTTTCATCCGCTGTTCAACGTAACAATTTATAATAATCTAAATGTTGTTCAACTTATATAAATAATTAAATATCATTCTAGCATTATTGTCAAACCGAACTGTTAATTATTTTCCTTAATATCAATATTTTACAATTGCAATCTAGAAATAAATATAATAATTGGTATCGGTGGGGGCACTTGAGATTTATGTGAATCTTAAGTATAGCTTTAATAATAAAAGTAATATTCTGCGAACATCGACGTTTTTTCACTTTTGCATTAGTTGTAATTTTTTTGCAATTTGTTGCAATTAGTTGCATAATTCCACACATTTACATGCAATAGTTAATAATTTGTACGTCAACATACAGTACTTTCATATTTTACAACAAGCTAATGTTAAAATGTACACAGACAAAAATAATACAAATAATAATTATACTAGCTCATTTTCAGCACAGTTTCTTCAATAAAAAATATTATTTTCAAAATAACCTATGCCATACTGCATATAATAACTATTTTAAATATCTAAATATTATGTTGTAGAGCATAATTATTTATGCTGTTCTAGTTTTAAATAATTAATGCATTGATGCCATAAATACTCGTACATCATAAATTAAGTAATATTTTCTTTCCATGAAAGAAAAAAAAGTTTCATTATTATTAACTTTGCTATAAACTTTCCAAGAAATCGTATAACAAAATATTTTCTGATATAGTATGTTTAGATTTAGCATAGGATAACGTTGACTACTATTATTTCAAAGTTAATATTATGCATGTTAAGTATAGTGATAGGTAATATTAATTTCAAGCCAGATTTAATATTAAAATAATTATTATATTATGTATTACTGTAATGGTATTGCTACTGTAAAAAAGAACTAATGGTGTAATATTCTTATGGTCAAGAACATGTATTTATAGCTGAAATAGCTATATATTATTTTTTTAATCAACTTCCTTTATTAGCATAATATTATATTTATTAACAATGATTGCATGGAATCTGCTTTGCATTTTTAATAAGAATCTTTATTGACCCAGGCAGTTCATAGTAACAATCAAAGTAGCAACCAGCATTGGTCTTGTCAAATAAAACTTAAAAAAAAAATAATAATAATAATAACAAATAACAACAACAAAAATACAAAATAATAAAAAATGAATCACACAACCATAAGAACTCTATTAAACGATGTACAGTACAAACATTATAATGAAGTTTGAGAAAATGTATTATTATCTGTATAATATTCCAATGTTGTATGGGTGGTGAACATTAAAACATCAATATCATCTATTTTTGAATCTTTATCAAAAAAGGATCCTAAAGTATAGTATTCTTTATAAAGCAAAAAAATTTTAAGCAAATTTTTCAAACGATTATTATTATTTTGAACTTCAACTTTGAATTTCTTAATCAACGTTTATTGCACAATCTAGATAATGCTTCATATGAACAGGTCTTACATATATATATATATATATATATATATATATATATATATATATATATATATATATATATATATATATATATATATATATATATATATATATATATATATATTGAATATGGCAGTATTCTCAAGACAATTCAAGTTCTTTGTGTACCAGATTTAAGATATTGATGTTTTATTATTAACATTTCTTTTTGTATAGCAAAGTGAAACTGTGAGTATCATATTTTACTTTGTTTTATATTCTTCTTCATGTTATTATTATTTTTATAATATTTCATTCGTTTATTACATTATGTATAGAGTATAAAAGCAAAAGTTAACTTTGTGTCATCAATTTGTAAATTTACGGCATTCCCAACAGTACACTTGATGCTTTTGACTTCGATTTTTGTCTGCTCTCATTTCGTTACAATTCTCTTCTTCTCACAGTCTTTCAAATTTTCTTTCATTTTCTCAAGCGTGTAGTTTCATGTGTTACTTTGTCTCACGGATTTTTTTTTCTCATTCTTTCTTTTTTCTACACACACAAAAAAAAGGGAAGAAAGAAAAGAAAGAGATTTGGTGCAGCTGTGAACAGCAAACCCTGCCCTCTGCGTCCCAATTTAACGTCCAGAAAATCCCGCATATAAACTCTTTTAACAATCTTCACCTCTTTCTCTCTCTCTCTCTCTTTCTCTCTCTCTCTCAAAATCAACTTTTCTATCTCTTGTGTTTTCCTCTTGAAAATATATAATATCAAAATGCCCGCATATAACTATAAAAAGCTGCTTCACATATTATATAACTATTTTATAAAATTGAACTGATATTAGGGTAAATTTTCTTATACATACTGTATAAGGTTAAATTTTTAATAATGAGATATAAAATGATTAAAAAAAAAAAGTATTAGAGTACTATTTAAATAAAATACGATAGAAATACGAGCTATTGTTACATTGAATAATAGCACAGAAAATTGGCTATTGGGAAAAAAGTAACTTTGCGATGCAACATAATTATGTCAGTTAAAACTTTAGTCTCTACTTTCTTTGAAGACGCTACTAATGAGTTACTCGCTACAATCTATTTCATTATTGCAACTACGAAATAAACAAACTTAACCAGAGGTTGCAACTTACAGGAGGTTCTATAGTTTCTGTCATTAATATTATTTCAATACTATTTTGTTTTCGTAAAAAAAGAAGAAAAAAACACGTTTCTTAGAAACATTTAATCAAATTAATAATAATTAATAACAATTATACAAAAATGAAAAATTCTCTATTCATTCAACTATAAAATAATGTATTCCAAACCCACATACGCTTCAACATAACTCAATAAAAAAAAATACAATGTTTTGCTTAGGGCATACAGAATATAAAATAATGATAACAGAAAAATAAATAGTATATTTTTTATTTTCTTTATAAATATAAAAATGAAAACAAATCAGCATAAAATTGAAATATAATTTCCATTTACATGATATATATAAATAAATACAAAATTAATTCACACATATTTTTACACTTTAATTAAAATTGTCATTATTTTTTCAATATATATGACTAATTAAAAATTAAATATGATAATTAATTGTTAATTTACAACAACCAATAAAATTTTAATTATAAAAATATTAAAACAATGATAATATTTTATAATTATATTTACTTTTTTTTTATATATAAATTTTTATGTTCACGAATAATTTTTTTTCAGTAATAAACTTATTATAATATTTCAGAGTTAGTTGGCTTCACATTAAATATTTTTGAACAGAAATTTCTTTTGATTTTTTTTCCTCGATGATAATCGGTTTTAATGCTCACGCCAACAAAATACACGCAAACTTTTATATATATTTTTTTTATATAATAAAGAACAAAAATATAAGCAAGTTAAATGGGAATATATTAAAACTATGGCACTAAATTAAAATTATTTGATATATATCTAAGAAAAATAAAGCCAAATATAAGTATAACTTAAATAGTACTAAGAATTCTTTATTTTATTACTTTTATAAATAGTATACTACTTTATAAACATTTTATTATTATTAACTTTTTATCATTTATTATAAATGTGTTTTATATTGTATTTTAATATATATTTTTAAAATTAATTATTATAAAGCTTTAGGGTTTTTTCAATATAATAATAGTATTTTTTTAAATTTTAATACGTATTTATTTACCACAAATAATTAAAAATTATTATTATTTTACCTGTTCATATTATTGTTAATTAAAGCGATTATATAGTATTAATTATAACAATTATTATAATATTATAAAAATAATTTTATGGTAATTTTTCATTTTAAATATAAAATCAAAAATATTTTCTGTTTTCCTCATTTAAATATATGTTTTTTTAATATAATATTATTTTCAATATTATATCGTATTATGTAATGTTAATATGGATTTAAAATATATTTAAATATATTTTTAGCAACTTTATATTTTAACAATTTTATTGCAAAATAGTGCCATTTGAAAGTAATATTTAGAAGGTTAAATTTTTGGCATCTTTAACTTTTAACTATGACGTATGACTAACGATTACGATTACAAATGAGGCACTGCGTTAATTTGACTAAAACAGTAAAAAAAATTTTTCTTTTATTTAATTGAAACTCCCATACAAAATTTTGGTCTACATTTATATTTTTGACATTTTAAAACCATGTTGGCTAAAAAAATAAAATCTTATCAATGGTCACGGGTTTTAAAGTTTTTATCTTATATGTAGTTGTGACTTTTAAATGACACCAAAATAGTAGATAGTGAACTTTTAAATGTCAGATATACAAACTATAACGACTATACCCTTAAATCAAAGTGAAAACCCGTGTTATAATTTTTATTCATAGCTCCTTAGGTATGTAATTAATACTTAAAAAAAATCTAAATCAATATACAAATGTAAAAATAAATATATATAATTGACACTGACGTTAAAAACAAAACTGTATTCTGAAATAAACACTCGCAAATCTGATTATAAAAAAATACTAATAACGAAAATCCACATCAAAGTATTATGCAGTATGTTTTTATAAAAATGCAATTGCAATATATCATAACACGATAAACAAATGATAAATAAATGACAACTATTGTTTTGTTATATGCTTGGATTAATTGTCTCGATACGACGGAAACAAGCCTACATATATACGTGTATAACATGTTATGACTTTGTTGTCGACTTTAATCACTTTTCTATATGTTAACCTACTTTTTTTTTTTTTTTTTTTTTTTTTTTTTTTAATATCGAAAAAAAAATAAAAACGGTATTGTATTATTGTTATTTACAGAGTGCAAACAATTATGTTTCTTTGTTTTATATTTTGTTTTGTTCTCTACCAATGTCAATTACTTTTCTGTCAAATACTATTTATAAAATATATCAAATAAAGATTATAACCATATGGTTTTTAATGGAAGCGTTTTTTTTTTCCATATTTTTTTCTTTTTTATTATACAGTGCATTAATATTGCATTAAGTGATTCTGATCAAAAGGCAAACAAAATAGTAGCCGTGTATTACGTAAATTTAAATTATCATTCTCAGCTCAATTTATCGTAAAATAATACTTTTTTACTTCTTATATATGTACACACAGAAAGAATAAACTACGTTATTTATGCTGAATTTATGTCATTACAGCATAAATGATGCTGATTAGAACAATATAAATTATTATTCTGCACATCATAATATTTATACTATAGTTATGTAGCTTAGTTATTATGCAATATAGCATCTAGATTATGCTGTGCTGAATAAGTTGAGCTGAAAATGAGCTAGTATATTATTACGTATTTATTTGTGTCAGTTAATGCAAAGTCAATGTTTGGTATATCTCCGCGGTGACGTGTACTCAAATCAAAAGTACATTAAAAAAAAAAAAAAGGCAGACACACCTAATTTTTAAAGTTGTGTTCACACATTCTGAATATTGTATACCTTTTTGCATAACACTTTACAAAACAAAATTCAACAATACAATAGTATTTTTAAGAGATAAATTCTACTTTTAAAATATTATTGATGTATTAGTAAAAAATATACGATAATTACCATTTGGTTAGGGGAAAAAAATTCTAATAGCAAGCTTAATTTAAATAAAACTATTCAGTGATCAGATATCATGCAGATTTTTTCGTGCTCTATAACAATGATACTATGCTATAATATTGTAGAATAAACGAAACAAATTCATTATTTTTTTAATTACATAACATAATGTAACATATAAAACTGCATTAAATTAACCATTCAAAATAAATGAGAATACAAAAAAAAAAAAAAAAATCATGAATATAAAGATAAAAGAGATGAACTGAGGTTAGAAAAAATAAATTAAGCTATCAAGTTAAACTAAAGGCTATTGTAATCGTTTTGAATAATTTATAATAAAAATTGCTACTACAGTAAACGGTGTATATAAATTACATTAAGCTACTGTGATTTATTTATTTAAGATAAAACTATATATATATATATATATATATATATATATATATATATATATATATATATATATATATATATATATATATATATATATATAGATATATTCCTTATTCAACCTATATAAAATGTTAAATATATTCACTCTTTTCCTTCGGGCAATACTTAATATATTGTAATGGTACATTGTAAACTTTATTTAAAATGTCTAGTCAATGTAAATACCTAGTGTTCAACTTCATTTATATAGTATAGTGTATATGTTTATATATAATATATATATGGGACCAAAATTAATGCTCAATATTATTAGTATAATATGTATTTAATAAGTTACAATTCTTGAAATTCTCTATTTAATATGTCAATATTTTCAAAAGTTCTAGATAAACAGAAAATATTGATTTAAAACATGTTTACTTAGCAAAATAAATAAATAAGCAAAAAATTTAACATTGAAAGAATATTGCCATTTATAAAAACGTATTCACTTTTTTTTAGTGTTTTCTGTTGATGTTATTATTATTACTAAATATCTAATTAGATATAACGAGCAAACACTACTTTTCAATTATTTTGATACAATGAAATGTTGTTTTGTTACGTGTTGTGAAAGATTTTTTTTTAAATTTATATATTGTATGAAATATCAATTAAACTCTTTTCAATTCCCTTAACGAATCTAAAATAATATTATTAATTAACTACACCAAATTTCTTTGGGAAAAAAAAACTTTTCTACATTATAATATATTATTTACAATTTTTTTCTGTTATGTAATTGCAAAATTGTGTAACTACCAGGGTTAAAATGTAACAATTAAAATAAATACCATGCATAGTGTCAAAGTCATGTTTGGGTATTAAATAAATGATTTTGTTTTAATGCAAAATACAAAATATATATATATACTGTACATACATACATACACACACACATACACATAAATATACAGTTTGAATAGTTAATGAGGTATAGTATAGAATATATATTTTGTGAGTCTGGTCGGGCACACTGGAGCTATCAAGTAGTTGACTTGACAGATCGCTAATGGTAGCTGACCACAGTACAGTAATTAGTGGTACTGAACATTCGGCAGGGAATATCTTTGCTCTTCATGTCAATGATACAATATTATTCTCGCATTGTATGTTAAAGCTGCTTTTTTTCTCACTATATACACTACTCTCAATTATATTGTATTCCATATGTATTTACTATATAGAATAGTTCTATTGGTATAATACAATGACTAATACTAATGAGTACTTTTTTTTTTTAAACACAAATGTGTTTCAAATATTATTAGAGACACATTTTAACAATGACAAACATGCAACAAAATGTTTAAATTTATATCTCTTAGAATAACATACTGAATATTGGACTATTGTTGCATTATGGTTATTGATGGAAAATTATGAAAAGATAACATAATTAATAATTATTATTAAAGACGTGAACAAAAAAACTTGTCTAATATCCTAACGTACCTGAAAATCAACGTTAATTTGACCGTCATTGATTTCAAATTTATTTTCCATTCACAAAATGATGCGTGCAGATTCTGACGTCACACATCATCTATGCGCGCGTAAAACAAGCAAACAGTGACGTCACTGTCCGCACGCACCATTTTGTGAATGGAAAATAAATTATAAATCAGTAACTCCGGCCAAATCAACGTTGATATTTACGTATGTTAAAGTATGAGGCAAGTTTTTTTGTTTAAGGTGTTCTACGCCTTTAATATAGTTTATCTAAATTGTTTTTCTTTGAAACTTTATGTCTTGAAAGATAATTACTCTCGTAATATGACCATGAAGTTAATTTTTAATACTCATATTACCAACTCACGAATAAAAGAAATGTCATCATTTATGCAGCATATATGTCACATTTATGTTGCAATTTTAGAACGTTATTGTTATTATCACCCTCGTGTGTACTTTGTAGAATGAAGACATTGAAATAAAACATTGAGAAACGCAATGAAAATGTTGTAATCACGATTACATTTATCTGCTCTCTCTCTCTCTCTCTCTCTCTAATAGATTACTTTATTGTAACAAAAAAAAAAAACGATCTCTTGTGTCAACATTACTGTGTTATTACGTGGTTGACAAAGACAACAAGGATTCAGGTCAATGACTTTGAATAAAAGTGCATTACCTGAAGGTCTGCAATTTTATTTTATTGAAATCAATAGAATGCAGAAACTGTGCAGTGAAGCTTTTTGTTTACGTCATCACATCAGTTGTGACGTCAATGTGAACCATTTGGGGTTTCCATAAATAGAAATGGAAAATTAAACTTTAAAAATTAAAGTTGTGTAACTTTGATGTAAAAAAATGTATATCTGTGCAGGTATAAAGTAAACTTTTTTTCTTTTCATAACGTGTATTGCCTGATATTTTTTGATGTAATGTTAATTCAGATTATTATCTTCAAAAAAAAAGTTTTTCATTTTAATAGTATTGCATGAATTGGCATTGTTTTATCGTCTTTCTCCCCCCCCCCCCCCCCAACCAAATATGCTATTAATAACTGTATTATAAAATCACAGTTTATACTTTACAGTTCATGCAACTACAAATGGCACAGTCGATTATTTTCCAGAGACCAATAAGTTTGAAATAAGATTGCTCGATGACAAAAAAAAAAAAAAAAAAAAAAAAATGTATGGTCAGCAAGCTAGTCTTTAAATAGCTAAGCAAAAGTTACAACTTATTTGTTAATTTAAATATTTGAAAGAATGTAAAAAAAGTAATAAATTTTGAATGCCTTGATAATCCTGATAAATACTTTCAAAACTGCAATTCTAACTAATGTAAAATTACTATAAAAAAAGCCTGCAACTAGTGAGTAAAAAAGGTAGACTTCGAAGAACCTTCGATTAAATGCCAAACATCGAACGAATTGATTGACATTCCTCGAACAAGATACAGACATCCTAATAAAAAACGCCAAAAAGTCGAGTTTTTCCCCGATTCGTTCGAATTCCAATAGCGTTCGACATGTGGCTTAATGACCATACAGTTATATTATATAGAAGTTTAAAAAAAATTGGTACTTACGTAAATCGAATGCTTGAGTGACTACCAGTATATGCAGTAAAATAATATGCAGCTGGAACGCCATTTTCTGATGGAAGGGTGCAGTGACAGTGCAGCACCAACTGTCCTTTATTCACTACACATGTGGGGACCTGAAACATGAAATCACACACATTATAGCATAAATAAAATATATTCTCACGTTAGCAGAATTTGTATAGATAATTGTATATAATAACGCTTGATTTGACCTACTTTGTTACATACAAACTCAGAAAAAATTAGTACTTCTAGGGTAACTGTGAAGTATTTTGTTGTATTCTTATCCAAACTGTTTGATTTATTTAAGGTTAAAAGCTGTTCAAATCTTCAACTTTCTTTGGATGTTTCTTTACTAAAAATAATAATAATAAAATAAAAAATAAAAAAAATGCATTTCCTAACTGTTATATTTTAGAAAGAGAAAGCTTGCGGAAAAACTGCGACACTAAAAAGTAAACAAATACAAAGCAGGAAAACACATAATGAAAAAAAAAAATCAATAATACAGTAAATATAAAAATCTGAAGATTTCCTTGTAAGGCGGATCTTCTTAAAACTGAATACACACGACTTTCCCTATGCAACGTACTCAACAACCAAGTTAAAAAAACATATATTTGTAAATTAAATTTAAATATTTATATTTTATAACCCTTAAAATTTTACAAGAAAAAAAGTGAAATAGGATAGATATGAACCAAAAATATATAATTTTTTCTTTCGGTGCCTTGTCTTTGAACTTTTCTTTTACCTTTTTTTAACTTTTATTTCTATTTTTGCTTTGAAGATATATTTAAAAAAAAAAAGTTATTTTTTTAATGACGTTTGCAATAATAAGACAACGGGTATTTCAATTTTAATGATATGATTTGTGACATTTGTAAGCCGATTTTGAAGACATTTTTTTTCCTTAAAAAAAATCTTATTTTAAACAAAAAAGAAAGTTCTTGTTAAAAAGTATAATTATTTTGAGTTAAAAATGATATTTTCAAAAACACTAAAATATATTTTATTTGAGAAAAGGGAAAAATATTACAGTATTGACGTTTATACAAAAAGTTTATTATAATAATTATTGTTGCATAAAAATGTGGTGTTTTCTCATGACTTCTAAAAGTAGACAACACAAATAATAAAATATATTTTAAATTACCAACTATTAAGTATCAGGTACCATAGTTAGGTAGGAACATCTTACTATTTTGTAAATTCCATTGGGTCATCGTCAACCGCCTCAAAAATTATTGTTCGAAACCCATCCCATATACTGTACTATAGAAATTATAT
Organism: Ecdyonurus torrentis; assembly: GCA_949318235.1. Taxonomy (NCBI): domain Eukaryota; kingdom Metazoa; phylum Arthropoda; class Insecta; order Ephemeroptera; family Heptageniidae; genus Ecdyonurus; species Ecdyonurus torrentis. Next base: position 32,250,234 of record OX439132.1, on the reverse strand, counting down.
ATGAATGATTTTTATGCACCTTAATACGGGGGGAAAACTCGGGATTATTATTATTATTTTAATTTAAATTAATATACACATACAGTTTTTTTTTAAACATACAAAATAAAATGCTATTAGGACTACTGCAAAAGGTTCATTCGTACAGTATTTGAATATTTAAGACACATAATTCACCAATGTCAACTATTTCCAGTTTTAAACAAACTTCTTAACTGTACAACACAATAAATACAACGGTTCTGAAATGTTATATTCATGAAGGCATATTATGATAAAAAAATTACTTTTATATATTTCAATATGAGTTAAATATTAATCATTTTTTGTTTTCATTCTACTTCTAGCTTTCAATATTTTAAAGCTCTGGAATATTTTCGTGCATATTCAAACACAAAATGCACGAATGAATGACGCATTAACACAAGTTAAAAATTTTCTTTTTAAAAAAATTATGCAAAACTTTATTTTTACTGCATAAGAAAAAGCAGTGCTTACACCTTAAAACATCAGGAATTTATAACACATTGAGGCCAAGAAAGCTATTGCCATTTATCACGCAAACTTAATAATATGCGTAATCAAAACCCTAGAATTTAATCTTTTCATAGCTTTTGATCTTTTTTTTTTCCAAGGACAAAACATTGTTGCTAAAAAAAAAAAAAAAGTGTATGCTATATTTATTTTATTCATTATATTATAATCGACGAATTTCAATTAATATTTATAATGAATATAAAATAATTTTAATTTAAATAAGGATTACTTAGTTTTGATATTGTATTTACGCTATTGTATGGATTTATGAATAACATTTAATAAAATAGTTTTTTTGTTCATGTTGTTTTAACATTATTTTAATTAATAATGTTTGTTGTTGATGTGTAATTCAATTTCGGGAAACTATTGAAATATAATCTATAAATACACGCACTGATATATCCTTCAATAAAATTTTACATTATATATATATATATATATATATATATATATATATATATATATATATATATATATATATATATATATATATATATATATATATATATATATATATTAACTTTCTGTTCATGAACTTTTACAACACTATGTCAAATCAATCTAAACATAAATCTAACTTTCTCAGCTTGTTTAAAATTTGCAATAAAAAAAAGAGGTAAGGAATATAAGACTTTTTTTAAGCTCATCAAAGTTGTTAACAATAAAAATTTCATTTTATGTTTCTTTTTTTTTCTCTCTCTACCTTCTTTACTAATTGAAATAAATGTTTTTATAGTTAGGTTTAATTGTAAAGTAAAACTACTTGTTGATAGCTAACTTTAATCGTTGCTTAGACAGCTTAAAAACTTTACAATGTATCGTTTAAACGCATTTTTTTAATGATTAAATATACGTTGTTATTTTAAACACAGTTTATTGTATATGATAAAGAAAAAAAATGTTTGGTTACAATAAAAAAGTAACGTTGTGTCGTTTTTTTTTTATGTTGATCTCTCACAATGGATGTCGCACGCTTTAATCGCCAGCAAATCTCAGGAGCAGTAGAATAGGAAGCACACCACTTCAATTTCCTATATCCTAGCATTGCGGAACTACCCTATCAAAATTTTTTTTTAAAGAGAACTACTGTATTAAGGTCACAATATGTGAGAGTTACACTTTTAAACCAATGTTGTTGTTTTTTCAATATAAATATTAAAAGTAACACTCCTCAACAAAGAATTTTTTTTTATAACTATAAAAATACACTTAAAGCCATAGACCACATAAAACAACATATTGTGCTTTTTAATGAATAAACATGAAATGGGATCTTCAAAACTTATGACAATTTTAACCAGAATGTTAATGTAGCCCCACGAGAGAGCGTGAAAATACTTTAAGTATGCAATTTCCATGACTTTTCATGTTTATGACGTCAGAAACATGAAACATGCAAAAATTGGTATGAAATTGATGTGCGGGTTGCATAAATCGAAATTTATGATCACTGCTACGGAGCTACAGATGGGTTTTGAGACAAACTAAAGTTATTTATGTAAGTCCCATCAAGTGTTTTGTGATATGAATGCTTATGTTTTTCTCTAATCTATTGCTTTAAATAAAAAACCTTGAAATAACAATCATATATTTAGGTCTTAATAACAATTTAAGTAACGATACATGAAATATTTGGAATGCAAATCCAAAAATTCTTTACTTTATTTATTCTTTAGGGAGTTTCAATACGAAAATTTGAAATATTAAAATTTAATTAAGCAGAATAAAATTATCATTTAGTTTTGCTAAAAAATAAAAATAAAAACTGCAATACAGATGAAATTATTTTGTTTGATCTTTTTAATTATTTTACTAATAAATGATTTATAAAATAAAATAATAATAAATGTAACTGTAATTGACATAAAATAATTTTTTTCTCTATCAAACCTTTTTTTCACCTGCAATTGACATTTTATAATGAATTGACCTATTTCAAACCTTTTTTTTTTCTTCCATTCATATAATTTTCCCCTTATATAATAATAATAATTCAATGTGAAACTAAAGCTATTGGAGCATCAGTAATTATAATTAAAAATAGTGCACTAATTGGCTAGCAATGAGACGATTATACAAGCGCATTGGTTTTGTATAGCTAGTAAAGAGGTATTGAAATGATTGATATATATATATATTTATAGTAATTTGATTTTGAAATTGTTAATATAATATTGAATATTATAGACCGGTTGCACTCATATTTAATAGCCACCATTTTGTTGGTCAGGAATTCATAGGCCAGCATAGCAAAAACGTAATTTTTATTTTTTTAATAGCAAAAGAAGCTTCAAACCTCAATCAAAGCCTTATTTCTAGCTCCCAATATGCTCGAAGAATATGAGAAAATTTCGTTCAGTTGAAATGACCTCTTTTTCTGTAAAAAATTAGGAAAAATGATGTTTCCGCTATGCTGGACAATGCATTAGGCATTACAAACATGGCGACAAAGCGCAAGAATGTGCAAGGGGTCTATTGAATAATGTATAATTTTAAATCGAATAGTTTTAAAAAATTTAGTATTTAGAGATGTTTTACTACCATGATAAGGTTACAATATTATGTAGAAATTTTATTTTTGTTTAAATGCAACTAAAATTCATCGAATGAGAAATTTATATAATAAGATTTTTATTACTACATAATATTATTAGCTATAATTTTTCCCTATATATTTTCAATTAATCTTTCATTAAGCGTTAGAACAGAGATTTTTACATTAGCTGCGCATTTTAAGAAATCAGGCAAAATTAAATAACCCAGATAATATTAATGAAGGGAAAAAAGCGCAAAATGAGAGAATTTCTTTTAATTATACTCGTACATTGTGTAAAATGCTCAATACTTTACAAAACTAAAGTGACAGATAAATTTTTGCACTTAAAGTATTTTTACATTATTGAAAATGTAGCAATGAGTAATACAAAAAGAAATACATGACTAAAACAAAAGAAAATACTCAATTCAGAAAATGTGTTTTATATTTGAATATTTCTCTTCAAAGTGCATTAAATGTTAGAACTGATAAAGGATTTATCTTTGAAAAACTTCACTTAAATAATACAATGGAGGGAAATTTTTTTCTTATATTTTAATGCATTAAAATTCAAGATAGCTTTTATAATTCTCCATCACTTGATTCGTCAAAAAGTGAATCAGTTCTTAACATATATAAAGAAATAGAAATATATAAATAGTTAAATCCTTATGCAAGTAATAAAACACGATTATTTTTATACAATTTACTATGTTCTTTTATTTACTAAGACTTCATTGCAACGCATTATAAAAGCGACAAATTTTTGAACGGTATTATCGTTTTTCAAACGTAAAATTAATATATTTTAAATTGATATAAATATAATTAATTTTAATTGTACTTGTAATATAGAAAAACAAATACATGTGTTTCCCTTAGTGAGGTTAATAATAATAATAAAATGTTATGTTAGTTTTTTTTTTTTTTTTTTATTCTTTTAAGATACATTTATAAAATTTTGATGACGCTTCATTTATCAAACAAAATTACAAGACTTTGATATGTTTTTGTGTAAAAAGAGAAAAGAGAATTTAAGAAAGGAAAAAGAAAACATTGGCTAGAGTTTTTTTTTTTTTTTTTTTTTGAAACAAAGTCTATTTCATCAATCTTTATATAGTTTCAATCTTAGTCAATCCCTTCTTTTCTCTTAAAGCTTTACTGTTTTGAATCATCTCTTTTCGACTCTAAGATAAAGGGAGAGAACTAAGAGAGAGAGAGAGAGAGAGAGAGAGCAAATAGTAATAATAATAATAATAAGGGAGACTTGGTTGGGAGGTAGAGGGTGTTCAGATTGATCCTCTGACCCTTGGGAAATAGGCCAGAGGTCATATTTAAGCCTAGGTCACCTTCATGATTACTTTAGGGAGGGTGACCTCAAATCTTATATAAATGTATGTATTATATAAATGTTATTAGCTTATAATAAATTTCTATATAATGTTTTTGACACTTTAATTATAATAATATATTATGATTTATTGTATTGGAAAAGTAATAGATGATATAGGGAGATTTTTATCTTCTAGTTTTTCTTTCTTCCTATAGTTTCTAACACGTAAAGGATATAGATTAAAGAATATCAACATTTTATTTTGATAATTTCATCAATGATTTTTAGATTTGCAAACTAAAAATGAATGCATAGACGTAAAAAAAAAGCAATAACAACAAAATAAATAGAGAAATTCAAATTCTCAATATGATCATATTGAGGAAGCGTTTTTTTTAGGGAGTGATTTTATTTCATATTATAGAAGAGGACATTATCCTGAATCGATTGATACGTGAATTTATTATAACTTTTGAGTAGATCAAGTTTTTTTTTTAAATTATTTTTTAAAATTCGAAAAATGACGTTAAAGTCGGTAACTTATGCATGTGGGCATAGGAAATAGTTGCTGACCGTAACATTATTTCACGACTTTAAAAAATTAATTAAAAATACTTAATAAACCCAAAAAATTAGAAATTTGCATATCTATTGATTTAAGACAATGTCCTCTCTTTTAGATTATAAAATAACGTTACCCCTAAATTTTTTTTATCTTCCTCTTCACTAAATGTCTCAAAAGTTCAATTATTATATAAATTACACTACATAAACCATCACAAACCAGACTTGCTCACGTTCCTGATTTTTTGTAACTTCGTTACGTTACTCACTACTTCATGAAAAAGTTATGACACTACGTTACTCGTTACAGTTTTCGAAAAGTAATGACACTACGTTACTCACTACTCTTAAAAGTAGTGAAGCTACTTTACTTTATTTACTTCAAGTAATTTCTTAAAAAATAAAAATATTTTTAATAAAAGTTTTTTTTTCGGATAAATTATAAACAGACATATTCAAATTAAAATCATAAGAGTAATTTTGAAAATGACGAAATCGTCGAAATCATACCGTATTTATGTACTTATATATTTTGAAGTTTATTTCTTTTAGTGCTTGCAATATTAGAAAATAGTGTCGTTACATGGCAAAAATTACTTGAAAAAGTAACGTGTTACCGCGGTAATCGTTACTGCTACCAAAAAGTAATGACGTTACATTATTTTATAAGAAAAAGTAGTGAAATTACGTAATGTTGTTACTTGTAACTGCCCAAGTCTGTCACAAACTAACAATATAAAGCATTGTAATTATTAACGTTCAGTTATAACGATGAATTGTCTTCATTACATTAAATAATTAATATTCACTGCAGATATATTTTATGACAATCTTTTTATTTTCTCTGTAAAAAAATAATAATAATAATAAAAAAAAAAAACTTACGTTCCGACAAACATCAAAGTATGTAAAAACTTTACAAACAAACAAAACTGTAATGTTTTGTTTTTTATACATGATAATGGTATAATTTATTAAAACTTTATATTAATTCATTATTAAAGTTATATATAACTAGAATACAAATATATAACTCTTATGTAGTTTCTTAATTAATTAAATTATATAATCCATTGCTAAGATTACTAACAACTAAAAAGAGATAAGATTGGTTTTATCTTATTTTAGTTTTCATGACGATTGTAATTTTTTATTACTGGGATTTTAATTAGACTAATAGCTCTCTAAGTAGTTAAAAAAAACTAGTAATGTGAAAATCGATAAAAAAAATTTTGTACGTGCTCGTGGAGAGAGAGAGAGAGAGAGAGAGAGAGTAAGAAATAAGAAAGTGAGAGACAGTTAATACTTTTAATTGGTTGATTTATTAATATCGTATTATTTTTTTATTACATCATAACAAGAACAAGCTAATGGAACGTAAGTTAAAGAATTAGGTACTGCTGTTTCTCTAAATTGTGGTAGAATTCCTTTTTTAAGATCGATATCAAAAGAAGATAATATTTTCTTCTGAATTCACTTCTTAAGTCAATTTTTGTACCTTTAAAACTTGCAGAAATTCCGTTCTGTTGTCAATATTCATTAAAAAAATATTACATTAAATTAAAGCTGTTACATTTTATTGCAAATAAACAAGGCATCCTAAAGAAGATAAGCAGTACACCATCGGCAAAATAAATCTTAGAGATCAATCTGATATTCTGTTAAGTTTGTTTATTTTCTAAGAAATACATTGCAAATTAGACTTTGTCGTAGTTTTTTTAAACTTATCTTCAAAAAGTGTATCGGATATATGCATATAAAATATGATTATTTTTGAGTTTTTTTAAATTCTAAGGAATATTTTAGTATGTTTATGCATTTAATATTTTATTGCACTTTTTCGGCGGTTAAAGAGCAATAAGCGATGCCTTAATTAAAAAAAATCGCTTGAAAAAATAATTTGTCGAAAAAAAAAACGCAGCGCTTGTATAGCACAAATAAATATATATAGCTCGCAGCGGTCAAATAGAGCTTAATAATTTCATAATTTAAAAAAGTTATATCGTAATATGAAATAATAGCTTAAAAACTAAGAAACTGGCTGTGTTATTTGTTTTATACTGTAATTCAAGTTTTTGAGATAGTTGGAAACAACTACTTTCAATGTCAATGTTATTCTTATGGAGTAAACGTAAACAAATTCGCTGTTCCATTTATTTTTTTGAGGGGGGGATGTACTGCCTGTCTTTTTTAGGACGCCTTGAAATAACATAAAAATAAATTTAAGAAATGATTGTTATTTTTTTCACAATGTTAACATAATGGTATCTAAAGTATTAGTTAAAAAAAAATACTGATTTGATTTTCCCATAAAATTGAAATGGGTATATAATAAATTTATTTTTACAAAATCCAATAGAAATGCGAATAACCATAAATTAAAATTCTGTTATACGACGATTAAAGGGTGAACCCTCTTTTTTTTTTTTTTTTTTTTTTTTTAACGTAAATCTTTCATGGTTGGGCACAATCATGTTAAAAATCACCGAGATGAAATTTTATCAGTATAGTTGGCAACACAGTGTCGATTTTAAGACTTAAAGATGTTGTATGTATTGACCGAGCGTATCAAGTGTGCGTGAGTTCGAATCTCAGTAGCAATATATTGAGCATGAACTCACAATACATTTAAAACTAGAAACTACAGTACAGTACAAACTTTTCAGACAGTATTTTTATGTCTAAAAATTGTATTATATATATTTTTTATCAATTTTAGTTACTCTAGTTTCAGTCAGACTGATTTAATTTTCTACAAAAGTCAAAATATTAACTCAATTACGAGGTATAAAGCTATACATGGCTTTAATAGAATCACGATTTTACTAAAATTTTGCTAGCATTTTAAGTGACAGGTTTTATTTTATTTATTATTTATAAATATGTGCTTAAAAATATTCTTTCTATAAATTTCAATGTTATCTTGAACTACAATTTATTTAATAAAAATACTCAAACTATGAAGAAAATCTAAAAGAATTAATATATTTTGTTAATTTATTTTGTTGTTATTTATTTCAAATTGTGTTATTTTATTTATTTATAAGATTATTTGTTCTTTCTTTTTCCCCTATTGAAATATTAACTGCATTTTTTTGAATTCATATCGCAGAGCACAATATAAAAATATAGCACTTTTCTTTATTACCTTCCATTACATTACAAAATAAATAAGACTGAGTGAGTGTTGAAACAGCTGCAAGATAAAGAAACAAGAAAGCAAGAATGTTTTTTTTTTTTTTCATTTTACTGAATAAAAAAAGTGTAAACATGTTCAAATTTATCTTTATATATATTAAAAAAAAATACAATATTGTAATAAAAAAACTCTAAATTGAGTAATTGTAGTTTAAGTATTCTCAATACACAAAAAAAAACTTATCAATAGAGTGTATGCATGCATGTTAAAGTCGACGCCATGAAGGATCACTCAATAGCATGAGCCGCATAGGAAAATGACTTGTTTTGCCAGTTTAAAAATACTAAGCAATATTTTTGAGAGCATTGATGCTGTTAATAGGTTAAATTGAATCAGTATCTCAAGTATGTGAGAAAAATAATAATAACCAAAAAAATATATATATCCTATTTCGCAAAGAAAATAGCCAAAAACGAAGTTTGTCCTATGCTGAGCAATGTAATTCATTACTCCTGTATGGAGTCCAAGTGCATAAAATATGACGTCATGCGCATACACCAAGACAGATCAATTAACTAAACAATGTCATTCAATTTTTTTTTTAATTCAGACATTGCAATAATGATTGCATAATTAAAGGATCATAGGAAAATATATTGTAAAATTTGCATCTAATGTATAAAGTTAGATTTTTTTCATTTATAATCAATTTATATTTCAAATTAAAATAAAAAAGTATAAAAACGTAAAACTGTATTCGCTATCATTAAAAAGAATGTGATTTAAATATTTGAAATATAAAAGTCGTATTATTTATGTATAGATAAAAAAATTGTTATACTGTATGAAAAAAAAAACCTACAGAGTTGCAATTTTATATTAAAAATATAATATTAGTTAATAAAATGTATTTTTGTACTAGTATAATAAAATAAAAGTTCATTGAAGTACTGTACAATTTTACGTTTCAGTTGTTTGCTAGATATAATGAGGTAAATACGAGTGAGAGATAGAGAGAGAGAGAGAGAGAGAGAGAGAGAGAGAGAGAGAGAGAGAGAGAGATTGCATTTCAATCTAGCTACGATCCGCAATATAAAAATCATTGGAGGAAAAAAAAAATGAAAAAGAAAATAAGCAACTTCAATAATATAGAAACAGAATTGAAGTTAGTATTAATATAACTAAAAAACTTGTATACAATAGTGATTCAAGTAGATCTGTATAAAGTGAAAATAACACAATGTTTATGATTGCAGTAAAATTCATTTGTAGGTACTGCATGAACTTAATAAGTTTTCATTTTATAAATATTATCTTAATTATATTGCTTAATAATAAATGCAGTTTTTTGCTTATCGTATTGATTTTATATAATAATATAAATATTATCTAGAAGTTTATAATTTAGAGAACAAATCAATATTAATGTTTTATATATTTAATAATTTTCTAATATAATTTTTAATACATAAAAATGCATTTTTTTTTAATACTTTTTACTTTATTAACAGATTTTGAAATTTAATTTTGGCACAAATAACATGTATAAAATATAAAAGAATACGTTAAAAAAGAAAATATGTTATTTTATTTTCAACTGACTACATAATTAAAACATATTTATGTTTGTTTTAATTTTGAATGTGTTCGTTAAGTTACTGTATAAAATTTCTTAATATAGTAAGTGTTGAAAAATAATACATAAAAGAAATTTAAAATTATAAAGTTTCTCGCCAAGCTATATAAGATTTTGATCAGCACAAAAAGAACCCTAAGCTTAATTTCTAAATGTTAAAAACGTGCGAACCCCCAGTTTTGGCTACATATCAGCGACCGCATTAATTTTGTTGGCATCGGAAGCCACATATTGATAAAAACTGAAATGCTAAGTCAGCATCCTATAAGCTTACATCTTACAAAGTCAACGAAAAATAGTGCGTATATCATTTAAGTGGTCAGATATATAAGATTAAAGTACACACTGTATGCTTTTCTCTATAAGACCTTATCACTTTTTTTTTATTGCAATGAAACATAAAGACATTAATATCATACTTCATCATTATAATTTTTAATCTTTTTTTATCATACTGTACTTTTCATTTTTCTCTCGTTACAGTTATGATAATTATATTATGAATAGGAATTATTTAAAGAAAAAAGTATATAAAAATGAAGTGACTGGATTATTTTATTAAAAATTTATGCTTAATTCAACTCAATAACAGAAGATTGTTATAAAATTATAGTGCAGATGTCGATTATAATTTCTGATTTGAATATATTTTTTATTATATAAAATTATAATGGTATGTCACTGTAATTTTATAATTTTTTATGATCGAACTACTTTAATTAAAATTCTTTTACTTTATGAAATTTTATAATAATATTAAAAAAAAAAAGAAAAAAAAAAAAGCTTTTATAGAAAATAATGAATGTCTTTTTTTTAAAAAAAATCTAAAACCTTGAAGGTACTTCAAATATCAAACAAGTGCAAGTGCATTGAACATAATTTTAATGACTCAAAAGATGATAATTATAAGTACTGAGGTGATTTGATTAAAAAAAACTGTAAAGATAACATATAATTGCACAGTGATATTCATAGATAAAGCAACTTCAAATATAAAATGTTTAGACGGAATCATCAGACTTGGGCAGTAACGACGTTACGTAATTTCACTACTTTTAAAAAATAACGTAAAATCATTACTTTTTTATAGCAGTAACGGCAACGCGTTACTTTTTCAAGTAATTTTTGCCATGTAACGACATTATTTTTTAAATATTTTCAAGCAATGAAAGAAATACGTTTCTAAAATCTATAAGTACATAAATATGCCTTCTTCATTATATAGTTTTTCAAAATTACTGTTATGATTTTGATTTATATCTTTCTATTTATAATTTATCGGAAACAACAACAATATTTTTAACATGTTTTTGAAGAATTTTTTTTGTTTTTTTTTAATAAGAAAATATTTGAAGTAAATAACGTAAAGTAACGCTTAAAGTAATTTCACGACTTTTAAGAGTAGTGAGTAACGTAGTGTCATTACATTTGAGAAACTGTAAAGAGTAACGTAACGTCATTACTTTTTCTTGGAGTAGCGAGTAACGTAACGAAGTTACACAAAATTAGTAACGTGACCAAGTCTAGGAATCACTTTTTTTTTATCATTACAAAATTTTAAAACTTATTTACGATAAACCTTATTTTTAAAAATTATTTATCCCCCTTATCTGATCTCGCATCTCCTAAAATTTTTATCATATAGGTAAATACAAATATTAATTTAAATGACATAACGAAGTAGGGCATGAACTTAATATATTTCAGAGATATAAACTTTCTAATTACAAACTTTAATTGGAATTATATAAAAACATATTTATATAATAAAATCCCATTGCATTAATATGAAATAATATAATCATTTTAACAAAATGCAAGATAGTAAAATTAATAAACTTTAATATATTAAAGTTATATAAATAGAAAGAGATGTTTTGTGTTTGGAATATCATGCTTATTTTGATACAATTTCACAGTCTATTTCCCAGTGTAGTCAATTCTGCTGATAGAGAGAGAGAGAGTGAGAGAGAGAGAGAGAGAGAGAGAGAGAGAGAGAGAGAGAGAGAGAGAGAGAGAGAGAGAGAGAGATGAGAGTATGCGGTTATTGTGTTGAGGAATGTCATTCACTGCGACATTTCATGCCATTTGTACCACAGAATGTGGATCAACTTGAGTTAATTAATATACATACCACCTCATACTCTCTCTCTCTCTCTCTCTTTCTGTATTTCATGTAAGTACTATCATTAGATGGGGATCATTTAATATATAGTATTTAGGAAAACATGGGTTTGTGTATATAATATGTTGTCACTTAACATTATTATAGAATAGACTAAAAAAATAGTATGCTATATTATTTAGTTAGTCAAATATGAGATGGGTAGTTTTAAGGGTTAGTGTTGTTCGAATTATATAATGTATATTAATTAAATATAATCATTTAAATGACTAATGTTTAATTAGTATATGACCATTAAAGATAGTTTTTAAATATAAATGATATCAATTATTAAAATGTATATTTAAGTGTGATTATGTAAAAAAAATATGCATGAACTGAATTAATTTACCCCGATAAAGTAAGTTTTGAAAACAATATAGTATGATATAATAATATTTACTATTTCTACATATTATTTAAGTTCGTGGTATGACTTGCGTTTAAATAATGTATGGAAATGTAGAATTGAAAACAAAAATATTCCCCCTTCTTCCTTTGTTTCAATATTATGATTGATATGATATTTTCATCTAACTGGTTATTTTGAGGGAAAACACCAAAGAAATAAAATAAAACAATTTCTTTTACAAAATCAGTGTATCAGCTATTTCTTAATATAAAATGATTCTATATATAACTTCATAAAAATAGTATAGTATTTTCACAGCTATACATTCGATTGTTTCATAAATTATTCTTTACATCCGCAAGAGCTATCCATTAAATTGAGTACGAAATAACAGGAAATTCAATAACGAGTTAAAGTTTATTTTATACACGGAGTTTGTTTTTGTTAGCTGCTCCCGAAGTAACAAAATCTCTTGAATCTCACAGTCTCTCTTAGGAATTCACGTAGCAACCTGAGCTTCCAAAATATTTTAATCCTACTGCGGCAAAATACACCGACATTATTACACTCAAAAACTTTTTGTATAATATTGATTATATAGTTGTTTATATTATATAAATATGGAAATTACTAAAGGCCAAAACGTGTTATGTACAGATTTTGTATAGCAACTTATTTGATTTATGGTAACAAATTAAAGTAGAGAAAATGTTCTGATTTTACCGTATTTTAAATAAAATATAAAAAAAATAAAAAAAAAAATTAAAAATACATTATTACAACTGAAATGACAATAAAAATGCTAACATATTCATTTTTTGTGTGCTTTATATGAAAAAAAAAAACTCAATAAAAATACCAATAATCGAGATACTTTTTATTGGAAAAACCATATTTCTCTCTCTCTCTCTATTTTTTTTTCATATTCATGCAAATAAAAATAATGTAGACAAGTATAATATATATGATATTTTTTTCTTGTTTCCACATTTCTATTCTCCCTTACTGTCAATCAATAATGAACACTTCGACATTGGCATGCATCACTCGCGCTCTCTTGTATCATGAATTTTTTAGCACAACACGCTACTAGTGAAAAAAAAAATTGTACATGTGTATCGAAGCAAACAAGAAATTCTATATAATTCCATATTTATACAATCTGTTATTCATAACGTAACATATATATATTGGAAATGTATTGAGTATAATATAGATAGAACCAAGTTGCAATTGGAATGTTAGTGTAGATAGCATAATGCAGTATTATAAGAAATACTACAACATTTTGTAATGTTTCTAAATTGTTATATTATCAGTATCATTATATCTATAGGGTCTATGCATTTATGTTAAAGTCAACTCAGTTGGATCACTCAATAACATGGGTGGCATAAAAGAATAACTCATTTTGCCAGTTTAAAACCCCTATGCAATATTCTTGAAAGCATTGATGTTGTAAATATGTTGAATTAGTATCTCAAGTATGTGTGAAAAATAGCAATAACAAAAAAATTAACAGATTTCCCAAAGAAAATTGCTTAAAACAAATTTTGTCCTATGCCGGGCAATTTGTTCACTACTCCAGTATGGCCTCCAGGTGCATTAAATATGACGTCATCTGCATACACCCTATAATGTCGAATGTTCTAATTTTGAAACCTTAGTAATCAAGTTGTTTATTAGTATTAATTATCAATGATTTTCTTACAGAAAAACGAATTTGATTACTTAATTCATGAGTTGCATTAAAATTGTTTTCATTCTTGAAAATTTAGTGATCAAATTGTTTACTCAATGCATTTCTTATAAAAAAATAAATTTGATCTCAGAGTTTGCAACAAAGGCTATGTAAAAGTCATGAGTTTACAACAATTAACGGGGGGGGGGAATTGCGTCAATTAATTTCGTAAAAATGTAATGCCAACCTAGACATATATTAAAATATTACGTTTTTGATTAAATTCAACAAATTATTATTTTTTTGCATAGGTAGATTGTTGCTGTTAAAAAACTATATAGCTGACTTTGTAATCCGCATATGTGAGCCGTATTATCATTCATTAGTAAATATAATATTATATAAAATTTAAAAAAATCACATCTAAAAGTAAGTAAATAAATATTTTAGTAGCCGATAGATATATACAGAGTATAAATGACATGAAACAGATTAGTGGATTTTAATTATGAAATCAGCTTTTGCATTGATGTATTAAAAAAAAAAAAAAAAAAAAGAAGTTTATTATATATTATAGTGTCAATCATTATAAAATTTATTTTATTAAATTGAAACTCAACAAGTACATATACAAACATGCATCAGTATGTTATTATTATTTATGAATAAAGTACACACATACATAACTTTGTTCTAGCTGTCTCACTTGTTACTGGTGCAACTACGTGACTTATGGTTTTACTTTGTACAAAAAACTAACACTATAGAAAAGTACTTCAAATACATTTCTATATATAAGTAGGTTAGACGATCGAGAGGTTAGTATTTTTTTCAATTATAAATCACTCATAGTGATTTTTATGGTATTTGGGTATTGTAGTTTAAAATTGTTTCAAAAAAAAAAAAAAAAAAAAAAAAAAAAAAAAACTTTAAACTGCTACTAGCAAAAAGTATTTTAGTATACTTTTATGTATTATTTAGTAATAATAACAAGTTATTGTATTTTTTTTTCAATCTTATGTTTTCCAATATAGGGTGTGTACGCATGACGTCATTCTGAATGCTTTTCGATGCTCTTCTTGAGCAATGAATAACATTGCTCAGTATAGGACAAACGTAGTTTTTGGCTATTTTCATTTGAATATTAGCTATTTTTTTGGTTTTATTATTATTTTTCTTACATATTTGAAAAACTAATTT
Source organism: Ecdyonurus torrentis (assembly GCA_949318235.1). Taxonomy (NCBI): domain Eukaryota; kingdom Metazoa; phylum Arthropoda; class Insecta; order Ephemeroptera; family Heptageniidae; genus Ecdyonurus; species Ecdyonurus torrentis. The sequence continues at coordinate 32,235,089 of OX439132.1, read as the reverse complement.
AACCTGTTAACAGCATCAATGCTCTCAAAAATGTAGCAAATATTTTTAATCTGACAAAATGAGTCATTTTCCCATACTTGCCCATGTTATTTAGCACTCAATTATGGCGTTGACTTTAACATGAATGAAACCACCGTATATGCTTAAAATTTTAGTTCTGAAAACCTGAACTTTTTTTTAAAGTTAAAACTATAGCTTATACCAGCAAATATAATGCTTAATGCTACATTTTTCTTCTTTATATATTATATTTTATAATTTTACATTTTAAAAATTATAGAATTTAATCATTCTATAAAAAAAGTGTCATAGAATCTGATTAATCTCCTTATTTTTAAAGAAAAGAAAAGCTTATATAGATAATAATTTTTTCAGACTTTATTCTTTCGTATTTTAGAGTAATTTTATTGACTTGCTACTGTAAAGCTTGAAAAGAAGGATTTTAATTTGTGGTGAAGACTAATCAGTCACGAGTATTGAACGTGATTGCCTTTAGTGCTCACTAAGCCTCAGAGAAAACTTAATCGCTTTGCAATGACGTGAACTTCACGAGTTCTTTCATCAATACTTTGAAAGACAGGAATTACGTACCATATATGCTTACGATTGGATTTTTTTTATATAAACTTATAATCTTTTCAAATAAGTTTTGATTATATTATGATATAGTGAATGATGTTATGTGTAAAAGAAAAAATCTTATAATTATGACTCTTAGGGTTTTAAAATTCAAAATCGTTGGTAAAAAATATCGTTAAATAAATTCAGAGATGCTGTACACACGGTTGTGATAATATATTTTACCATTTAAATATCGCGCGTGTACTTAACATTAAACATTGCAAATTTGGCGCGAGTTTTTAAATGTTAAACCATATTATTAAACTTTTAAAAATTGTTAATTGATTCACTAAAAGGACTAAATTATGGAATCAAATTCCAATAAAGTTAAAAAAAATATATAAAAATGATATGAAAATTAATGTTGAAAAAAAAATCTTTTTTAACAATTTATAAAATATATTTACTAATTTTTATTTTCATTACCAAAATATCTCTTTACATCAAAATTCACATGCAAGGTTTGATTCAATGCTTTATTTCTTGGAATTATATAGAACAATAATAATAATAATAATAATAAATGGTTTTTATTACGAGGCCAAAAAGGGTACATACCCACTTACATGGTCCTCTGACTTATTCTTGACATAAATATTATCGTCAGAGTATTTAATTTTTACAACAAAATCATAGCATACATAAACATATTATATAATATTATTTCACTATAGTGATAAAACATGATAAAGAGCATAATATATATTTCTTATTTACTTATTCTTATACAATTATGATAAACACTTTTTACTGACATGTATTTTATATTTAAAATAATACTAATCAAAATATCTTTTACATACTCAAAACGGATATTTAGACAATTATTGAGTCTTTAATTCTTTTATTCAGACTTAATCAATAAACAAAATTATAGTGTCATTGATTGCTATTTTTAACTAATAGCGATATCAGCATTTTAATGCAACATTTTGTTAATGTGGGAGTTCTAAATTTTTATCCATAAACATGTGTCCCAAATCCACCGACTGACAAGGAAGAACACCCCCGGAACCAACCCCCGACGGAAACCCCCCGCACCCGCTCCCGCTTCGACTTACTGCATATGCAGCAATTCGAAACGGGAGCGGGCGCACGATAATCCTCGAAGGTCAGTCCCAAGAACCCCCCCCCCCTGCCAATCCGACGATTCCTGAACACAATGCTTCATCAACGATAAATAGAGAAGAGCAAATAGAATTACAAATTAAGTATGTATTAAAATAACAAATCACAATAAAAATTAACTTTTACAACCTTCATTGTTTATTAAAAAATAGACAAGATACTTTATTTTTAAATACTTTTTTAGATTCAATATTATAGAAACTATCTGTTAAATTATTCCACAACTTAGATCCTTTAACGGCAAATGAGTTATCATACACGTAGCAGTTAGATTTAGGAGGTAGAAGCAAGAATTTATGAGATCTTGTAAGACGAGAACTATTGTTTTTTAATGGGGTGAGATATTCATACAAGTATGATGGTTGTTTGAAGTACATTAATTTTTGTAAGGCGCATAGCATGTGTACATTTTGTCTTTCATTTATTTTTAATAAACCAAGTTTTTTATAATAACTGCTGATATGTTCATGTTTTTTTATATTATATACATATCTTATAGCATTATTCATTAATACCTGTAATCTATTTTTCTGTTTATTATTAATGTTACTCATTACAGTATCACAGTAATCCAAAATAGGTAAAATAAGCGTTTTGATTAATATAATACGAGTTTCAGTAGGAATATTTCTACGAAAGGAATATAGATGATGGAGTGAAAGATACATCTTTTTACACATGAAACTTATTTGATTATTCCATTGTAAGTTATTATCTAGAAATATTCCTAAGTTTTTAACATTATTCTCAAGTTTAATGACATTATCACAGAGTATAATTTGATCAAGATTTATAGATTTAAGTAAGTTTAAATGATTTTGTAATCCAATAATAATTGCTTGTGTTTTTTTTGGATTTGCTTCAAGTCCATGTAAACGAAAGTAGTTCACTATGGATTCTAAATCTGAATTAAGTTGATTTATAGCCAGATTAACATTTTTAGGACGTGTGTGTATATAAATTTGTAAGTCATCTGCATATAAATGATATTTACAATATTTTAATGATTTTGAAAGATCAAAGATATATATAGCAAAGAGGAGCGGTGCGATTACTGAACCTTGAGGTACTGAACATTTTAATTTTAATTTATCTGACTTATTATTATTTGAACCAATAACAATTTGTTCCCTGTTATTTAAGTATGAGTCAAACCAGGATAAAGTTGATGAAGAGAATTTTAGGTATTTTAGTTTACAAAGTAGTATACTATGTATTACACTATCAAATGCTTTGGTTAAATCAATTAAAGATAATATAGTGACATTTTTGAAGTTCATAGCATATCTTATGTCCTCACAAACTTTAAGTAAAGCGGTGGTTGTACTACATTTTTTGCGAAAGCCAGATTGAAATTTGTCAAGAATATTATTTTTTTCAAGGTAGTTTATAACCTGCATTGATACAATTTTTTCAAGCATTTTAGCAAATATACATAAGAGACTAATTGGACGCAGATCTGACAGATCATTTACAGTATTTTGTTTAGGTATTGGTTTTACCAATGCATTTTTCCAGCAATTTGGAAAGATACCAGTTTGTAATGAACAATTAAATATATGTAACAAGGTGGGCATTATTATATTGATAATTGGTTTTAACATTTTTACGTTAATCCCGTCGGTTCCTGCTGCATTAGATTTAATAGAGTTAAATACAAATTTAATTTCACAGGGATAAATATATTCAAAATGGAAATTATCTTTAATATTTGATTCATTATTTAAATAAAATTGCTCCATTTGAATACGATCATAATGGTAAATATTAGGATCTCGAATGAAAAATTTATTTATATCATTGAGTGAGAAGTAATCTTCTGCACAGAAATCACTATTTTTTTTTCCTGTTATATTACAATTATTTAACTTTTTCCAAAGGGTAGAAGTACTTTGCTTTGATTTTAATAGATTGTTCATGAAAATTTTATATGAGTTTTTAAGCATATTTTTTACAGAGTTACGCAATTTAATAAAGTAATCTGCATCAACTTTATTAGTAGTTTTAATTGCCCTCCTTCTTGCTATATTTCTTTGATATATTTTAGTTTTGATTTCATTATTAATCCAAGGAGTATATGGTTTTTTAAAAATTTTGGTTTTTAACGGCGCATGTTTATTGAATAGATTGTTTATTAATTCAGATAATTTTTCGGCTTTGCTATGTATAGAATCAATGAGTGAAATTTCATGCCATTTAATTTGATATGCCTCCTCTATCAGCAATTTTTCATTATAATTTGTATAATCTCTATAGGTAATGGTTTTAGGTATAGGTTTTGGGATTACAAGTGGGTACACCATATATATTAGTTCATGATTAGAGATATCAGGTATAAAAGATTTGCCAAATTGTACTACCAAGTCATCCTGTTTTAATGCAAATACATCTAAAGTTGAATTTTGATTGATTGTATGGTGATATGTATCAGGGATATTAATATATGAGAGATTTAAGTCTCCCATCATTTCGAAGAATTTTTTTGAACCAGAGCTTAATTTGTTTTCTAAATTAATATTAATGTCCCCACATATAAAATAATGATCGTGGCTAGCAAGGTGTTGAGAAAAATCGTTAATGAAATTATTGAAAAACATGGCTTTTGGTGGACGATAAATGACAGCTATTAAAATACGTATATTCTTTACAATAATTTGAGCAATAATATATTCTGGTTTATTTTTACCATACTGAATTGATTTGGTTAACACTTTATACTTTAAACCTTTTTTTATATATAACATTACACCTCCGCCTCTTCTTTGAGTCCTATCATTTCTTATAATGTTGTAATTATTTATTTTTATTAAAGCATTTCTATCCTTTTTTTTTAACCAACTTTCAGACACACCAATTAAATCAAATTTACCATTTTGGAAGAGATATCGACATAATCGAACAACTGTATCATAAAAAGAATGTATAAGTGTAAATTGCTAAGAGATGTGAAAAAATATTATGAACCAAAAAATAAGACTATGGCTTGGTTAGATTTTGAATAATAATATGTTTATAATAATAAGAAAAAAATATGTATATATCATCACAGACATGTGTACAGCAATTACGTGTATTACCCTTCATTAACTTGTGCTAAATGCCAAATGTAATGTTATTCTTATGAGAAAAAAATACGCTTTGAATATAAATGGTAAAATATATTTATAACATTCAAGTGAATATTTTGCTATAAGTATTTTTTATTAAATGTATATATAATTTATACACAAATATAATTCTATATTATATACAAAGAGACTAAATATTATACTAAATTTTATAGTAACTAACAAAAGTAATATTCAAATGGAAAACAAAGTTAAACAACATTCAAAATCAGACTCTTGTATTCTAGTAAACAATCACTCTAATTTAATTATTTGTTTTGTAACTATTTCAAATGGAATGAAAAAAAAAATTATACGCGGTATTCATACATGGTAAGTGAACACTATAAACAGTTACTGAAAAGTGGACTGAACTACAGTCTGCGCCACCTAAGGATGCTACCAATGAGAGAGTGCCTAAAAACTCTCCATTTAGTTAACATTACCCCACCTCCTTGTGACCTTGTGCGCTTGAGCGTCTAATGGCTCGTGGCTCGATTTCGATTAATCGCAAACATCCTTAGGTGGCACGGACTGTATGTTGTACAAAACAGCTACTGGTTCGCTACCAAAATAGTAAAGTTCAACTGCAAAATTACTTTGTTATAAATATAACGTATAACAATAACATAATTATACATAATATAACATATTATGATAATAAAATAACGTATAACGTATAATAATTCACGTATTATTATACATGAAGCGCACCCACCAAAAAAGTATTATATAGTATTATACCAAGATACTATCTATAGATTATACTATACGATTGAAGAAATAAGAGAAATAATGAAATTTTGAATTTGATTAATATTTGTTAGAAGCGCATACATAACTTTTTTTTTTTTTTTTTTTTTTTTTTTTGTCATTGTTTACTCGACAAATTTATTCCTTGCACATAGCTTCTATAATATTGTATTAAAAATGATAGCTTTTTAATGTTTAATTTTTGTGATATGCATACACAAAATATCTAATATACATTTTTTTTATTAATAATATTATCAAAATAATTTATTTTCTAAGATTAAAATAAATAGGAAAAAAATTATCTTATTTTCTATTCTAGTTTGGTGTATTAGGTAAATAAAATATATAATAACACAATCTAAATAGAAATAAAACAACAAATTTTACAGTATATAAATTATTGTATAAACTATTTTATGTATTTTCCGATAAACGTAAGCCAAGCATAAATAAATCTAAAGTCAATATATTGCCGAATATATATATATATTAGATAATCTAACAACGGTTATTTTAATAGGAATTTACATATATTTTTGTATGAATCAGATATTGGATTGATTTGATATTGTATGTATGTGAGTTTGTCTATATATATATATATATATATATATATATATATATATATATATATATATATATATATATATATATATATATATATATATATGAACGTCAAATTCAATAAAAACAACTCTGAGTGGCTCAAAACTTTGATTTGATAACAATAACATTACAAATACAATCAGTGTAATATAAAATAACGAGAGTAATATTATTTACTTTTGTTATTTTATAAAATTATATTGTTTTCTTTGATTGTTGTTGAAATACATTGTGTTTATCAAAAACATAATATTATTATTATTATAATTATTATTATTATTTTCATTGTTAACAATTGGTGCATTTAATGTTAATAAAAGAGATGAGAGATATCTATTATGAGTTTATTTCTATACATATGTACTTTTAAATTATGTTTGCATTTTGTTTATTATTTAAATTCTATAGTTTTTTTTTTTGTATTTTTTATACGATACTTTTGTATACTAATTAAAAAAGGGGGAAAATAAACATAAATATTATATAATACCATCACGAATTGAAAGTCTGAAATGAGGAATAATATTTTATTTTTTTAATCTTGTATCTCATGATGTGTTCCAACTATTTTATACCTGCATTTAAAAATTAATTGCACTTTTATCTACGTTCGTACATTTATACTTCTGATATATTCCAAAAGACAAGCTTTGGAAATTTCATTTTCAATATCTAAAAAGAAAAGGAAAAAAAAAAAAAAAAAAAAGGAAAAAAAGGAAAAAAAAAAAAAAGGTGTTCTTAAAAGTCAAGTTTAACTTTTGCGTCATTCGTCCCCCCCCCCCCTCCTCCCTCCTCTAAGAAATGAGCCAAAAAGCTTGAAAAAATTAATTCAAGGACGGTTTTGATCATATTTATGATTTAGTAAAATTTGTGATTTGTGACTGAATGCAGGTTTAGGTTATACTGTGACCTCAAATAGTAGATGCTATAGTATATATTTGAAAAATGGTTCTCACTAAAAATTTTGTTCACTGTCTCTATAAACATTCATGCTTTATACATTAAATATAATGCATAATGCTAAAATTATCCCAAATTCGATTCTATAGATTAATTATTTAAAATGTTTAATCTCTACCATAGTGAATGTTTACTTAATAACAAAGCATAGGTACTGCCTACTATAGTAAAATGGCATCATAATACTCTAATGTTTACGGAGAACCCATGTATCTCTTGTATTTATAATACTTGCAGTGACACTAGCCTCTAGAAGTTTAAAGATTAAAAAAAAATAATAACAGTAAACTCGTTCTTTGATGCACAAGCAAAGTATTTTATAAGTTCTCTCTAAAAAAAATTGCATTATGAGTAAAAATTTATATATACTATGTTAATTTTGCATAATTTCAGTGTAAATAATTTCATTAAAATGCTGTGATTGAAATTGTTATTTTGATAAATTAATAACACACTATTCTATAATCACTATATTATTATCTGATTTAAGTATTTCACTTTATCATTATAATAATTAAATATATTATCTAATATGTTTTCTATTGGAAAATAATAGCTGTTATGAGTTAAAATATATTATTCTGCTTATATAATTGTGATGTACTCTCGTTTCATTATCGTTTTAAAAACTATGTAATATAAAATGTCAAATTATAAACCTCTGAAAGCAAAAATATCAGAGGACCACTTCAGTGGGGTTTGTACCTTTTGTGGCCTCAATAAAAATTATTATTTATCTATACAGAAATTTAAGTTGAAGTTAAGAGAATTAGAAGAATTATTATGAGCAGTTTCTTTACACTTTATGGATAACAATACTACTTTAATTTCTAATAAAATATTAAGAAATAAGTAGAAAATATAAAGTTTAATTTGTCTATTTTTATATTTCAATACAAATGCATTGCCAAGGGAAATCATACAGGTGTCTCCAATATTTGTCTTTTTTTTCCCCTTTCTTTCATTCTTTTTAGAAATTGTGAATTTTTTCCATTCTCTCTTTGTCTTTTATTTAACTTCATATTTTATTTAAAATATTTCTATTTTATTCACCAAATAATCCAATTTATAAATCTATCACAACTGATTTAACATTAATCTAACAAACAATTTAAAGAAAATTGATTTCATATTTTTTTCCTTTTGTTATCGATTTTTTTTATATTAATATTTGATATCTATAATATTAAATTTTTTTTCTTGTTTGAATATGAATTTATTACTAATATATAGAAGAAAAAAAAGAAGAGATACAATTTTTTATGGTTGATATCAATAAAAAAAATTCGAATATATTGAATTATTTATTGATGTGTAAAAATGTTCAACTTTTTTTAAGCTTCTTTCACTACGTTACTATAACGTTACTAGATGTTTTATAAAGAAAATTTTAAGGTGTGTAGAGAAAAAAAAAGTTGCATAAATTTATATTTTAATTATAGGATTTTAAAAAATGAGCATACATTTAGAAGCTTGTATTTAAGAGTGATGTATTAAATAATTAATCTAAATATTTTGCAAGAATACTGATTTAAAAATAAGTTTCTAACTTTAATACATATAACAATACATAATTTCTTCGATAGCAGAAACCGTATGCAGACAGAAGGCCCGCGGATAAAAAGACTCTACGATACAAGACCCTATCTGTGCGACAGTTTTTGGGTAATTAAATAGTAATAAATAGAAATAAGGTATAGGAAGATTACAAAAATTAGAGTAACATCAATCAAATAATAATTAATAAATAAATTTTGTACAGTTTCTTTCAATACTTATACTTCTGTTACAAAAAAAAAAAAAAAAAAAAAAAAAAAAGTTTCTATAATAAAATGATAGACACAAAATTTCATGTGTATTTAAAATGTTATCATTGTACTACGTAAAGTGCTAATTAAATTTTAATTCTCATCTACATAAATACTTTGTATATACGTATTTCTTGTTTATTTATTTATGTATAATATTTACTATTATTATGAAATTTTAATCAAATTAAAATTAAAAAGTAGAATAAAACTTACTGTGGTATAATTACTACTTACAAGTTAGTAAAATGTTTTGTTTATTTAGTTAATATTACTAATTTTAGTCCTGTAGGTATTTGTGCACTTTACTGGAAATAGAACAAGGAGTTCAAATAGTTAAGAGCTAAAATGGGCTAGAGATTATATTATTGTAATTGTTAACTTTACAAAGTTTGCTCTCTCTCTCTCTCTCTCTCTCTCTCTCTCTCTCTCTCTCTCTCTCTCTCTCTCTCTCCTCTCTCTCTCTCTCTCTCCTCTCTCTCCTCTCCTCTCTCTCTCTCTCTCTCTCTCTCTCTCTCTCTCTCTCTCCCTTAATTTTAATAATGATTCTATCCAACGTGTCATGTACTAACACTTTTTTCTTACGTCTCATTTTCATTTCTCTCATTTCACAATCTCCTTCTATCTTTCCAGTCTCGTCTCGTCTCTCTCTCTCTCTCTCTCTCTCTCTCTCTCTCTCTCTCTCTCTCTCTCTAGTTACTTATCGCATTATTAATGCACCATCAACGTTAAACAAAACTTTCTATTAAATTTAGCTCTATAAGCTATAAATGCAAGCATGCACTTTAATGCACTTTATTAATTAAACTAAATAAGTAGATTAAAATGTTTTGTATATTAATAATTAATATTTTTAATCCTATATTATGATAATATTATAAACATACGTGTTTGTTTCATGAATAAATAAATATGTAGAGTAAAAAAGAGGGGAAAATTAATAATTATTTATATACTTAAGTATATTTTTAAAGAGAATATTTCATAATACCATGAAGTTAAATAGAATGAATATTAAGAAAAACATTTAAATATTGATATATTCACGTAATCAATATTTTAAAAGAATCTATACATAAATATAATTGCAGTTCTTTGATTCAATTATAGTTAAATCGCTACCTTCTTATTCATAACCAAAATAAACTTTAAAGCGAAAATATCTTCTAACTTTTCTTCAATTATAAATAACATTTTAAATTCAATTTTCTAAATGTTCATACAGTACATTATTGTATAGTTAAATAATTAGCTTCATTTTGTTGCAACAAGGGTGAAACTTTACTTCATTTATTTCTCTTTACTGTCAAGTTGGTACACAATAGCACTTGACAAAGAACCTCATTAATATCACCAAGTACGTAATTGTGTGAACAAAAAAAATCATATATATATATATATACAGTAATAAGGTGTTTGCGTGCATTCTTATATGTCAAGTGTTGTTTCTTAAAGTAATAGTGTGTAGGGCTTTAGATATAAGAGAAACATTTTTAACACGTTTATAAACTGGAAATTACATTTCTATAGAAAGTGCAAACTGCTTCGGTCACACATGGATAAATATGTAATGCTAGCCCATATTCAACAACATTTATTCATTACACGAAAAGAATAAATTATGTAATTTATGCTGTCTTTATGTCATTATAGCATAAATGATACTAAATTAGAAGATGATAAATAATTATGCTGTAGATTATGCTGTATTGAACAAATTGTGATAAAAATAAGCTAACATAATTATTACGTATTTATTTTTGTCCGCGTAGAATATAATTTATTCTATAGGGTGTATCCGTATGACATTATATTTAATGCACTTGGAGGCCATACTGGAGTAGTAAATAACGTTGCTCAGTAAAGGACAAACTTGGTTTTTCACCATTTTCTTAGAGAAATCGTTTTTTTTTTATTATTATTATTATTTTTCTTACATACTTGAGATACTAATGCAACCTATTAACAACATCAATGCTCTCAAAAATATTGCATAGTGTTTTTAAACTGGCAAAATGAGTTATTTTCCTATGCTGCCTATGTTATTGAGTAATCCAACATGGCGTTGACTTTAACATGAATGCATACACCCTATACAGCATTATAATAACTGTTACATATTGAATAAGTATTATGTTCTATGCTATATTATTTATGCTGTTCAAATTTAGCAACATATTATGCTATTAAATGCAGTATAAATTACATGATTTCTTCTTTCCATGTACGTTACTTAAATTCAGCTATGATTATTTTGCATAAAATAATGTATTGTATGAAAGAGAAAAAATAAAAATATTACATAATTAAAGCATTTTAACTTAAAAGCATAATATGATAATATTAGATAAAGATAAGCAACTAAATTTTAAGTCAAAATGTAAACTATAAAAGTCATAGTTATGCATAGTTGCTGTGGGTTTGACTTGTGCAAAAAAAAAAAAAAAAAAAAAAAAAAAAAAAAAAACATAATGTAAAAGAGAGAAATAAAGTTTGTTTGTTTTACAGTCCAATGACAATTCAATCGGAACTGTAAAACTTATATAGAGAATCTTTCAAACGTGAAATTGTATGTATTTCTACAATGCACAAAGGTAGTAAAAAAAAATCATTTCAGTTGCTTTTTGCTGCTTTTATTTTAAAAAGAAAAAAAAACATATATGAAATACTAATATTCATAAATACATACGTATATAAAGATTGAAAAAAAATCAAATCGTGTACCTAGAAACCTATATTAATAATCTTTTTTCCCGAATCCTCACTTTAACTACCACACATGAAAAGGCGCACGAATAAATTGAGATTTTTTTTACCTTTATATGAAAAGATTTTTTTTTTTTAATAATATCGTAAGAAAAATATATTTTTATCCTTTGAAAAAACATGCTCTTCAGATTTTTTCTTTTTCTTTTTCTTTTTCTTTTTTTTTTTTTTTTTTACATACTGAAAAATCCCTTTTTTTTAGAGAGAAAGGTGGGGGGGGGGGGGGGAATGAAGTCACATAAGTATTTATTTGCAAACCAAAACTGATATCATAGTTTTTTCCCTATGTATTTTACCTTGTGGGTAATAAAAAAAAATCTTAACGAATGAATGAATTTTTCATTTTATAAATGTAAATATAATAAAAAAAATTGAGACAGATTTTTTTATTCTTTATTATTTTTTAGTATTATGTAAGTATAATAAAGAGCAGAAAAGAGGTTTTTCAGTGTGTACTTTGTAAACAAGCGCAGTACAGAGTCGATTCATTAAGTGCTCAGAATAAAAAAAGAAAAGAAAAAAAGAACTAAAGGAAGGGAGTTTTTAGACTTAAAAGCAAAAGAATATCCTGAGGCAAATTTTATATCTCTTTTCACTTTAGTTTTCGACGTCTCAATTCTTTTCTTATTCGCGGTCCACCCGAGCATTCTTCTGAAAAAAAGTCTATACGTATGGTGATAGTACCACTTGTTAGACATTTAATTATATATAAAGTTGTATAATATTTTATTAAAAAATATGTGTACAGAAATCCTTGAAAAAAAAAACATGCCTAATATCCAAACATGCATAAATATCAACGTTAATTTGGCTGAGTTCATTGATTTCTAATTTATTTTCCCTTTACGAAATGGCAGGCGCGGGTTTATGCTGTCTCGGCTGACCTGGTCAACGCGCGCGGAAACAAGTGAGCTGTGACGTCATACTCCCGCATCAGCCATTTTGTAAATGGAAAGTAAATTAGAAATTCTGGCCACATTAAAGTTGATATTTAGGTATGTTAGGAAATTAGGCAAGTTTTTTTTTGTTCAAGGTGTTCTACGCCTTTAAAAGTTATAAAAAATAATGTGAGACAAGACCATATGCATGTATTCAACAATATTATCATTTTTATATGTACAATTCTTTTTAAAAGAAAAAGCAGTAATTTAAACCTGTTTTTTTCTATATAGCAAAATATATCTTAAAGCACATTAATAAATATCATACATTTAAAAGCATGCTTTTATACTTTCCATTTTCCTTTAACATTTACTGTAAAAAAAATAGAAGTTTATCTTATTGTTTCCGTTTTCTCTATATTGATTTATAGCCTAAGAACTATATGATTAAAGTATAATTTAAATTCATCGATTGATATCTGACTGTATTGATTATATCTTATATAGAATATACGCAAGTTAAAGTTCATGTTAAAAACTGAAAGTTCTACGTTCCAAAAAATCAGAACTTTTACCATATACTTTGAGTGAACAGGCCTTGAAGCACTCAAAGAAGTATACGTTCACTTGACGCATTTCTATACAAGAAGATATTGCTCTTGTGCCTTGTACACAAAAATTTAAGAGAAAAAAAAAGTTAAATAAGATGAGATAAATATAAACTTAATGAAAAATACGATTAAATAGTGTAAAACATTGTATTTTAATATAAACATGGCTATCACATGCTTGATATAACAAAATTGTAATAATATTGTGTATATAGATTGATATACAATGTGGTAACCCTCAGATTGTTGTATTATTTAGATGGGGAGAAGACATTTTTGTCTCTCTCTCTCTCTCTCTCTCTCTCTCTCTCTCTTCCTTTCACTCTGCTAACGATAAAAAGCATGAAGAGTGAAAGATAGAACTGTGATTACACTTGGGGGGGGGGGTTGGAAGAGAAAGAGAGAGAGAGAGAGAGAGAGAGAGAGAGAGAGAGAGAGAAAGAAAGAAAGAGATCGTGTGTTAGATAGAAACGATGCCAAATAGATGTAACTCACACCCATCTCATTCTCACGCACACCAAACTAAATTTTTCGACAAAACGTTTTTAAAGTTGATCTATCAATATATATATATATATATATATATATATATATATATATATATATATATATATATATATATATATATACATTATATAATATATATATATTATACAGTTTTTTTTACATCATTATATAAAAAATCGTTACGTTATACTATTTATTTAGAGGTTGTTTAAAGGTCAAACTTATAAATATAAATTTATAATAATATTAATAAGATATAAAAAAAATATACGTATAAATAACTTGAAAGCAAAAGCAAGTGCAAAAAAAATGATAAAAAAAAAATCTCAGTATTAGATTTTTTTACATAGTTTCATTTTTAAATAAATTATAAACTTTTGCTTAAAATTATGTACTTTACGTTAATTGTAAGTTGTAAGTTACGTTTATATAAAACGTTTGGTTCTTATAGTCAATAAATATACCTTGACTTTAACTAGACGAGAAAGAGAGATTGAAAGTACACTACTATATAAAAAAACAATCAATAATACAAGAGATTGGCTCTTTATATTGTATCTATACAAAACAAACCTTGGGCTCTATATGAGAGAGAAATATATTGTTTGTTTATAATTTTTCTGTGAGCAATTTTCAAAACTTTTGACCCAGATATCTAATAAGCATATTAATATTTATGAATTAATTTATTTTATAATAATATATTGATTACATATATTTAGTATTTTGTTCATGATTATCAATGCATTAATAAAATTTTAGTACTTTTTTTTAAATCAATACAAAAAACCGCTACTAATGTAAAAATAGAATGTAATTAAAAAAATTAGGTAAAAAAATAGCACAAAATTAAATTTATTTGTGTGGGAGTATTTTTTTTTTTTTATTTCAAAAATAAAAGTTAATAATTAAATATTATGTGTAGGATTTTAATTAAAACTTTTTCTTTTTTCATTATAATTTCTGGCAACAGAATAATTATTGTTGACATTTTCTCTTCAAATCTAATATTTTTTAATTTTATTCAAAGTAATAAAACCAAGTAAGAACAGTAGAAGTAATTCAACCCTTTTTTCCAATAATAATTTTACTTTTATTTCCATATTATTAATGAATAATTATATTAATTACATTTTACACGGAAAGAAGTAACTGTAAAGTTTACTTTAATGTTAATTTCGTAAACTTTAATTTTTAAAGTAGCCAGCTTAGATGTTTCCACGGTTTCTCTAGGCTCTCATGGCGAATGCCGGGCTGTGTACTTAGGCCGTGACCGGCCCGTGTGTGCTTTTCCATTAATTGGAAAGTCCTTACCTGTCGATAAGACAATGTCTTGACTGCGACTGGGATTGGTGTATAGCACGATAACACAATATGGCAAGAAAAAAAAAAAGAAAAAAAAATGTTGACTGCAAAAATCACTCTATTTTTACAATATACTACCACAGTAGATGCCTAACAACAAAATATTATACTTTAAAACCGTATAACTAAACTGAAGAGCTAACTTATAGATTTTTTTCCAGTGTAGATTATATATTATGGTAATTATTTTCCCTTTATTGTAAATATATGAGTAAATTAATTACATAAAAATTAATGGTAATTTGACTTTGGTAATTATTATCGATGAATTATTATTGAGATAAATAATAAATCAATGCATTTAAATAAATTAAATTTTAATGCAAATGATGTTTGTCAAGAGAGCTAGTGAATTGTTAATAACTTGTGTTTTTGACTGAGCGAGTATATTTGTCACCCCCCTTGTATGTTATGCAACTTGTGCCGCATATATACCCACATTGTTGCCTATACGTTAGGTGCAGCGTGACATTATGATATAAATTTTCCAGGGAATAGGAAACCTCCATTGAAATGCAAAAGACGGGTAATAATTTATGTTGTTACATACGTACACAAAAAAAATGACCTATTTTTTTTCCCTATGTAATACTTTTTATTATTATTAAAGTGTGCATGAATTATTATTAATCTTTTTAGTTTTTTTTAACACAGGAAGAGAAGTAATTTTTTAATAACATAAATAATGCAAAGTAAATTTATTATATGCAACAAACTTATTATTAAATTGTAATTAATATTATAAATTATATTACTTGTAATATTTGTGATATGATGTGTTTCTTAAAGCCATAGACCACATAAAAAAAACTGTGCTTTTTAAAGAATAAACACGAAATGGGATCTTCAAAACTGATAACAATTTTTACTATAATAAAAAAAAAAAAAAAAATGAAGTTTAATAGTCTGCAAAACGTAGTTGTGTTATTTGTTGTACAGTTTAGCAGAATAAAATGTTTCTGTAAAATACTAAATGAATATTTCAATACAAACTATTTCTTTTTTATTGAATTAATCATAATATTAAAACAATAAAAGTAAGAGTTGTAATATACTTGTTTTTCTTTAGTATACATACATAAATATATTTAACTCTTTTATGTTAATAAGTACAAGTACAAATATAATATATAAACCTCACAAAGAAAAAGTTAAATAAATAATATGCAACTTTAAGATGAAAATAGCAACAGTTGTTGAGCTTATACTTCTTTACCACCTGCTCTTTTTTCAAATGTTATAAACTTTATGCTGATGCCTTTTAATCTTATGTGAAAGTATATGAAGGCTTTCGTGTTTTCTCTTTTCTCTACATAATAACTGATGCTACAAAATGTACAAGAAAGATAGGATCTATCAACATTCTTTCTCTCTCACCTCACTCTCTCAAACTTCAAATACAAAACTAAAAAATGCCAGGTTAATAAATAAAAAAAAATCGTAATTTTTTTTTCTTTCTTTTTTTTTTTCTTTTCATTTTTAACATTTTCCCGCAACATTTTAATTAAAAAGTCTATCATAAAGATTATAAATTTTCAACTTGTTTGTTTTCTGACAAAATATACATAGAAAGATATATAAAACAAATTGAGTAACTCTTTTAATATTAACACACAGGAAAAAAAGAAAAAAAAAAGAGGTAAAGAAAAAATTTCTTTGCTAAGGAGCTTACTACTTATATTCTATAGTTACTTGATATTCTAGGCATTTTCTCTCTCTCTCTCTCTCTCTCTCTCTCTCTCTCTCTCTCTCTCTCTCTCTCTCTCTCTCTCTCTAAAATGAAGGAACCTCTTCAACTTCTTCTTCATCGTTTTGCTTCGAGCTAAATTGACTTTTGATGTAGTGTAGTCTTTTCTTATATAGCTGTTGCAGGCAGCCAATACTAATGAGTGATAAACGGTCTATATACAATATTGTAACGTTTTTATATTGAGAAACCTTTCTCTTATATATATATATATATATATATATATATATATATATATATATATATATATATATATATATATATATAATTTCTTCCACTTCATTTACTTAATATTATTATATAGTATAGAATAAAAAAATTGTCTTTATAATATATATATTTTTTTTATGAACTTCTATAGAAAAAACGGCAGATAAAAATCGGTGTTATATTTCGTTAAAAATTAATGAGAAATTATCACTAAAATCAAAATTTGATTTTAAGTAATTATTAAAAAGACTATAAAATAAAATTTGTGGTTGATATTTTAATGAAAAATTATTTCATTGGTTTATTTCAAAGCATAATTTTATTTTAAAATTGGTTATTTTATAAAATCGAAAAGCAATTTATTTTGTGAAAATGTTTCGAGTATAATAAACTATCTGCTTTAATATTTGCAATGATACTTGGAAATATTTTATACTTCAATAAAAAAAAAAGAAGTATACTATATTTTTTTTTCTAATGCATTCTCTCAATAACTTCTTCAATGTAATAAAAATCTATATTTGAAAGTTGGTAGATTGAATTTGAGCACTGCAGTAACAAAAGTGTCTGTATTATTGGATTCACCTTTCAAATAATATTTTTTGAAAAAAAAAAAATATAATAATAATAAAAAAAGTTGTCATTGACAGATTGTCGATTTGATATTTAATTAAAATGACAATATCAAAGAGATAATTTTAATGATTTATTGGATATTTCAAAATAATAAAATATGGTAGCGATATATTGGGTTACCTATATAAATATATTTATGATACAGTATGTTAGGTGTATACTTATATTTAACAAATTTTAATTGAGAGAGAGAGAGAGAGAGTATCATGTTTTTTGGTTCCCTTAAACATAAATTGGATATGGTATACACTCTTTAACTAATAGAAAAAAATGCTGCGTTACAGGGAAAAAATTATTTCTTGATAAAAAAAAAAAAAAAAAAAATAATATGCTCTTTGTGCCTGAAATTGTGACTTAAACAGTAAGAGCTGCTAGAGATATAGTTTTAATCAACAATGAAAAACATGTAGTATTTCTTCCCTAAAATTAATTTCTATCATCATTTCAGTGATTTTTAACAATATAGCGTATCAGAAAAAGTAAATCTAACACCATTTAAAATTCAAATTCATTTGCGGCCTTAAAAACAACAACAACAACATTGTTGTACATTTTAAAGTTCATGCTATAGAAACTAATTTGCTAGATTTAAAAGTCAAGGAAAAACAGAGAAAAAAAAATAAAATTTAATTTCTATTCAACAAATTACGCTTTAAAAAAACTTCCAACTATAATTCGTAATGAATGCCCCAAGCTATACATATTGTTTTAAACTAACAAAAATGTCTTATAAAATGAAAAACTGTTAAGGTCAGTGAATATAAAATAATACAAATATTTTTATTTTTAAATTTAACGCTACAGTCCACATTTTATTTCTTCATGATTGATCAAACAAAGTTTTGTCCGACAGTTATTTTTATATAAAAATGACGTCCTTTGCTTAGGGCACAGTTTTGTATATATAGTGCTTGGCAACAAAATACATCACTATCAAAACAAAAAGTTTTATAATATTTATTATAGATTTATCTTGTAATTATTATGATTATAAATTTGATTATTACAGTTCATCAGTAAGGACTTTTAGTTAGAGGCAAATTAATACTAATGTACTAGAACACGTTAGTAAAATCAACATTTAGTGTATAGAATACTATTATATCATAGTATAGATTTATTAATACATATATATAACATACTACATGTATTACAACAGTAATTTGATTCTGTGTTAATTTTTAGTTTACAGAGAAAAGGAACTAATGTATTATGTTGTGTGTCTATTTTCTAAGTTAATTTTAAATAATAAAAAAAATTAGCCGTCGTACTTGTATTCCAATATTAATATAGTTTAAAGGCGTAGACCATCTTGAAGAAAAAAAAATCCTAAGATACCTAAATATCAACGTGGATTTGACCAGAGTCATTGATTTATAATTTATTTTTCATTCTCAAAATGGTGCGTGCGGACTCTGACGTCACAGCTCGTCTGGTCTATAACAAGCAAGCTGTCCGCACGCATCATTTTATGAATGGAAAATAAATTAAAAATCAATGACTCCAGCTAAATCAATATTGATTTTCAGTTATATTAGAATATTAGGTAAGTTTTTTATTCAAGGTGTTCTACACCTTTAATAAATTCTTACTTATGTGATTCAAATTCGTTTTACCATGTTATATAATGTACTATTTTTGAACACTAGAGATTATTAAAATTTATATAATAATTTTATTATTACTCAAAGTATTAATAAAATATTTATATTTATATATATATATATATATATATATATATATATATATATATATATATATATATATATATATATATATATATATATATATATATATATATATATATATATATATATATATATTGTCATGTAAAAATACAAGAAATTCCGTTAGATATAAAATAAATCTTTTACTAGATTTATTTTTTCATACAATAAAAAAAAATCGTGTTTCAGTTATTACAGCACGTAGATTGACAATATATTTTGTGTGTTACGTGGTGAATTTTCAGTATGAAAGTTAAGCTTTGACATAACACAAGTTAGCTTACCTTGAGTAGTGTGTATGGATAGGAAGCCTTTTGTTGAGTGAGTGAGAATATAAAATCGTTAAATTACCTGCACGGAAATAACGTGATAGATTGTGTAAGAGTAAAAAGAAATGAGGAGGAGGGGATAAAATACAAAACAAATATGATGTATAAAATTAAATAATAATAATAAAAAAAGTGAAGAAAATTAGTTAAAAATTATGAAGATATATAAATTTTAAGATGCATTCAAATGTCGTAATTTTTTTATTGTACAAAAAAATAATAATAATAATAATGAAAAAAAAAAAAAAAAAACACTATCTATATTTATTATATTACATTTTTAATCTCGTGCCAGTAAAAGAATGAGACCGGAACTTCGTTTTAATGTAGTACACTCCAATGAATTAGCATGTAGTTCCGGAAATAGTAGACTTCTCTCTCTCTCTCTCTCTCTCTCTCTCTCTCTCCTCTCTCTCTCTCTCTCTCTCTCTCTCTCTCTCTCTCTCTCTCACACACACACACACACACACACACACACACACACACACACACACACACACACACACTCTCTCTCTCTCTCTCTCTGTACCGGAGTTAAATACGAAGGTACCAAAAAAAAAACTTTTTAGACTAACTTTGAGTAGAAGATCACTCAAACAAATTGCAATTTATTTTGCATTAAGAAAATAAGTTAAAATTAAATATAATATACGATAGAATAAGGAAAATGTATTAGAGAGGATATTGGAATTTAAAAATGATTTAACATTTTCAAATAATTACGACAGAATTAACTTAAATGTCACATTCAATTCATATTTATTTATTTAAAGTATAAACCAACAGAGATTATTTATTTAGCTATATATTTATTTAGTAATAACTGATTATCATCAATCATAATCTACAAAGTATATTACTATAATATATAAATAAGTCTTTTTATATTTTATAAAATCATATATCATTTATGATTAGTTTTTGAATAAAGTATAAAAATTTTGCATTTCAGTATGGTATAAAATCAATATGTAATTAAAATGTAATATAAAAAATTTTCTATTGAAGGAAACTTAATGCTTTTATGAATATTTTCCAATAAAAAAATAAAGTTGAAGAAGTGCCTTTTCTTTGTAGAAGAGACTGTAACTTTTTTTTTTTATTTAGAAAAAAGCAAAGAATGGAAATGTTTTGAATGAAAAAAGTTTACATTGAAACTTATCACTCCAGAGAATGACTTTACTTCTGGACTGAAATAGAAAAAATATATATATATTGAAGGTGAATATATTTGCGATTTTTTTTATACATATATAGAAGTTGGATTGCAAATTTACAAACTGTGAGGTCATGTTGTTAGCAACTTCTTAAGATTTACTTAAGTAAATCTTTCTGATTTTGAGGTCACAAGTTTAAACTCTTGCATCACAGAATATAAATTACGTATAATTGTACGCTTCAGTGAATAATCACTATCTCAAATAGTATAAATGTTTATAAATTGTAATTATATATATAATTATGTTAGATATACTATATAGCTGTTATGATATTTAACAATACAATATTATAGCGTAAATAATGATATTATGATAAATTGATATTGACTTTTAACAACTATTTACATTATA
This sequence comes from Ecdyonurus torrentis, assembly GCA_949318235.1. Classification (NCBI taxonomy): domain Eukaryota; kingdom Metazoa; phylum Arthropoda; class Insecta; order Ephemeroptera; family Heptageniidae; genus Ecdyonurus; species Ecdyonurus torrentis. Next base: position 32,213,753 of record OX439132.1, on the reverse strand, counting down.
TTTCTTTCTCAGTAATCATATAAGATTAAAGACTATTATTTCGATATATTTTTTTACTTTAATAATGAAAGCAGAGGTCACACCAAAGCTTATGTGAATAGGATAATTTAATGGCTTATGTATATACCAAAGACAATTCTATTTTTTGTTGCTTTTTGATGTATTTTAACCTGGAAGTTATGTTTTTTTGCTTATTTAATTATATAATTTCGACCTGCAACACACGTCTCCAGCTGACCAGTACTTTTGTGCGGAAATCCCCTTTGGATTACATATAGTCATGTAATTACATTATTATTTTGTACTGTGTTTCTTTCATGAAGTGTAATAGTTTGAAACTTAGTTTCTTTTGTATTCATTTAGTGATGTTATGTAATACGCTACCATATGTGAAAAATCTGCGTATAAACATTATGTGTAAAATGTTTTCATTGTAATAATACTATTTTGCATTTCCAGTTGTTTAATAATATATGTCTGCACAAACCTTAATTACGCTTGAAATAAAGTATATATAATTTATTAATTACCGAACATTTAATTCATTCTTTTTTATAACGTGTATGGGGTTTTGCTATATCATTTGAAATATATGTCGGTATAGCCAACGTAAAACGTGATAACCATAGAATTATAATCATAGTAGCTTATATATGAAGCAGATATATATGATCAAAATTATATCGTTGGCAGCTCGAAAGTTGGCTTTTGCAAATAAAGATTCCAAAACATAAAATTTAAGTTTTATTACTATCATGCAATTTTGGTTAATTTTCTTCAGTGTTGGTATGGATGGTTTCAGTATGTTAAAAATATATAAAAGAAAAGTTTTCCAAAAGTGTTGCTCTCTCTCTCTCTCTCTCTCTCTCTCTCTCTCTCTCTCTCTCTCTCTCTCTCTCTCTCTCTCTCTCTCTCTCTCTCTCTCTCTCTCTCTCTCTCTCTCTCTCTCTCTCTCTCTCTCTCTCTCTCTCCTCTCCCTTTCCCTTTCCCTTTCCCTAAAATCCATTACTAGTGACACATCGTAATTTTGACGTAACAATTTTAGGTACCTTGAATTACTTTAAAAAATTTACCCCCCCCCCCCTACCAAAAAACTTATATAATTACAAAATATACTTTAAAGTACATGAATAATTAATTAAAATGATGAAATAAAACATTAATTTAAATTAATTATTTGTAAAAATAATAATAATAAAAAAAGTTCTTCTTTATGTATATATAATTATAAGTTAAGAAAGTTAAAATAAATGGGATACATTAGTATAAATAAAAACCTAGAAAATAAAGTAAGTAGGTAAACAAGAATAGTAAGAATTTTCTTTGTTTTTGTATGTTAAACTTTTCTTATGTATACTGTATATATATATATATATATATATATATATATATATATATATATATATATATATATATATATATATATATATATATATATATATATATATATATATATATATATATATATATATATATATATATATATATATATATATATATATATATATATATATATATATATATATATATATATATATATATATATATGGTATTTTCAACCAGTCTAGTCATAATACCTTTAGTTCTAATTAGTTGTCTTCCGTCACTCAAGAGTATAATTGTACTAAATCTTAGAGCAACATCTGTAACTTAATTTACTATTGAGTAATTTATATTTAAACAAGAAAAAAGAAGTTGTTATTAAACTAGTTGGGTGTATATCGTAGTTGAGTGGTTGTTATGACAGATTAGGCTTTGTTTGTCGCACTTAAGAATGAGAAAGAAAAAATATAACTCAGCAAATTTTTTTCATTACAAAATATAAACAAGTTTATGAAATGTAATATGAATATTATTATGTATCGTATTTATTAAAATAAAGTTATAAAATGTAGTAATATAAATAATTTTCATGCAATTAACAAACTTTTTTAATTACTATACAACCTGCTAGATTCCTATAATATTCGTGACGTCATCAGCTACCTGACGTAGTCTGAAAGCACCAGTAATTTATTGTATTTTTTATTTTTGCTATGACGTAATTTATTTTTCTAGCTTTCAACAACTGCGCATTTAATTAGATTTTAACATAGCATTTCTGTGTTACTTATATTCTAAGTAAGCAAGTTTTAAGTAATTAAACCTTTTTTTTTTAACTAGTGTTGACTATTTATAAAAAATATTGCATGGTGACTTGGTATAACAGAGAACTAACATGTTATTTGTATTTTTTAGTAGTGGCAATAATGAGTATTACGTCTTTTGTTGAAATGATAAAAATTAATTAAAAAATCTTTCAGTGTTCCACAAAATATATTTTTATTAAAAAAATCTAATAAATTAATCAAATATTAGCAGAAAATTTAATATCTGTGGTACACTTTTATATAAAATTTTACTATATTGCCTTAGAGGAAAGGCAAAGAGTACACTGTTATACTTATAACGATCTGTAATTAAACAAGATTGTTATCAATTGTTTTTTTTAGTACATGTTACTTATGAACAGGTATGTTAAGGTTACACTCTAAAAAATGGTGCATTACTTTAGTTACGAATCCTAACTTATTTAAGATAATCACTTTTAAGTTAATATGAGTAGCTAAAATAATGCATTTTAGCAAGTTATTAAAAATAGCTAATTTAAGCTGTTAGAAGTTGTTTTAAGTTTATTTAAGCTATTTTAAGTTAAAATAGCTGTTGTTAATAACTTGCTAAAATGCATTGCTACTCATAATAACTTAAAAGTGATTATCTTAAATAAGGTAGTATTCGTAACTAAAGTAATGCACCATTTATTAGAGTGTACTTGCAATTTTGAATTGTTAAATTGTTACTCTTAGTTTTTCTATGTGTTATTTACAAAACTAATCAATATGTATTTATGTGTATTAAATATGAAACAATTAAAGTAAATTTTGTAAACGTTATCAAAATTTTCAACTAAAGTGTTCGAAGTTTATTTTCACTTTATTTAAAATTACAAGAAAATGGTATTTTTTGTAAAAGACATAAATGTTAGGATACGTATAATTAATTTTCGAAGTTTGTAGTCAGTTGAAAATGATTGTTTCTCTGTAGTTTAAATTTGATCTGGGAAATGAAAAGTTAGATGGATAACTTTAAGCGTTGATTTTCAACTTAAATAAAGCACGCCATGAAAGTTTGTACAAACATGTAAATAGTGTTGCAAAACAAGTTAGCAATCGTGTAATACTTGAAGTTTTAGGAGGTGTGTCGTTTCTCTTCAAATTCTATAGTTTAAAACAGTTTATTGGTTGCACCGCAATCAAACTATTGAACTTTATTAAGTTTTTGTGTTTCTTGAAAAACTATATAGTCTCAAAATTTGAGAAGTAAGTGATAATTTAATAAATGCATGAAAATTATAATAAATGAAAAAAACATATTTATTCTAAAAGAAAATAGAAATTGAAGCTTATATGTATTTTTTATTTTGACGTTAGTTTTTTAGAGAGAGAGAGAGAGAGAGAGAGAGAGAGAGAGAGAGAGATAGAGAGAGAGAGAGAGAGAGAGAGAGAGAGAGAGAGAGAGAGAGAGAGAGAGACTCAAAAGGTGAAAAGTAAATTATTGTAAATATTTCCTAAGCCAAACAACAAACAAAAAACAAACATCAAACTTATTCATTGTATTGTTTTACATCGTTTGCTTCGATTACCTACACTGCGTTGCTTTTTTTTTTTTTTTTTTTTTTTTTTTTTTTTTGCAGTGAAAAATAGAATAGAAAGAAAAAAGTCTGAGAATCTACTATCCACGGTTGTTCACTCACAATCTTCTTATTTCTTGCTTCAGTGAGACTCATCGCACCCCCCACCCCCTTCTTTCTCTCTCAACGTTGTGCTTTCTCTTTCTTTCTCTCTGTAAAGCAACTCAAGTTTGGAAGAAGCGTTCTTAATGGCAAAAGCACGAAAAAGAGAATCGTGCAGCAGAAGCAGCACAGAGTCAGATCCGAGCCAGAAAGATATAGAATAGGAATCCTCTGACTGCCAGAGATGTAGTAGAAAATAAAAGCAAAAAAAAAAAAAAAAAAAAAAAAAAAGACGTTAGTGAGATAGACCATTGCTCGACGAAGCATAAGAACGACCAATCACAAAACACCATGTGACGTCATATACATGTGTGTGTTTTAGACTATTTTACTAACGATGCATATAGGGATATAGTTAATTTGCATATACGCATGCATTATAAAACAAACTAATATTATTCAAAAACCACACACTAAATCTTTTTTTTTCCGAGTTTCATATTAAAATTTGTTTATATTAAATTTGAATCTATGTACAGTTCAGTACGTTGACGTATAATACTTTTACGAACTATTGCAGGAAAAAAACGCCAATAGTTTAGTTTTTGCTAAATTTGATTTAAAATTACTGAAAGAATCATTACTATACAAACAACATCAAAGTCATGAAAATTGAACTCCTTTTTAACGAGAGAGAGAGAGAGAGAGAGAGAGAGAGAGAGAAACTCTTTGAAAATTGATTCAATAATGAAAGTCGATTCGTATATTTCCAATTAAAAGGAAAAAACAGGTCTATTTTTCCATTTCTTTGATAAACTGAAGCAAATTCTGATATACAGCTGAGCACTATATAAATTCACTTATTTTCTCAAGACATATTTTAAAAACAAATTTTTTATTCAACGTTTATTTTGTAAATAAAATTGTATAAAAAAAAAAAGCTTTTTTAATCAATTACTTACAAAATACCGAATCACCTTGTATTTTTATGAAGAAAAACGTTGCGGTGTAAAGATTGTTAAATAATTGTATCTTTTTCCCCCCTCCCTGACCCTGATGAAGATTTATCGCTTATTTCAAAGCTTCAAATAAAGTAATGCATCCTTTGGGACTTAAGTGATAGTTTCATAACTTTAGGTCTCCGGAGATACCAAATTTTACTCATTTTTCTTAAATTAAGCTGTTATTTTTATATAACTAAAAGTATACATATTTTTAATAAACCAATATTTCAATATAATTTATTTGCTTTTTTTTTTGTATAAAATATAATGTTTTTTATAGTCAAAAATGTTGTTGCAAGTTGTTGTTTTTTATCACATTCTCTTTTCATGGGAAAACAAATATAACTTTTTTCCTTTAAAAAAAAAAAGTTGCTAAAGTAATTAACAATGATACATTATTCTATGAAATATCTTGACTTTTTTTATTTCATAGTTTCTAGCCAATACAAAATATTGTTTTGTTTTATTTTTTTTAAGTATTCACTTTAATTGATTAGTGTTTCACCACAAAGATTTATTAAGCTATCGACAAACTACAAGATAGGTTCACCGCAAATTATTCAACTCTTCCACAAATTAGTAAATTGAATTGAAATTTTTAAATCACTCTATAAAAACAAAACAATTTATTTTACATTTTACATTATACTTACATAAATTTTGGTATTTAATAAATAGAACAACGTATAACTATATTCTATAGAACATCGTATATAAATATAAAAAAACCTAATTTTGTCTTACAATTATAAGATTGCTTAATATAGATATTAAATTCTCTTTAATCATTGCATATTAAAAACCATACCTTTATTGAAAATCACAAAAAAAAAAAAAAAAAAAAAAAAAAAAATTGCGAGTACGGTATTACTTACATATATTTGGCTTAATCATGTTCTTACAATGTACTCAAACCATACATAAAAATATAAAATATGAAAATAAGAGCCAAACAATGTGAATTATATTAAAATGTATTTATGTACGAATTGAAAATAAAATATCTTATAGTCTATAGATTAAGAAGAATTAGTAGTATCTAATACCAGCACAGTATACAATATATATATATATATATATATATATATATATATATATATATATATACATATTAACATATAATAGTTACACAAGTTGCTGATCATAACATTTTTTAAGTTAATATGATTTTTTTCATGTGAAGTACACGCACCACTTAAATTAGTTTTGCTATGTATATAATTTTAATTAGTTTTATCGTACTCAAGAACGAGCTCAGTCTCTATATTTTTCATTTTTGTAAATTTATATTGAAGTTTTTATTATTTTTTTTAAATAATAGAAGGTTATATACAAAATTTGGTATCATTATCAAATTGTACTTAATCATATTTTAATATGTTTCATTTTAAAAATAATTTATATTAAAAAGTAAATATATAACTTTTTTTTCCCTCGATAATGTATTTTTAAGACACTTTTTTTTCCCCGCAAGAAAACATTATTAAGTTTTCTCTACCTTACATGTATAAAAAGTTTAGTCTTGTCGCAAATGAGTTTACAAAAGTTTCACGCGACATAGGGAAAGAGGAAGAAGTGAACGATTTTTGCTTGAGTAAATTTACAAACTCTTACATGTGTTTTATTTAAAAAAAAAAAAAAATTATGTCAAGTTTGAAACCAAAGAAGTTTTTTTTTTTTTTTTTTTTTGTTTTTTTTGTGTTTTTTTTTAAATATTGTTTTTGTAGAAACTGAAACATCGGTATAAATAAAGTTTTTCTCTCTTCCTTTCTTTTTCTTTTTTTTTTTCTAACAACTTTCCGTGTTTTATTTTATATTTTATGATTTTTTTTCAAGAAGTTCACGAAAAAAAAATATATATATATGAAGCACTTTTTTCTTTATTAGAAATTGAGCATAGATGTAAGTTACATTCATACTAACAAAAAATGCAAAATAATGATTACAATGAATAATCGATATTCAATCAATTCACAAGAAAAAGCTATTATATTTATTGATATAAGTTCGTGTGTTGTGTATGTAAAGGAAATAAAATCATGATCGATTTTAAAATCATAAAATAACATAATAAATAATGTAGCTAATTTTAATTCAATTACAATGTTATAATATATATATATAATATATATATATATATATATAACTAGAGTGTAACAAAATTAATATTGACCATTTTCATGACAACAAGTAAATTAATTGGGAATGAAAATATAATTAACCATTTTTTTTATATAAAGTACGCGTATATACATTTTATATTTTAAAAGTTAATTAATATTTCAAAACGTTAAAATTAAATATACATATCTCAACTCTTTTGCTATTTTAACTCATTTCAATTACAAAAGGTAAATAATTAAAGGAAAGGTTGGGTAAAATTTAGGTATATATATATATATATATATATATATATATATATATATATATATATATATATATATATATATATATATATATAGTTATTTCCGTTTTTAGTACACACAGGATGGATTATGAAATTGGACGGTTTCAACCTGTGTATGTATGTATGAATGTAAAGTAAATCACAGCATCATGGGATTTTCTATAATGTAATAATAAGTTTATGTACCTACTATACACAGTTTGTATATGTATGTATATTAAATAATATAGGTTCTATAATAATTTTAATGAATAAATTAAATACGATTTTAGAGTACTAATATTAATTTTCAACTATATACCTAAAAATTTTAATTTATTTAATTCTATATAATTTTAACCACTAATTTATATATGTATCTAAATTACAATTCATAATTAGACATAATCTATGATCATTTGAATCGTTTATCTACCTTAAATTTAACACCTTTTTTTCATGACAAGTTTTACGTCATTTTCCTGTTTGATTGTAAAAAAAAAAAAAAAAAAAAAAAAAATCTACAAGGGAGAATTAATATTAATTTAGGGGGTAAATAAATTTAATCTACACACGAAAAATAAGTGTAATTTATGCTGAATTTAAAACAAATTGTAAGCACAAATGTTGCTAATTTTCAATAAAAAAATATTTTGCTCCACAGTGTTTTTCTATGAAGCATAATCACTATTTATAGTACCATAAAATCAAAATAAGCTTGCATAAATATTACGAATTTATCTAATTTCTTCTTGTACAATAAATAGAATAATCACTTACATACACAAAAACATATTAATTAATTTAAAAACTTAAATTTTGAGATTTATTTTGATTTTACATTAAAAAATTTTAATTTACAGCTTGATACCTAAGTTTTTAACAATAAAAAGTTTTCTAATAAAAATTGTAAATTTTCAGTATTTTTGAAGATATAAAATAGTATACAAAATAAAGTTACTTAAAACTTTAAATAAAATAAACTTGTATAGTTCTCGAAGGAACCTTTTCAGTTTTCATGAAGAACAGTTTTCATACTTAAATCATTTTGATCAATATTGAAATTTGAATGTAATATGTAAGTAATTTACTTATATTGAAAAACTGCAGGAAAAAAAAAACTTTACAAAAGTTTCGACACTAACTTTTAAAGTCTAGACCATAGAAATTTTATGATATTCACTAATATAAAAATTTCATATATATAATACTTTTTCAATGCCCTTTTTTTCCCTTAAGTTCTTTTTATGTAAAAATAAGTACGTCTTTAAAGTTTGCTAATGGATCTTCTCATTTTTTTTTGTTCTACAATCGATGCAATATAGAAGGAAAAAAAAAAAAGAAAAGAAAAAAAAAAAAAAAAAAAACGTTTGATCTTTTATGTGAATCCTCATATTGTATTTTAGGGAAAAAAATGTATATACGACATGAATTTTTTTACTTTTTTAAACAAACTGGTTTTTTAGTGCTTAATGATAAAAAGTTTCAAGTTTCAAGCAAAAAAGAATTTTCACTTCTTCATCGCAAATGTATTCACTCTAAATGACATGAATTTTTTTAACTTTTTTTTTTTTCATGAACGTCGAAAACTTTTAAAAAGTTATACGGGTTTGTAAAGAAGAAAAATAATATTTTTTTGTTTGCAATTTAAAATTAAAGTTTTAAACAAAATTAAAAAAAAAATTTGAGAAAGAAAAATCTACAATAAAGGTAAAAATAAATATTTAATTAACATGTTACATTTTTTTGTCTAAAAAAAAAAAAAAAAAAAAAATGTTAAAAAAAAAAGTTAGTAAATTTTTTTTACTTACCTTACGCAACGAAAGTTTATGGTAATATTTGTATGTATAAAACTCGGGACTTAATTCTGAGAGATAGTGAAAGGAGAGAAAGAGAGAGACGGGATTTAGTAGCGACACAGACAAGCAGGAATCGCAAACTGAACCAGAGAGTAACACCACTAACTGCGGCTTGAAGGTTTTCGAGTAGCGCGCGCCCTCTTCCAACATCGATTGTGAAACACACTATGCGCATGTGTGTGCACCCTTACGTTTTTTTTTTTTTTTTTTTTTTTACCATATCAAATCTACCTTCTTTACCCCTCTTATGTGACCTCTCTCTCTCTCTTTCTCTTTGTCTGTCTCTCTTTCTCTCTGCAATGAACAGGTGTATATATACGCAATATAGAAATGCTGATATCAAACAAATCAAAAGTAAAATACAAGCTATCTAGATAAATGTCGAAAAAATTGAATAATATTTAACGTTTGACAAATTTAGTAAAAAAATTATCGATATTATCGTAAAATTACAGTTTTTACCATCATATTGGTATATATAAAAAACTTTTTCTGAGTTTGATTTTATAAATAAATTTGTTATTCCAAAGTAAATAGATTGATGATGATAAATAAATATGATCTGATAACATACAATCTCAGTTCTTGCAGTAAAAAATATATATATATATATATATATATATATATATATATATATATATATATATATATATATATATATATATATATATATATATATATATATATATATATATATATTTAATAAAAAAAAGTACTATAGTAAGAACTTTTTCTTTTTTATATAATATTATTTTTATAATTCATTAAATGAAATTACTTGAATTTCATTGAATCTCATTCATAAAACGTAAGCTAATTTAGAAACTAAAAAATAAAAGTTAAAGAAATATAAATAATCATCTTTTGATACTTTTGTATTAAAAAGAAGAAACCATTTTTAGTTATCTTGAACATAATAATATTCTATTAAATTACTTTAAATTGTTTTTTCTTGTCGATTCTCTGCAAAAATTTTAAGATATTTATTTTTATACCGTTTTTTTTTTTTTTTTTTCCTTCTTCTTTTCCTTCTTCTTTTTTATACTTTAAGACGAGAATCTGCATTAAATAATCTTACAAATTTCAATTACTATATAATGTTTTAATGGAAAGAAGCGAGTCTTTAGTATTGTAAAATATAATCCAGTTCGGTAAAATCTTCAGTGTATCGTTATACATAAATCAATTGAAATAAAACTATTATAACTTTCATCAGTTTCAACACTCACAGTTAAAAAGTTGGAAAAAAAAAAAAAGTCACGCACAAGATTTGATAATTTTTTTTAAAAAAGCTCAAATTACAGCAGTTCTGCAAAAAACACACACAAAAAAGTTTTTTTGATTTACAAGTATACAAATTTATAGTTAAGCTTGCGGTAAAAGTTATAATTATATTTACATGTGCGTGCGTATAAAATACACTATGAAGTAATTTTATTATTATTATTATTTATTTTTTGTCGGGCACTCTACACAAATTAGTTTTAATCATAAAAATTATGTTGAAGTACCTCTGTCATCTAGTTTTTAAATGACAGTATTAATTTTCTTGTGCCTTGGGGTTTAAATATAAAGTATTTCTTGTGATATCTAACATTTGTTATTTTTTACGTTATGTTATTGTAATAGTCGCAATTTTTCTTGCAGATTGCACATTGTCTGAGTTATAAATTTGTCCTATATGACTTACCGTCCTGATGCCATGTCATGGTGTCCAATGTCCACTTGCCCTTGCCTTGACCTTAACTTTTTTTTTTTTTTTTTTTTTTTTTTTTTTTTTTGCTGTAAATGATTTGAAATTGAAATATAAAAAACTAAAGGTCAATCCGACAACTTTTTTTTCAAGGTCAAATGGATACCAATATGTACCACGACTTTTGTGTAAAACAAACATAGCGTGTAATTTTGTAAAATAATATTTAGAGAGAGAGAGAGAGAGAGAGAGAGAGAGAGAGAGAAATGCATAATAATTCAATTTAGCAATTGAAGTCTTTATCTCTGATAATATACATTATTAATGCAAGTAACAAATTTGTATTCAAAATTTTATTAGTTTGAAAACAATATTGAAATATCAAGAAATAAAATTTGAAATACCACAGATATAAAATCTATATAAATTATTATTATATTAGTAATACTAATAATTAATAAAAATTAATTTAAATTAAAAAAAAAAATACAATTTATTTATTATATTTTTATTTTTAGAGAGAAAATTAGAATATTTGTGACACATATTTTCAAATTTTATTGAATTTCTTATTCATATTATTATTTTTTTTTTAATATGTACACTTGTGGCTTTTTAAAATGCCTGCATTCTCGATACAACTGCTTTGTTGATACATGTATTGTGTAGATCAGGATGCAAAGCAGACTTTTTTTTATATACAGTAAGTGTATACTATTATGGTCTAGAAAATTTATAGGTAACTAAAAGGTGGTTAAACTTTATATGCCGAACTTTTGGCTCTCTTTCTCGGACAAACTTTTGTTGGCCATTCTTTACATTAACCTGTTGGAATTGACTCTACTATTTTTCTGTGTACTTTTTTTTTATCATCAAATATTCATATATTAAAATTTCAACAAAACTTTTAGCAAAAATCATATAAAAAATCCATTTATGAATATATTATTGGTTTTATAATATAAGAAATCTTTGGCTTCATAAATTATTGCTTTTATACTTTTATAATAAAAACTACTGAGTAGATATTTTTACATTATTTTAAATGTATTGTCAAATTATTGTTGCTTAATTGAAAATTAGTTTGTTTTTTTCCTTCTTTCTTTTCAGATACTATAAAATATTTTCAATGGACGATATTTTGCAACTTACAAAAAAATGTTTTCAATTTATTTTCAGCAAAAAAAGAGTGCTTATTTTATTGTGTTACAAAAGTGAATTAAATACTAAAGCGGTTCATTTAATAACATTTTCTGTGATAAAAAAAATAAAAGTAACAGAATATTTTAATTATAAAAATGTAAGAAAAACATGCTATAAAATACACTTTATTATTATTATTATTAATTGCATGTTTTTAATTATAGTATAATTATTCCTTATTTTAATTATATATCATAATGTCTTTTTATTTTATGAAATGTTGTAAAAAAATACAATAGATCAAATTATTTACTAACAAATATTGTGACTATAGCTGTGGTTTCATTAACACTTTGTTTGTAATTACTTTACGACAAACCCCCTCCTCCTTTCTATAATACCCCTCTCCAACCCTCATGTCACGTTTGTTCCTATAAAAGCGAAATGCATTGCGTGTACAGTACTGTCATTTTATGTTTCATTTAATGAATCGCAAACACTAAAGTAATTGAACTATTGTGTAATTTTTACTGTCGCACGGAATTCTGTATTTCATTATACGTATGTACTTGTTATATAGTTCATTAGCTTTACAAAAGAATTGTAACTAAAAAGGAATCTCTGCAGTTTTATTTTATTTTTTTATTTTTACTATAAAATATAAAAATGTGGCTTATCTTGCAAAATATAATTGTGTACTGCACATATGATTGTGATTCTACATTTTTCCATTCAAAAACTTGTGCCAATTTCTAGTGTTATTCTTATGACAAAAACATAAGCTGGATTTAAATGGTAAAATATGTTATCACAATCATGTGTATGTATGTACAGTGTACAGTACATAGAATTGTCATAGTAATTTTTATCGTTTAAAATATTAAATACCAAAACCATTTTTATTGATCATATATGTTTTAAAAAGTTTCAGCGACTAAACTCGTAACTTGTTTTAATAATTATTATTTAATATTTTTATATTATTATATCAAAATAAGATATATTTTTTTAGAGAGAGAGAGAGAGAGAGAGAGAGAGAGAGAGAGAGAGAGAGAGAGAGAGAGAGAGAGAGAGAGAGAGAGAGAGAGAGAGAGAGAGAGAAGAGGAGAGAGAGAGAGAGAGGTTTTCAAGTAATTATCATTCAATTTATTTCACTTTCAATGATTTTGTAAAAAAACTTTGATTTATTAAAAACTGATTCAGAATACATTTTTGTATTATATCCAAAAATGCAAAGTATTTTCAATATTGTTATTGTTGTTATAAATAAAATAGAAACACGTACTTAAATTTGCCGTTGTGTATTGTGAAATGCATGAACCATCATCGAAACACGCAAGTAACTCACACGCTAACCGGAAGTGAAGACATACATATGCTTGCAATTTTTTTACGTGTAATATTAACACAGGTGTTGAAATTGCACTTTCAACACCTTGTCTGGTTGTAATTACATTCACAGGTAATGCTATCTTTCAACAAATGTGATTTTGATTGCAATTTAAGCATTTAACAGCATTGTAATAAAGTAAATACTTTATTATATCTTATTATAATATATAATATTATATATCTTATTATCTTTATTATAATCTTAATATAAATATTTACAATATTCTGTTTTTAATTTTAAAAACTTTAATTCGAATTGAAATATTTCTAGTAGATATTTTAAAAATGGTTGTTGTTCAAAAAAATAATAAAAAAGGTGAAGTTAAATTGAAGATTCAATAAGAAGAATTGAGTGAAAGACAGCTTGAGATAGATAGAGAGAGTTAGAGAGAGAGAGAGAGAGAGAGAGAGAGAGAGAGAGAGAGAGAGAGAGAACCAATTTTGTAATTTCTATGACCATCAATAAAGGAAGTTATAATTTTATCTAATTATTATTAAGAGAGATTCTTACCTTAATAAGTAATAATACTACTTCTTACTATATAATGTTTCAATTAATATTTAGAAACTTGATTAGTGGTAGAGAGAACAAACTTAAACTTCTCCTAAATATATTTACATTAAACTTATGGTCGCACGAGAGTGAAAGTAATAAAGTTAACAAATTACAGCATGGAAAATTTAAGTGTTTATACTACTTTTATATATATATATATATATATATATATATATATATATATATATATATATATATAGGATTAAAAAAAACTTTTCAAATAGCTTGAAAATACTAGATTTATATATTACTGTAAATATATTTTTAATTCCTATAAAAAAAATGTCTGTAAATTTTACACTTTCCATGAATATTTTATTTGTTTACGCAATAAGCAAATAAAAAGTAACACATAGATAAATTTACTCTGACGTCAGTCTGGCTGTCATCTTTAAAAAAAAATACTAATATTTTGTTTAATTCCTTTTTAGTTTTTAGATAAAACACATCGTACAAAGTAGTGAAAAATATGGTATTGTAGCTACTTAGCTGTTTCAATGTGCTGTTTATATTGTGTCACTTTTTCTGTTTTAAATTTAGACTAGAGTATAAATAAATAAAAACTGCGCTCTGATTTGCAATGTAATTTTTCAGGAAAGTGCAAATACTTTTTTCTTTGAAGGAATAGACCAGAAGAAAACATAAGCATTTATATCACAAAACACTTGATGGGACTTACATATAAATAAATTTACTGTAGTTTGTCTCAAAACCCAACTGTAGCTCCGTAACAGTGATCAGAAAATTTCAATCTATGCAACCCGCACAATTTTTTTCTTTACTAATTTTCGCATGTTTCTGACGTCAGAAACATGAATAGTCACGCAAATTACATACTTTAAAGTATTTTCACGCTCTCTCGTGGGGCTATATTAACATTCTGGTAAAAATTGTCATCAGTTTTGAAGATCCCATTTCGTGTTTATTCATTAAAACGAACATGTTGTTTTATATGGTCTATGGCTTTAATGGTTGATATTTCAACTGCTGCAAAACTTTACTAAATGACTTACTATATCATGTTGAGACACTTTAAAGGTGTGTTACCATTTGTTTTATGTGCACAATCTTTAAAGCATTATTAAGACAATTGAGGATAAACAATTTTATTATAGCAAATGGATCTCTACGTTTTTACGCTAATATGATCGATTTTGGACTGTCAATTCTAATGTCAAATTTAATGAGTATCACTCTTAAAAATGGTGCATAACTTCAGTTACAAATCCTAACTTATTTTTGATAAACACTTATGAGTTATTGTGAGCAGCTAAAATAATGAATTTTAAGTTATAAACAAATGCTATTTTAAGTTGTTTTCGGTTATTTCCGGCTATTTTAAGTTAAATTAGCTATTGTTAAAAATGAGCAAGATGCATTATTTTAGCTGCTCATTATAACTCATAAGTGTTTATCTCAAATAAGTTAAGATTCGTAACTGAAGTAATGCACAATTTTTTTTTACTGATAAAAGTAAATGTCCACATTTTTGACTATATATATTTTTATATCAACATGAATGTATTGGGCACGTAAAACTGCCCGTTTCTTGGATAAAAATAAAACAAAACAAAAGAAGTTAATTTATTTTTTTTATCACAAAAGTGAGACTATAATTCCCAGAAACAAATTATAAGAAATTTAACACTTTTAAGTTATTGACTTAAAAAAATGTGTGTAATATTCAATATGAATACCTTGTTAAAATAAACACTACTAGGTGTAACTAAAACATACCATGTTATGTTCTATATTATTTTTTTATTTTCCATCTATAAATAATAACGATAAACACTCTAAATTGCCAATTAATTTTGTTTTTTAACATTATATATTATTTGTAAATTAAAACGAGAAACATGTGACACTTCTTTCATTTCTTTCAGAAAAATTAAAAATTATCTTTTGAAGCCATATATAGACTTAATGAAGGAAAAAAATATAATGAATATTTATATATAAGATTTTTTGTAAAGTAATAAGAAAATTGATTCTATTGAAAGAAATAAGTAAGAAAAAAGCTACGAAGCACATTAAATGAAATGAACTTGTTAAAATGTAATAATTAACTTTTATATAATAAATCAAAGAAAAGAAACATTTAACAAAAAAAAAATTATATTTAGTAGAAAGAAAAATGTTTCATATTATTCATTTTTTTTAAATGAGAAATTACGAGTTAGATCAAGCCAAAGTGTAATTAGTTACACAATAACTGGAGATAAATTTAGATTTTCCGCTCGAGTAAAAACGTCTGTAGGTTACAATTCTCTCCCTTTTTTTTTCTTCTTTTTCTTTCCTGACTTTCTTCCCAAACTAAATAGAATCGGTTGGGTAATCACCGTAGATTGTTAATAACAAAACCCCGGAAGAAAGGGAAAAAAAGCATATTATAAAAAAGAAAAAGAAAAACGATATTAAATCTATATACAAAAAAATATTTATCAATAAAGGAAAAACAGATGTTTTTAACTTTAGCAAACATCGTTTGGGTAGTTTATTTATTGTAAATAATGGATCGTAAAGAAGCTTAATATTTAAATCTTTTTATTCAAATATAGTATTTAAAACTGTGTTAATTTTTTATGTTAACTTTATACTACATAAACTATTGTGTATTCTAAATGGTTTATTTATTTAGTTAAATGTATTTTAATTTTAGTAATAGTTAACAACAAAGGAGATTAGGTTTCTCTATAAATTTATTTTCTATACTATAATAGCCTTGTAGTTACAAAGTAAATTTTTATCACTTAAATATTATGAAATTTTGTAATCCATTTACTTTCCATACATACCAAGCTAAAAGGAAACGTAAATAATTTTGCCATTAACATAATAAACGTGTTCAAAAATGTTTTAAAGTGTAAAAGAGAAGGTAATTACTTGATCGATCTTAATCTCAATGATTTCTGAATAATTACTAATTACCTTTGTTGTCAGTTTTATATACGTATTATTGAACTTCAGTAAAGATATGGAAATTCAACTTGTTTATCAGCTATTTATTTTATTCAATTTGTTAATTGAATAATATCATCAATCATCATAACAATTATAGAGTTTTCAGAATACAAGTTATTAATACAACTATTTTCAAAAGTCTCCAACTGTTACATTTTTTTAACACAATTTTTTAATAAATTAAAATAATATTTGAAAACAAATTAACAAATTAACATAGAAAATTTTGAGCTAAAAAAAATCCTTATTATTTACTATGAGCTATGAGCTGTTAAAATCCTAAGATTACAACATACACATTCTGTTTTTTGTTTTTTTTTTCCTTTTCGAAAATGGGTCAAAGTAATAATACAGATTTAATTCATTTCTCTCTCTCTCTCTCTCTCTCTCTCTCTCTCTCTCTCTCTCTCTCTCTAACAAAGTAAAACATGGTTTAATAGTAGAACTCCACAAAAAAATAATGTATTCGAATTTTTATAATAATCGATGTTTGTGTCAAAATAGCTTCACGTTGTGTAAATATTTTGACATATACATAATATTTACTAAATAGTAAAATAAAAACATAACTTTATTTACTTATTTATTTACTTTTAGCTTTGAGAGCATTTAGATTGTCACTTGATGGCCTTAAACTATCATACAAGTTGTTGTTTTCACAATCTTTTCTAATTTTTGTTTACTTTTATAGTTCATTGGAATTTTTATAATTTTGTTATAAACTTCATAAAATACTCATACTCAAAAATAACTTAATGATATCATAAAAATACAAACTTCACTTGAATACACTTGAGCTTGTTCTGTAATATACACACAAAAATTGAGCGGGCTTCAAAAATGTTCCTTTGTTATAAACAGCTGGATATGACGTCGTTACCTGTTTACTACGTTTATGCATATGATCGATCATTTTTATTTCTTCGTTTAGAACTTTGAACTTGATAAGAATGAAAGAAACTCCACAAAAATAAGTTCCATGCTCTTCATGCGTCTCAATTTTGTTGGCTCAAAAAAACAAGATCAACCAATGAATGTGTCGTATTTTGTTGGTCAGCCAATCACTGTTGTTGAGATTCACTTTACTTTGCAGAACAAACTTTGCTTTAACAATAAGCATAAAAATAAATAATTGATATATTCATAGTTCTTTTAAAGATTTTTTAACAAAATTAATTTCTACTTGAAGAAAACTGTACTGTTTGACAATTATACTTCATAACTTTATTCCATTATTGCAGTTCTACAAATTAGCAACATTAATGCTACATATTATTCATTGATGCATTAGTTAAGTATCTTTGTCCGCGATAGACGTATTCCATATTTAATAATAATAACACTAGCTTCTTTTTCTAAAGATTTAAAACTTACCACCCCACAATTGAAATAGCATCAGCAAACACAATTAAAATATAATATACTGTACACAACTTACCAAAAAAATAACTTTCATTTCCTATCTTAATCTGATGTTTTTTTTTTTTTTTTTTTTGTTTTTCGTTTAAAAAAATATATATTTTTTTCTAAATCAAACATTTTGTCCTTTTTAATATTAAAAAGCGCGGTTACCTTTTGTCTAAAATTCTTGCGTTATTCTCATATATACAGTTTGTAAATATAAGGATTAAAAAGTTGCTGTAACTAAAAGTTAAAGCACTTTCATGTTACTTGTATAGCTTACAAACAATATAAAATTAATGCGGTTTTGTCTCAAACTTAACTCTTACAAAAATATAAATATTATTCTAAAACAACATATACTTTTACATGTTTTAAAAATATTTTTACTAGTATCACTTTGTTACATAAACTAAACAGAATGTTGAAAAAGATGTCTCGTTTAAGAGATTATATTATACCTTTTAACTATTTATTTTTACATTAGTTTTTATATTTTTTATTTGCAGTACATGAATTAAAATTGCATATTATATCATAATATTGTGTATTTTTTATGGGTATATTTCTATATTTTTATTTTGAGAAAAATATAATTTATCATTAATTTTTTTAAATATAATTTAATCATGAAAAAAGGTACTGTACGTATACCCAAAGAGATTACTCCAATAAAATAATTCTACATTCATTAATAGACTAATAAATTTTTTATGTAAACTTTTCAGGGACTTTTTTTTTCATAAATATTTAACTATACAATTTTTTTTATAGTATATATATTTTTTATCAAGCCTTGATTATGCCGTTTACTTAATTTATAATACGTAGGAAATGTTAAATTATTAATTAAGTTTGTCTTATAAATGGAACATAATTATAAAAAAAAATCAAAAGTGAATTTCTTTTACTAAAAAATATGGCAACACTACAATTTTACTAATCTAAGTTCTTTTGACAGTTCAAATTGTATAGCGCCTTAGTGTATATGCAACATGTATGGCATTTTTACCATGCAGGTTGCATAACATCTAAATTTATTTTTATATCGGGAGAATAATAAATTCCAGTCACAACTTTTATCACAATTATCATAACAATAGTTAGCTTTGAATCATCATAAGATATTCAAATACAATAAAGCTGGTTTTATTTAACAATGAGTGAAAAATTATATATTTCTTACAACAGCTTTAATGAAGCTATACAAGAAAATATTACAAGATAGAAATATTAATATTTTATAAAATATATATAAATTTTATATTTTATTTTATAAATAAATACAATAGTTAACTTACAAACAAAAATAAATTTTAATTGTAAATTTTAAAAAGATTTTATATTAATGTTTATTCATTAATTCATTATTATAAGAAATTCTTTGTTATAATTTTTGAAGTACTTTACATATGATTTAACTTTTAGTTAATATTATTTAAATTTACTTGAATTTATTACAATTTTTTTTTAAACCATGGAAAAAAGTATGCATATGATTTTAAAATGGATAATTACAAAAAATAGTTAACTTTTATAAAAGCTTATAGTTTTCTGAACAAAATTTATAACGACTTAAAAACATTAAAAACTAAAACATGGATGAAGAGAAAATAATATTAATATGGCATATATATATATATATATATATATATATATATATATATATATTATAGAAAACAAAGTAATTCTACAGTTGATAAAACTTTCAAGTATAAATGTATTTTTACAACATAGCAATTACATTGAATTTATTTTTACGTAATTTTTATAAGTACTAAAAAATGCATTTCAAAATATATATTTTTATATTATTCATTAGGTAGAACCAGCAAACTGCAATTAAAAAACTACTTTTACGAATTAAAAAATCATTATTTGCATGTAGGATAAGTAATGTAAATTACGTCAAGTTTTAAGAGTGGAGCATAATTCATACTTTTCTAAACATTGGTTTAAATTTAGTTTTGTACATGAAATGAATAACTTTACTCTAGTCTAGTGTATTTACATGTATGTATATAATACACTTATAATATATAATAATATATATTATATTAGTTAATATTAACAAAAAAATTTGTCTTTTTAAAAAAAAACTACTAATGTACTTGTAACCTGACGAATTTTTTTAAAGTAAGTTATTTGTCACAAGTGCAGCCCACGCATAAAAGTTTGTTGAAATTTTGAAGAAAAAAAAAAAAAAAAAAAAAAAAACGCAATATATATTTTATACTTTAAATTCATTATGCAAGATCAATTTTAACAAATAATATATATATTTTTTAGTGAACTCATAAATCATCAGAATTAAAAAATAGTAATAATAATATACCATCTTAAAAAAAATTGCTTGTTTTTTGTTATACAGTATAACTTAAATATAATAAAACATATCAAATTTAATCATTTAATTTAACATCAAATTACTGCATAAGTTTAAGCTATATCAACTTTAAATCTAATTGATATAAAATATTGGTTATGAAATATAATATGGTTTATTATATTATATGTATAGTTTAGAAATTTCTATTTTCTAGGTTGGTGTGTTTTTGACATCTTACATTTAGTATACTGCCTTCCGCACTTCTCACACACACAAAACTTTCTATTCTATACTAAAGTCCTAAGGGGTTATAGCATCAGAATAAGATGACGACAACAATTCTATTCGAACTCAAAGACAGAAAGACGATGACATTGAGAGAGAGAGAGAGAGAGAGAGAGAGAGAGAGAGAAAGGAAAAAGGAAATGCAATATTCGGGAGACTGAGCAAACGGTATAAAGGTTTCACGCGTCTATGGATATATCTTGCCACAAAAAAAAAGTTCTCGCTTATGAAAAGGGGATTTGTCAAGAAAGAAAAAAAAAAAAAAAAAAAAAAAAACGAAGGCAATTCCTATACTACATACATGTATTTTGTGGTACAAGAAAGAAAAAAAAAATGAAAATAAAAAAAGAATATTTCTTTTTATATTCTTACTACAAATAACACAATATGTATATCAAAAAAAATTACTTGACAAATTTTGAAAGTTAAAATGCAAAACTAAATGTAAACATTCGATGATTTTGTTCTTTATATCTATACTACCTGTCTGTCTATATGTCATGACAATTTCTAATACTAGACATGACAGATAGGTTGACACGTGTTTTGGTATCCTCCCTGACACGTGTTATACTTATACGTGATGTGCTTTTTCAATATGTTTTCATTTAATTCAATACATCCTATTGGTAAAAAATATAAGTTAAACTACTTCTATACTGATAGAATCATGCAAAAAGTATATAAAAAAATGTTGTTTTGTAAATTTGATATTTTCTTTTACTTCTTTAAATATTTGAAGTGTTTATCTATTTTATCCTGTTTCTTTTTTTATTGCTGCTGATGAGCTTACTCTGAGTGCATCAACTTATATTTATACTGTACATAATTTTATATTACTTTTTTTAATTCATATATTCTACTTCTACCATGTTTGCAATAAAAATTGATTTATGAATCAATATATTTGCATGATATTTAGTATATTTTCCAGTCTAACAAAGTTTAAAATATAATTTTTAAACTTATCCTATTTCTTTTTAAAATAATGTGCACTTAACTTAAAATTTTAATTACAAAGAAGTTTTTTTAAGTCTAAAATGCTTATATGGCATTTAAATCATTATGTTTTATATTAAGACTTTTTTGAAATCATAACTTAAATAAAATCAAAATACAAATATTGATTATGCAAATATGAAAAAACAAAAATACAAAATTTCATTGAAAAATATGATTTTTTTTAATTAATTTTTCATAACTTCTAACTTTGAAAAGCAGTTATAGTATCAAAATAACTTATTTATTTATTTTATTCAATGTATAATTATGTTGAATAGTATAAAATTGTTTTTTAGTGTAATAATACTTATAGAATAATCTTTAATATAAATGCGTTTATTATTTCCAAGCTCAATCATTTAAAATAAAAATTTCTTCATATTTTTTTTATCATAATACTTAACCTAAAAATGATATCTCATTAAAAAATGTATGCTAGAGAAAGAAGGCATTGTCTCTCAGTTTCGTAAGAATCAGCTTTCTTTATGATGAAAAATTTTCTGATGAAGAGCATTGATAGCATTAACAAAAGAAAGTCGAGGTTTTAAATAAAAAAAAAAGTCTTTTATATTTTAAGCAGTATTTTGTGAATTATGAAATATAAGAAGGAAAATAATACTCATCCCTTCTGGCTTTCTATAGTCAATTCTATAAATCAAGATTTTAAATATATTCAATATTATTATCAAGAATTTTAAATATAAAAAGCCCATGGTGATCTTTTTAAGAAGATGTTAAATACAGTATTTGTGGTCAATTTTATTTTGTAATCATGTACAGAACTTGAAAACAAAAATTATTTTTTAATTATTTTACTCTCCCCTTCCCCCAGATTTGGTATTTTGTTACATATTTTACCATGAGGTCTTATCAACTTTTGAAAATAAATTTTTCACTCGGGCTGACTGCAGCTTAAATACACAGCTCGACTTTTTCCAATTTACCTTGAAACGGTAAGAATGAATTACGTAATTTATTTTAAATCATATGACATAACAAATTATGACATATAACATAATATTATTGCAACATAAAATGTGTTGATATTAAGCTGGAAAAAAGCTAGCATAGTTATTTCTGATTTCATTCTTGACTATACAACCAAGAAAATGTAGGAGAGAGAGAGAGAGAGAGAGAGAGATAGAGAACGATGTTATTATAGCATAACATAATTATGCTACTAAATTGAAAGAGTATAAATTATTATGCTGCACGACATAATAAACATATTATGCAACATAATTATTATGCTGTATTGCAAAAATTATATTGTAATGAACAATATACATTAATATACGTGGAATTTTCATTTGATTTAGACACTTATTCATTATTGTTTCTATTAAAAAAATTTAAATTCCACAATCCATATTATTATATTTTTTTTTTTATATTTGACATCATACTTACATAAAAAATAAATTTATTCGTGCATGTTTGTTTGACAGAATTTAATATTAAGCAAATTTTGTGGTTTGTGCACTAGAATAAATTTTACTTCCATAAGGGTTCGCTTGGTATTATAATTTAAAATGTACATAATAACAAAAATGATGCCATAAATATTAGACTTTATTACCCCACTAAAAATATAAACTTAACTACATAATAATAAAATATGTACGTTTTTAAAAAAATACACAAAATATTCATAATGTATATATATAACAATGTCAGTGACCCCCGAAAATATTCCAACTAGACTTGAAATTTCTACGATTTTTTGTAACGTGTTAGTTCAAGGGATGTATTTAAAAGACTTGAATGTCTATAATTAAAATTTAAAACCCCTGCTTTTTTGTGTGTTATTCAAAAGCTTCTATAGTAACATCTACTTATAACCAAACTTTTCCAGCCAGTTTTCTTATCAGACAGCTAGAGAAAACAAATTATTGAATATAACATGGGATTTTTTGGCTATAAAATTCGAAACCTCACATGGGGACCTTCAAAATCTCAACACATTTGAATTTTTTTCAACTTTAATTATCACGAAGAATATTTTTACTTTTAATCAGCCAGTTACAGTAAACAATGTTAACCGTGTTTATAACAGAACATTTTAAATGTTATATAACTGTAATAAGAAATTTTACTGACCCAGGCAGTTCAGATATGAGTCCAGGAAGTTGTTGTTACGACACCACTTGAAATTATTATCAAGCTCTAACTTAGTAGCTTCTAAAATATAAATTGCTTTCAAACTTAAAGGTAACGTCCAGACTAAATAATATGTTCTTTTAATTCATTGAATATAAAATTGGACAGCTAAAAGCATTTAACAATTTTCACTAGTACCCAAATGTAACCACGCAAGATAGCGCGAAAAACCTGTATAAGGTTGGCAACATTTACAAAATTTGAACAATCTTGACGTCAGACTAAAATAGAACATAGAAAAATGTTGTGCAGGTTACATAAGATGAAAATTTCTTTCTACTTTAAAGGTGTCAAAATTGCAATTATGTGTTTTTGTATAGGCACAAGTTTTTTAATAAAACCTATATGAAACTGAACCAGCAAAATTGAGTTACTGGACAACATAATTGTAATTTGAAAATTCCATGTTGTGATAATTGAATTCAAAGGGCATGTTATTTGGTCTGAATGCTAGCTTTAGCTGTGTAAACGCAACCCATGGAGAGTATTATTTAATCTATAATATTTATTTTTTACCATCATCAATGTAATTTCTTTCAATGTTGAAACAGACGCGGATGTGATCGAAATCAAATTAAGTCAGCCTCAAAACATTTGCTTCTTTATTAGCCATTAATTACAACCTTATAGTTAGATAATTTAGTTTGTGTGAAAATTTTTATAAATTTAGTAGAATTTACTGAATCAAAATTACAAGTAAAATTAGAATTATTTTTAACTATAACACAGTAAACACAATTTAGAAAAATGTTAAAATTGAAATACTTTTGTTATAAATTTCAGACTATAAATTAAAATTTTCTAGACAGCAATCTCATTTGTTTTTTTCGTTTTAAAATTAAAATTAGAAAATGATGACTGAGACTGGAAGCATTTTGAACTTTTGACCTGAAATACGTGTATGATATAATATGCTGATTTTACTTTGTTCCAATTCCTTGGAGAAGTCATTTCATTACTCTGTACTGGACAGACAGACAGAGTGTGTGTGTGTGTGGGTGTGTGGGTGGGTGGGTGGGTGTGGGTGGGTGGGTGGGTGGGTGTGGGTGGGTGGGTGGGTGTGGGTGTGTGGGTGTGTGTGTGAGAGAGAGAGAGAGAGAGAGAGAGATTTTCAACAAGAAAATTGTTAGATTTGTATGGAATGCACTTGCACAGCTGAGGCAAATAATATGGAGCAAAGGAAGAAGGATGAAGTCATTTTCACGCTCGCTGCCCTCAACTGTCATTACAATCTCTCGAAACCTACTTTTCTTTTCCTTACATTTTTTTGTTTTTGTCTGTATAGAGTGTTTTATAACTCTGGTATTTTTTATTATAAAAATATCTGAGAACTAAATTACTGTAGAGCAACTATGCTTATATATTCGAGATGGTTGCTTTTAATTTATTGATACGTGTAAACAAGATTGAAAGTAAAAAAAAAAAAAAAAGTAAAAAAAAAAAAAAAAAAAATCAACTTTATTTTTTGAAGACGAGAGAAAGAAATGAAGCTATTTAAAGTTCAACGTGTATATGGTAGGGTAATTTCTCTCCTTAAAAACTTGAAGTATTATCCATTTTTCATCCTTTAATAGACTTAACATCAACTCTTTTCTTAGAGATAAAATATGAATATTACATTTCAAATAATATTTTATAGACAAAAATTTATATCTGATGTGAATAAATTACATTTATCTTTCAATATATATATAATTTTAATATTTTAAAAATTATACTCTATTTCTTAAAGAAATTATAGTAATGGTATATTTATTTTGTCATTACTATTATTTATTGTTATTTTAGTTTCAACTTATAATTTGATGTATAAAATTACAATTTTGTTATTGTATTTATATACTATAAGGAATGGATTTTTATCAAATAAGTTTTCACTCAATATTGTATCAGTAAAGAAAAAAAATGTATTATTTATGTTTAGTTTTTTTCCCTGTAATGCTAATTTCGGTAGTAGTGATAATCTGTGTGCTGAATATTTTTATCAATGCAATAAGAGGATGATGCAAATAAGAATCAGTTACAATTTTTTTTTAAATAAAGAAGATGGCATCATAAATTTTATGTTAGAAAGAAAACATTTTATCAGAAGACTTAATCAAAAATGGTTTTACGTTTAATAATAATAATAATAATGATGAAACTAGAGAAACCGAGAGCAGAACAATACTAAGAAAAAGTTAATAGTGCAACTTTACTTTGTTATCTAACACAATCTCTTATGGGGGAATGAAGATCTATAACTCAAGTTAGAAATATTTTCTCAATCTCAATTTTAGATGAAAGAAATACCCAAAATAGCATTTAAATAATGGTGATATTTAGAAGTACTCAAATAACTTGAAATTAAGACAAACAAAGGCTTACTCACTGTCAGTAAATTACAGTACAAATTTAAGCATTAAAAAATAATTCTTACTTGAGTTTTAGCTTCTTCGTTCGCTCTTAAGAAATCATGTTAAATAAAGATAGGAGCTCACAGTCGTCTTCTAGCACTTTGTTAGTATTGTTGGACTCCAAAGTTATTTATTTTATCACTAAAGCTATTTTTACAAGTCTTCTTTTAAGAGCCCGTTATCAACAATATTTTTTTATTGTTATTGTTCTTAAATCATATATAATATCCAACGAAGGCCATGCATTATCTATTGGGTTCATTTAAAATACATATTATTACATTTTAAACAAACAACTTTTTTGTCAATATTATGACTAGTTCCAAAAAGAAACAAAAATAAGACAAGAAATAAATAAAAAATGAATAAACATATTATTGAATTGATGCAGTACAGTATATTACTTAATATAATGCATTTAAAAAATATTTATAAAGAAATTATAATATACTCTTTTTTTACCTATTTATATCTCTATAAATGACTACGTATACCCTATTATTATCTTAACAAACTCAAAAAATGTGAATTAAATTCTTATTTGATTTTTAATCATTAAAAAATTTAAAATGTTATTCTCAAACAACTAATTTATTTTCAGGATCACACTTCAAAGTGGCAAGCGGGGTAAGTGTTAAATATTCTATTTCTTTCACTAAAACTAGTTGTATAGAAAAGTACTTATTATTTTTGCTTTAAAAAAAAAAAATTTTTTAATTTTTTTAATTTTTTATTTATTATTATTATTTTTTAGAAAAATGATTGTATCGGGAAGCCAAAGATCTGGGTTCGAGTACTTGTCAGAAGGAATCCCTTTTAACATATTTACTGCTCTATATAAACATGGTGTAACACGAAAATATACTTTTCAATGATTGCATCCTTATAGTCTTTATCCCATCAATTATTTTTATTGATATTTTAAGAATAAAATAAAGTTTTATTTTATTACATAAAAAATAAGATATTAACATTTATATTAATTAAAATTAAATCAATAAAAAGTAATAAATACGTCAACAATAAATTTTTCCTTTACAATTACAATAAGTACCTGACAATAGTATACACAATTTATTATATACATACAAAAAAAAAAGCTAATAAAATACTTCTACGTCACAAAAAAAAAAAAAAAAAAAAAAGGAGACTATTGTATTGAAAACCATGTAAAATATATATTTTAATTTTTATTGCTCTATAGCTATGTTGGTTTTTTATATTATATTTGAATTTAAATAGCTCTCGTGAGAATAAAACGATATGTAACTATAGACTTTCATTTCAATTGCAAAAATACACATATGTTGAATTTTTATTCACTATTTATCTACCTTAAAGTGATCATAACAATCAGGTTTAGTGTGAATATTAATGACAGAACTTAAAATTCCATTATTTAAAATAGAGGTGTATGATAAATAATGACACTTTTTCATTTCTGCGTAGACGTAAAAAAAAAAAAGAAAAAAAAAAATAGACTCTTTTAAAAAATAAATATTTCTTGTTTATTTTTGCAATGTTTTCTAAATGAGTTTTTTTTTTAATATTTTTATTGGATTTAAATATGTTGCAAAGATGTTATAGGAAAATATGAGTAACATTTAAAACTACCTTAACTCATCGCAAAAAAAAATTGCATCTGAAAATTCTGAAAACAATTCATAATCCTAAAATTTCAAGTTGGCCAATAAATCCAAATGGATACTGAAAAATAAGATATAATGTGATATATCAAAATCAAGAAAACTTTAAGTGGGAATTCCACTTTGTATATGTGTGTGTGTATATAATATATATATATATATATATATATATATATATATATATATATATATATATATATATATATATATATATATATATATATATATATATATATATATATATATATATATATATATATATATATATATATATATATATATATATATATACACATATATATATAATATATTTCTTTGTCACAATTTTATTCACCGTGTTGATTCCCCCCTCCTTCGCTATAAAATAGCTGTATGCTATAGAAGTACTTTTATTTACTTTCAATAATGTGTTTTGTAAATCGTCTATTACTTTTCTTAAAGGCGTAGAACACCTAGAACAAAAAAAAAAAAAAAACTTTATAATATCGTAACATACCTAACTATCAACGTTGATTTGGCCGAAGTCATTGATTTCTAATTTATTTTCCATTTACAAAATGATACGTGTGTACAGTGACGTCACAGCTCGCTAGTTTAACGCGCGCGTGGACCAGATGAGCTGTGACGTAAGAGCTCACATGCACCTTTGTAAATGGAAAATAAATTAGAAATCAATGACTCTGGCTAAATCAAAGCTTATTTTCAGGTTCGTTAGGATATTAGACAAGTGTTCTATGCCTTTAAGTATATTTACCTAAATTCTATAGTGTTAATATTTTAAGCTATATTATATTTTGGTTAAATAAATAAAATAAACATAATATTCTAATTTTAATATATTTTCGTTCATTTTAACCTTTTTATTTTTCATTCTATGTCTCCTATGGGACACATTTTCATTTTGTTATAAATATAACTAAAATATTTGAACAAAATGTGTTGATATTTATTTTGGTATTGTTATATTATGTACAATTGATCTATAAATCAATACCAATCATTTTTGGTTCATCATGAATAATGAAATGAAAAATAATTTTATAAAGATATGATGTTTATTTAAAATATTTTATTAAATTAAATAGACATTTTGAATAGAAAGAAACTAGACGTACGTATATTACAAGCTAAAATAATGTTATGTTAAAAAAAAAAAAAAAAAAAAAAAAAAAAGTTTAGCTTCCAGCTAAATACCGTATCTTAGTTTTTTTTTTTTTTTTTTTTTCCCGTCTCTTCCAAAACTTTGTATATACACGATCCTTGGAATTTTTTGCAATATAAATTTCAATAAATTCACGAGCAAAGATTTAGCATTTATGAAAAGACACATCTGTATAAGTTTAGTTTTAAGAAGTGGCTACTTATATAAAGTTGTAGTAATAACGTAAAAATGATTTATTTTTTGAATAAGTTATATTTTGGCATATACCATTGCTCTCTATAATAAGTTAAAATGAACATTCTCTTCTTCTTTTTTTACAAATAAAAAGCATTCATCTCCTGGGTGATGAAAATCGTACTTTAAAATTCTTGGCTCCTCTTTATTAAATAAACTGCAATAGTTATTTTATTTGTCGGAAAAGAGGTTTGACGGTGACTTTTCTTCTAAGAATAGAAAGAAAGAAAAAGCAGAGAAAAATAATACATTTGAAAATAGGGCAAAGTCACCCTGTCAAAAAGGAGGAAGGATGGGGGGAAAAAAAGAAAGGAAAGGAAAAAGACAATACATATGATCGAAAGATATTTTCGTAAAGTAAATTGAATTGCGGCTATATGACAAAAGAAATAGGAAAAAAAATACACAAAGAAAAGGAAAATATTAAAGAAAAACATATATGTGTGTATATATATATTTATATATGAGAAATTGAAAATGGACGAATCACTGTTTGTAATATAAATATTAGATTGAAGACAAAATATAGGATACGTGATATTTCTGTATCTTACTTTTTGTTATTCATCACCTTTTTTGCTCTCTCTCTTTCTCTCTCTCTCTCAGCAACAATTGAGATATAAAAATAAATTTCTGCACACGTGTTTGTGCGAAAATCAATGTTTAACTTTTTTTCCCTCAAAAAATTATATTTCCAAACACGTGCCTTAAAAGTTCTCAATCACTAACTTTGCGCTTCACTTAATGTCACAATCAAAATTTATATTTATTGTCTACTGCCACTTGAAAATTATATATCATATAAATTCTTGCTATATACTGTACAGTGTTTTAAATATGTATAATGAGTTTAACAACTTCAGAGCATTTTTCTGCTAAACAAGATAATTTTACTTGCTTTAAATTTTTTGCTTATTTTGATAATGGTTACACTGGTTAGTTCATTTTTCATTAGCCCTCTTATTTAATAATCTCTGGGTAGGAAGGGGGTACCCTTAATTTTTGTATCTTAAAAAATATAACAGAACAGAACATATTAATAGTAAGAATAGTATGTGAGTCATTGAATAGTAAGATTTTTGTGTTTAAATGCTTTAATTTTTTTTTTACCTCGATTTTTTCTCGTCCATAGTGGCGTGTGCTGTCGTCGTAAGATTTAGTGGTCCGAGCTGCACAGGTCTGGTATTAAGAGCCCAGATGAGTGTGGTGTTAAAGGGTAGATCCACAGATCATTGTAAGCCCTCTTCTAGAAAGGATTTGTCCTAGCCTACCCCAATCGACCAGTCTTGATAATTTGTTTCTTTTTTCTTCTTCTTTTTTTTATATAATTTATTCAACAAATTTTAAAATTAAAACTTGTGAGGACACATAATTATTCATATAAAAAATATTTTACTCATACATCTCAAGGCACTTGGAATAAACAATAAATTGCTTTTATTTAATGTCAGTTTATAGCTAGTAATACTAATTAATAATTAAGTATTATTAACAAATATATTTTATACGCTGGTAATATATAAATATACTGTAAAACTTAGTGTCATTTCATCACTGGTACACTATGTCAGTACTTTTTGTTTTTAACTAAAATATATTTTTATATAAGGAAAAAAATGGAAAGAAGAAAAAATTTCTAGTTAAGTTCAAAAGAAATTCTAACAGCTTATTACAAACTACATACAGAAATTTACAATCCTTTTTTCTATTCAAAAGAAGCGATCTACTTAAAATGGTATATTTATAAGAAGTTATACAGTATAAAAGTTATAATAAAATAATTTCTTTTCATTTTTTCCTCCCTATGCAAAGAAAAGTCTTGTATGCATATGAAGAAGTTACTAAGTCGTATATAATAGGAAATTGATAAAATATATGCACGAGAGAAATATTATGGAATAAATATTTTATACGATATTGGGAAAAAAATTTCTGGGTAAAAGGTATGTGTTGGGTATTTTGTATTGCAATAATGTAATGTCAATCTTAGAAGAGAGAGAAAGAGAGAGAGAGAGAGAGAGAGAGAGAGAGAGAGAGAGAATGTCATATTAATATTGAATGATGAGTACATAGTTCAACTATAAATAGAGCAAAAAGTCAATATAAATCTTATAATAAAAATTTTTATAATTAAATTTTGTAGAGTGTTTTAATTTAAACGAAGAACAAAACATTATTACCGTATAAAGTAGTGACGTATTTTTCTTGTACATCTTTAAAGTTTAAATTAAATTTTTGCTTGAAAAAACCTCAAACACCAATTTATGTAATGTCAAATAATGTACAATAGGTTTTAAAGCACTAAAGAAAAAAAAAGGGGGGGAAAAAAAAAGGATAGAAGCAATTGTTAGAACAAGGTGTATAAGGCGTTAGAGGTCAGTGCCCCTCGTTTGTTACAACACACTCGGTATAAGACATTCCACATACAGGGTCGGTCTAGACAATATCTTACCTAAGTCTTAAATAATTTTATAGCTAATCTTTGAAAACATAATCATTCGTTTTTGTATAGTAGTTAAAGTAATTCAAGGAATAGACCACAATAAAACATAAGCATTTACATCACAAAACACTTGATGCGTCTTACATAAATAACATCTCCGTAGAAGTGATTAGAACATTTCAATTCATGCAACCCGCTCAATATTTATATACTTAATTTTGCCTGTTTCTGACGTCAGAAACCAGAATTATAACGCAAATAGCATGCTTAACAGTAATTTCAATCTCATTCTGTAAATGTATCTCATAATAAATAATGTATCTCAATGTTTAATGTGGTTTATGCATGGTTTTCATTTGATGTGATGGGTTTTTAAGATTTTATGTATTGAAATAAATTTATAATGTAGAAACATACAAATCTACAAAAATTACAGCAATTACGTATACTGCAAACTGTACGTAGAAACAATGAAAAGTGTATATTATATTTTTTCGGGTGCAAAGGTTGAAATACAGCACTAATAGTGCTAC
Source organism: Ecdyonurus torrentis (assembly GCA_949318235.1). Taxonomy (NCBI): domain Eukaryota; kingdom Metazoa; phylum Arthropoda; class Insecta; order Ephemeroptera; family Heptageniidae; genus Ecdyonurus; species Ecdyonurus torrentis. The sequence continues at coordinate 32,181,393 of OX439132.1, read as the reverse complement.
CAAGGTGGGCAGTGACACACAGGACATGCCCACAACCACGACCACCAACAGCCTTTCCAATCTTGGCATGGCAGCTAGACAGAGCGCACTGGAACAAACGTTCGCATATTGATGCTGGTAAATATTGCATGCAATTTAATTTATATGATTTTTTAAATACAGAAATAGAAATACGATGGAGGACATTTATTTTTAGACAGTACAAATAAGCTGAATGAATGAATGAAGCCAAGGTAACGACTACTAGTCGTTTTCTTAACTTGGTTCTCCAAAGTACACACTATTATTGAGCTTCAAAATCATGAGAAGGTATATTTTTCGATATTTAAAAATACCTGATCATGACGTCCTTACCTGTTTTAGAAGTTTATGTATAGTTAAACTGAAAAGAACTAAAAAGAACTGAAAAGAATGATTGAAAATTTGGAAAAGAAGAAAAAAAAGTTACATGCCTTAACAGCTCATTTTTACCAGTTCTAAATGAACGAAAAAACAAGATCAACCAATGAAAATGTAGATTTTTTTAGAGCAGCCAGTTAAAGTAGCAGTTCAATTTTTTTTCAGTATACTTTGCATAAGCAACTTTTATTACAAGATTCTACATTACCCCATAGTGGCACAATTGACTAACTGAGGTCGGCATGCAATTTAAACTACTGAACTTTGACATACTGATTGGTTTCTAGTTGTTACGTGACCTCCAATACAGGACATTTATTGGCTTAAAATTAACATGATCTTCAACATTGTACCAGATTCGTTTTATTATCTGATAATGTAAAAACTTGTTAATTAAAATTATACCGTGTGCTACCATCTCTACGATATCTTAACTCCTTAAAATCTGCTTGTCCGACTCTGTTGATCAACACCTTATGTATTGATCACCTTTCTCAAACTTATCTAGTAGAGAAGACTGGAAAAAAAATCTGTGAATCTAACAAGGAAGGATCAAAGGAAGGAAATTGTGTTGTTGTACATTTCTTCATTTTATGTAAAAAAAAAAAAAAAAAAAAAAAAAATGTTTTGTTATATAAAAGAAAATAACAAAAATATATTCTTTTGATAACTCTTTTTTGTAGCAATTTAATTAGTGGTAGTAGACGAAATGCTCATTTGATAAAAATTTTCAATGTATTAAGTGACCTGTTAATAACAGGATTTTGAGATTAAAATGTTGCTTTACTTTTTTTTTTTTTTTTTTTTTTTTTTTTTAACTTTATTCCTGAAGCCTTTTTTAAATATAAAATAAGACTTAAAAGATTGAACACAATATATTTAAAATTATTAATACTAAAACAGTATGTTATACGTAACATATTTGTTGAATATATTTTACGTATTATTATGCCTAAAACAATATAATTTTAGAATATTTAAAATTATCAGTTTAATATAATTTTTTTGATATCAATTTTTTTTTTTAAATAAGATCTATAATAACTGTATGGTTATGTTATTATCTTTAATAGAAGATTTCAAAATATACAATTGTCCTGGTTTTCAACCTATAATTTGATCAATTATTACTAAATACCTCAATATTGATCGGTTTTGTGACTATAACGTACAATTTATTTAAACAGGAGTTACGCAACGCTTTCTAAACAATAAAACGCTGTTTAAAAGTATATAATTTAAAACTCTGCTAAGTATTTTTATTCTTATTCTTTTTTTAGAAGCAAGGAATAGACCAGAAGAAAACATAAGCATTTATATTACAAAACACTTGATGGGACTTAGATAGATAGCTTTAGTTTGTCTCAGAACCCAACGGTAGCTCCGTAGCAGTGATCAGAAAATTTCGATTTATGCAACCCGCACAACATTTTTTACTAATTTTTGTATGTTTCAGACATTGGGAACATGAATAGTCACAGAAATTGCATACTTTATTGATTTTAACGCTCTTTCGTGGGGCTACATTAGCATTCTGGTAAAAAGTTTCATCAGTTTTGAAGATCTCATTTCGTGATTATTAATTAAAAAGCACATGTTGTTTTATGTGGTCTGTGGCTTTAATAATTTTCATTTTTTGGAAATTTGTTAATGTTGATTAAAAATATAGAACAAAATTTATAGATTTTCTTCTGTTAAGAAATAGAGAAAGCATCAGGGCGCCGCGAGGAAAACAGAGTTTATTATATTTCTGTTTATAGAACGGAAATTCAATTTTTACATGTTATTTGACATTCTGAAAAAAACAAACATATATTCCCCCCCCCCCCATAAAATGTATCTCATCTTATTATAATATACGGGAAATAAAAGAGAAAATGTAAAAAGAAAAAAAGTGCCCAGCACTTATATAAAAAGTAGAGCAATCATTACATTACACAAAATAATTTTTTAATTGTCTAGACTAGTAAATTAGATTTAAATTAAATTGGTATAATTTCAATTACTTATTAAATAAAGCATAAAAAACTTATAATATGTACAGTATATTTTTTATATCAAAATTAACATGTTTAAATTTGTAATGTAAATATAATCCATACCAGACATAACAAAAATACAACAGTTTAATTAATAATGCTACGGGCAATTTCAAACCTATATCACGTTGAAATTTACAAAATTAGTAAACAAAAAATATACATAATATATATCCTCTTTTATTAATTAAATTTCATATTTTTTTGAATTATAACTTTTGATAATATAAATTTTTCTAAATCATTTGTTATCGGCACTTCTCCTTTCCTTTTTCCTTTTCCCTTTTTTTTTTTTTTTTTTTTAATTTTTAATTTTTTTTTTAATCAACCTTTCTGCAACTGATAGGAACTTTTAACATTTACTTTTAAATTGGAATAATGAATAAGAAAACACATAAACATTTCAATACGTAATTATAAAAACTTTTATTCTTTGATATTTCAAATTGTAATACCGTTGTGTGTTTTTTTCATTAAATATATACATTAATTTAATTATATAAATAAAATCGAAGTTCTCAAAGTTTAGAAGCTGTATTTTATACAATAACATTCTTAGAAGTATGGTGAAACTTTTTTTTGGGCAATTTTAATTTATATTTAGTAGTAATTTGTTATTATTACTAATGTAAATTTTATAATTGTAACGTAAATTAGTTTTGAAATGTAGTTTATGAAATAATATATCGATGCTGTTGCGGCTATAAAACCACACTTCTACTTCTGGCTTGCTTGCTTTCAAGCTTCTAAAGTTTATACTTTAAACTTTATAGTGACAGCCAGTCTTGTACAATTCTCCCAATACCAATTCGAGAGGATGCAGTGTAATTAGATATGTAAAGTCAATTGGCTGGTAGGTTAATAACACGCTCTCTGATTGGTTTAGCACTCCGGATACAGTTTTTTGCGGGAAAGACTTTGTTTTGGTATACGTGTAGTTGTTAACGTAAAATCGTAAATGTTAAGTTAAATATAACGTCAACTGGTTATTTCTATAATATTTTTAGATTAACAACATTGTAAAAAGTAACGTTACAGTTATAGATTAACAAAAATTGAAGGTAACATAGCGATAACTATATAACGTTACTTTTTGAAAGAAATATTTACTTTATACTATAACTAAAAAAAAAAAATTAACTGACGAGGTGATAGAACTAATAAACAAATTTAACCTTTAATTTATAAAATATAAGTAAAACATACACTTTATAAATGATTAAATTTATGAATAATCATAAAAAATACATATGATCTAAAAAATCTGTTAACGTTATAGTCGAGGACAAATTAGAGTTAACGATAAAGTTATAGTTTTATATGAAATTAACTTAACGTTTACGTTATAGAGAATGCAGGTAACGACTACAAGACTGGTGACAGCCATATAAAAACGCATGTACATTAATCGCGACTGCAGGTACAAAACACTTTTGCATAGGAAAACAGGTGAAAAAGAGTTTTATACCTGTTGTAGTGATCAATGCAGATGTGTATTTTTATTGCTATCCCAATAAACGAAGATGCGTGAAAGTTAACACACTAAAAAGTAGAAGTGCGGTTTCGCCGCAACAGTATTGATATATTTATAGTATGTCATATTTATGATATTATTATTGTGATAATAATGCACTTGTATATTGAGAACTATTTAAGTTTGTATATCTTTCTTGATCTCATTAAATACAATTTTAAAGTCTCACACATTATAATTGCAAATATTATTAAAGTGATCAACACATTTTGTGAAAACAAATAATATTGTTCTATGAATTTGAAAACTAAGTAAATAATTTAATAAAATAATGCTTTATTTCTATATAACAACATTATTACAAATTGTCATTAATTGTTTATATATAGATTATAAATTTAGCGTGTGTATTTTATTGTCCTCTATGCTGATTTACCGAGAAGTTTACGTCACATCACGCTCTAGCTTTAAATTATTTTTCTTAAGGACAAATAAATATATCTAACATTAATTATCACCTTTGGATATTGACCATTTAAAAAAAAAGAAGAACAGAACAGTCTATTATATAAACTATAAAGCATTAAAATCAGCAAAATTACGAAATGAAAGAGTATCACTTTTTCCTATATTCAATAAATAGAAGTATGGTGGCCGTAAATAAGTGTAATTAAAAAAAAAAAAAAAAAGGCTTCAATATAAAAATATAGCAGCTGGACTTTTATTGAATTTTTTTGTCTTTCCATTATTATATGTATTTTACGTCTATATAAACCATATTTATTTAAACTTTTATTATTTACAATATTTCTTCATATTCATAAATAACATCCAATAATAATCATATATTAATAGTATTAAAATCAAACTATAAATATAGAAGAAATAAAAAGATAAAAAAAAATACATATTAGCATAATAAAAGTTTCATATCTTCTTTTGACCTATTTCTTATCCAATATAATATATAATATTATATAGAAGAAAAAAAATTGATCAAATATGAAGTTTTATCATCGTTATAATATAACAGAAAAGTATAAGTTAAACATTGAATAAAATATATTAAAATATAGACTTCTTGTTTCTAATATTTCCTTCTTTACTTTACGTGGTTTGCCAAGTTAACATCCCGTGCCCTATCTCATTCAATATTTACACATAATAAATTTAAATACAACAATTAGAGGACAATAAAATATTCATGAAAAGTAGATAAGTGTAATAGTATATGTTTATAATATGTGCAATTTTTCAATTTGATTACTTTTTTTAAGGAGATTTCAAAATTTATTGCATACTGAAAATAATAACATCGTGTGAACAAGCCATAAAAATATGATGTAATATATTTAATTTTGACTTTTATAAAAATTATTTTGAAAATTATTTTTTGGTAACTTGCTACATTAGAGTATTTTAGCAATTTCCAATGAAATGATTTTTTTTTTTTTTTTTTTTTTTTTTTTTAATTTTGCTTTAAAAACAACTTTTAACTTTCTTGCTTTCTATTCAAGAAAATGCACCACTTTAAAAAAAATTGTTTGAATTCCTATGAAATACAATAATAATGACAGTCTTTTAGATTGCTATTGTGCCAATAATATATTGAACTAAAAACTAGTATTTGCCATTGAAGTTGATATCAATACGATACAAACAATGATTTTGTTGTGATTTTAGTAGTTAAAAAAGGAAGAAGAAAAATATATATTAAAAAAAACTACTTCAATGCTGTTTTACTTTTACTATTTTTTATTATTATTATTTTTCAATGCAATACCTATTCAGAATTTTAGAAAAATGTCTTTGTTATAAGCACAATACTGTAATCAGATGCATTCCAAAAAAATAAAAATCTAAATGTATCAAAAATGTTGACCTATATATAACATTAGAAACTGGTACTACTAGGGACATTCTTTTATATAAAGAATTCAAAGAATTTTCTATTATAGATTGTTTACTATATAATATAGATGATTTTTTATGTATAGTTTCTAGTATTATTATTATTTTATTATTATGGAAAGTTGGTTTTAGTTTTTGTTGTTTATTTATACGGAGCCACGCTATGGGTGGTACGTTCATGACAGACCATTAGATCGATGTTGGAGAAAGTTTCAGGGGGTGGGGAAAAGACTTGCGTGCTACACCATACTACCCCCCAACCCCATATATATAGGGTAGTGAGGTGGGGAAATATAACATTGAGACAGGTTATATCGTCTACCACATACAGTCGCTTTATGATGCTCTTTACTCTATCTAAAAATACTATAAATAAATTAAATAAATGTTTAATTTAAAAACATTAACAAATTCACCTCTAAATTTTTTTTTGTACGTACGTACTATTTTTTATATAAAAAAAAATCCCACATATAAATAACATTTATTATCATTTAAAAATAAAAACATTTTTATATATAATATATTAAAATAAATTGTGTGTTAAAAAAAAGAATAAACAGTAAAACATTAAAGTAAACTATATTTTCATATTTTTATTTACATATTGAATGTTAATGTCAAAATTCCGGTTTTTAAAAAATTAAAATATGGTTTAATAATTTAAATTTTTACGTTGTTATCATTACGCAAATGCTTTTAGAAATAAAATAAAAATGTAATTACACTTTTTTCAGTACTCTCACAAAAAAAAAACAAAAAAAACTTAATAATGCATTGAAACTAACATTTTCAGAATTCATTTGTTGAATTCTCAAAATAATTTTTGTTGTTGTAATAGTTTTATTAATACTTCAATATTATTGACACTGTATTTAATTTTGTCAATATTCAATAACCGCTATTCAAAATTTAAAATCAATTACCTATTATTTTTAATATTAATTCGCAGTGTATATATTATATTTAGAATAAGCTAGGTTTAAATAATATATATGAGATTTATTTTCAATTGGATTGATTTTTAAATTATCTTTATTTTAACATTTGTAAAAGAAGCTTTAAGAACTTATTATAATAAAATATTAGAGAGAGAGAGAGAGAGAGACAGAGACAGAGACAGAGACAGAGACAGAGACAGAGACAGAGACAGAGACAGAGACAGAGACAGAGACAGAGACAGAGACAGAGACAGAGACAGAGACAGAGACAGAGACAGAGACAGAGACAGAGACAGAGACAGAGACAGAGACAGAGACAGAGACAGAGACAGAGACAGAGAGAGTTTAAATGATCACATAATTTTGTTGCACTCCTGAGATTGTACGGTCAAAAATTTTCATGGCATTAATTGAAACCTAATAAATAAAATCCAATAATGATTAGTTTATTAGTGAATATTTGGATTTAGTTTTACATTTTACATCTATTTAATGAGCATTATCTTTTAAAAATTATACATAAAATAATTTTAGATGTGTATAGATGCTTTAAACACTTACATATATAAGCATTAGAGAAAAAAAATAGATAACAGAAATTTTAAATAGATAATTTTAAATACAGACTTATATACAATCTAAAAATAACTATAAAGCCTGAATGATTCAAAACATTTTGTTATCATCGCGTGCTTGTAATTCGTTAATCAATCTGAAAATAAGATTCTCACAATAAAAGTTTTATACAATTGTATAATATTGAATACTTGAAAACATACAAAGTGTTGTTTGAAAGTTATTAATGTATTATATATATAAAATAAATTGATGGTACCCTTAGTATGGTTACAATAAATTGTCAGTGGAATCATAAATTAAAGTCAACTTAACATCTCATTGTGTGTAATTTCTTAATATTATAATTTGTAATAAATGTTACATCATATTGTTACTTTCATTAAAAAATGTTTTTGAAAACAAAAGAATTAAATTACAATTTATATTTCAATTGAAATGAGTATAGTAGAATTATGACGTTTTTTTTTTTTTTTTTTTATATATATATATATTTTTTTAATTGTTCGTTAAAAATGGATCGGTGACGCTGTTGTTTAATATTTATTGGACTAAAGCAATAAAACACTCAAAAAAAATGGTGCTACTTCAGTTACGAATCCTAACTTATTTAAGATAAACATTTTTGAGTTAATATGAGCAAGTTATTAACAATAGCTATTTTAAGTTGTTTTCAGTTATTTTCGGCTATTTTAAGTTGAAATAGCTATTAATTTGCTAAAATGCATTATTTTAGCTGCTCATAAAAATAGGAGAATCTATAGGTAAAGCATGCTGCGCAAACCATAGGCGCTTGTGCTTTTCCGGGCACAACTCCGTTATAAATTAAGATATTTTAATAAATCATATCTCATTTTGTTTGCTACATTCTTTACAATAAACTGTGTTAATCATTATGGTCTATAGTTTCAAGTTTTTATACAAATTGTGAAAATGTGGAGAAAATAGCTGAAGTGGTAAAGTGACGACTTTGGAAAAGTCTACCGCCATTACTGTTGACATAATTTTTTGGAAAATATGTGTTTCCCACGTATTTTGATCCAAGGAACAAGAATCCGTTTGCATTTTTAAGGTATCTTTATTAGTTACGATTTAGCAGATTTTTCCGCTTTTCCGGAAAAGCTCAAGGGCAATTTTTGGTAACTTTTGGTAGAAAGCTTGGGGCAATGGTCTCTACCAACCCTGAAAAATTCAGACTTGTCCTAATTTTCTTCCACTTTTATAGGGATTTGAGTTCGTTTTCTGGTCTATATACAAATTCCACGATCACCCGTTTGCTTCACCTGTTAAATGCATAGAAGCGCTAAACGTAGATCGTTCACTTGGAGTGAAATTTGTATAGTGTAGTTCTTTCACTGTGACGTAAAACGATCAATTTATAGAGATTCAATATAAGACTTTAGCATAAAAAATAACGCAAAATTGATAAAATAATTTGCTTTAAAATATAAATATAATACATATAACTTTGAATCTGAATAGTATTTTCGAAATAAGTTTTCTACACTATCATTAAAAAAAAACAAAAGTATTAAGTTTACGTTTTAAGAACATGAAAACTTTCAATATAGCAAAACCGTTTTTTGCTCTTTTCTTATTAATATTCATACACAACTACTTTAGTATATATACACAAGTAATGCGATTATAACAGTTGTAAGACGATATATATGTATAGTATATATAATGTAATATCATGCTCATTTTGTACTTGTTCAGTTGGTTAGAGTCTGTAGTTTGCAAAATTCTCTCTCTCTCTCTCTCTCTCTCTCTCTCTCTCTCTCTCTCTCTCTCTCTCTCTCTCTCTCTCTCTCTCCTTCTCTCTACTTTGTAAGCATGTTGTTAAAATGTCAAACCAAAGCATCAATTATATTTTGAAAATAAATTCCGCGACAGATACTCCAATCTGATAAATAGTTTTTATGTCTGTATTATTATGTCTATTCAATTTATTAGCAAAAAAATGTCTCACTCGGTATCGTTTTACTTCGAGTAAATTTGTAATGCGTATACGTTGTATCAACGGTGATCAGGCACTTTGTACTTTTTTTTACTTACTCTATTGTACGAAGTAGCTGGATTTTTTTTTCTGTGAGGTTTATAATAACAGGTTAACTAAATAGGTAAGCAACGTACTTGTAGAAATACGATCTGCACTTCACGTAAAAATAAGAAAATAAGGTCAAAATACCGAGACATTGTCGATGAACTAATATAATGGATAGTATTATAATACTTATGAATATATTCGATTTAATATATTTATTTTTTTGTGTTTAAACTCATTCTTTTATGTAGTATAAATTTCTCTAAAAGCAAGGCTATCAAATTCCCTTTTTTAAGTCTCAGTGGAATAAAGTTTTAAGTTTCAAAATTAAAGTTTTTTTTTCTTTTTTCTTAAAATTTGTGATAAATCATGAAACAAATTTACCACAGACACCAAGGATACAATTTAACACTTTTAATAATGCTAGAGCTTACAATATAGTGTTACGGTTATCTTGTATACATTCTAAACTTCAAACACAATTAATCCATAATATATTTCAAAGAAAATTATCTAAACTTTAAGACTCATCAATAAGAGTTGATTTTTTAAAGGCGTAGAACGCCTTGAACAACAAACTTGTCCAATATCCTAACATACCTAAATATCAACGTTGATTTGGCTTTAGTCATTGATTTCCAATTTATTTCCCATTCAATAAATGGTAGATGCGATTTTATGACGACACAGCTCGCTTGTTACTGCGCGCGTTGACCAGCAATCTGTGACGTCATAAAACCGCATCTGCCATGTCTTGAATGGAAAATAAAATAGAAATCAATGACTCCAGCCAAATCAACGTTGATATACAGTATTAGAATATAGGTATATTAGGATATTAGACAAGTTTTTTTTGTTCAAGGTGTTCTACGCCTTTAATTATTTAAAATGCTTAATTTGACGAGCACTTAATAAAAATAAGTTGCAACAGATAATTTTTAAGTTTTTATTTCAAGTTGTTTTATCTTTATAAAGTATTATAGTTTTCAATAAGATTTCAAATTTAATGAAAAAAAAAACTAAAAAAAAAAAAAAAAAAGAAAGAAGAAGAAGAAGAAGAAGAAGAAGAAGAAGAAGAAGAAAAAAGAAGAAGAAAAAAGTTGATATAAAAACTATACATACTGTTACAATGCACTTTTAGTAATAGAAATATATAAAACGTACGTGCATGCAAGCCAACGTTGGAAATAATACATAGAATTGTTTTATATTTTTATACTCTTTTTTTATATAATATATAAAACAAAGTAGAGAATAGAAAATAAACAGCTGACGTGCGATTTATTTTCCTGTATAGTTGAAGTTGATTGCATTTAATCCTGATGGATTGCATTGTGGAATTCTCTCATATACAAGTGCATTTCTGTTTATATGCAATTGCGTTTTGTTTTGCTAACTGAGCAAAAGAAAAAAAAGGATTAAATTTTTTTCATTCTTATTAAATTTTAATGTATTT